>CM037851.1:189938447-190393387 GCA_021234595.1 Delia radicum | reverse complement strand
ACTTTTTCTCCCATCTAGTACTTTCTAGCACTATTTTTTCAACGATCTAGCACTTTTAAACATCAAAATATGTCAACACTGCAAGCAAAGCATCGTAAATCTCGCTTTGGATGCAGTGTTTACTTAAAAAAATAGTCATTTATCTTAAATTCAAGCAATTCGTTTCCAACGTTCTCTTCAAAAAACCTGTGAACTGGTTTTAAGGGAGTTTCGAAAAAAATGTGTTAACAGTGGTACTTTTAATTAATTAATTTTAATACTTTTAAGCAATTTTCATTTAATTTTAATGCTAATTTGTGGTGCTTAATGTATTACCTGCACAAGTTTTGTATAATTAACACAAAATTTTGTTTATATATACTAAAAAATAGGCATTAAAGAAACGTATAAAAAACTGTATCTCTTAAAAACAAGTTGGCATATAAAATTTAACAGATGTTGAGGACCTTGGTTTTTCTTTAGTCTTAATGTTCTTTGAATCAAATTCTGTCATAATAAACTTTATAATGACTTAATTGAATTTAAATACATGTTTTTCTTTAACGAAATCTCAGCATTAGGGCAACGAGCACATACTTTACACGATTATCAAAATGTAAGAGACAAAGCAGCTACTACTTCATTGAAGTGAATGCGTCTTTAATTATGGTATGTGTGTCCTTCATGTGAAAATCCAAGAAGAAACACAACTCTCTTATTTCATAATGGTTAGCGCGTTGGACTTTTACACAGAAAGTGCCGGGTTCGATCCCCGGTGCGGGCAACATCAAATTAATATGTATGAGTTTTTTCTATCCCTCATACGTATCGCAATGTCCACCTTCGGTGTTCCCATAGCATTAACCCCACCGAAGTAAAATAATGAATCAGGGCTATGAACCAAAAAGCTTCAATAAGTTCGCCAACTCTCCATCAGGTGGCGAGCAACAACTGTTCTAAGACTTATCATCTCGCGCAATTACAGTGTTGCCATGTCTGAAGCCCTTCATCTTTCCCCACCTTTCATCTCTATACTATCCCTTTGCAAAGAAAGCAACACACTAAATATAGGAAGTATTTCCTGAGTGTTGCCTCTTTTTTTAAAAGAAAAGAAAAAGATAACTGTTAAATTACGATTACGATTAGTAATCAATAAGATTACGTTTTAAAAAGAATTGTAATGATTATATAATTCTCTGTTCAACAATTTCTGATTTCTAATTGATTACGATTACAAGTAATCTAAAAGTAATAAGATTACTTGAGATTACGGCAAAATAATCTAAATAGTAATCCGACTACTTTCAAAGTATATTCTTTGTCCTTTTTGATTATTTTAAAAAAACACACTGTCACAAAAAGTCGATTTGTTTTGAACCGCGATACATATTTTTGTATATTTGGTATCCCCGATTCCAAATCCGTTTCCAAATTTTACCATCACGTCACAATTTTGCAAAAACCGCGATTAAAAAACGAAAAATAGCGTTTCTAACCATTTTTCAAATTCTACACACAGCACATCCGAACAGCTTAAGCATTACTTTTACATTCTTTCTTTATAATAAGTTTACAAACTTTTAAAATTTGTGTATTATTATAGGAAAAACTTGTATTTGCAAAATACTATATTAAAAGAATTGCTAAATATTGTATTTTTAAAAGTAGCCTAGGCCATGCTTCGTTTTCCTTAAATTTATTTTAGGGTCACGATATAAACTTTGAAATTTCCTTTTATTAGTGTAACCTAAAAATTTTAAAATTCTTACACCAACATTGTTCAAATTGCATATCAAATATAATCTATCTATAAATGTACGAAATAATAACACCGTGTGACATTATTGACCATGTTGTAGCCGACGATGAGGATAACAACTTTGATGAACATCACTTCGCGATATTCGGACATTTAGAATATGCACGAAAAAATGCACACACAATAACAATTTCCTCAATATAATACTTACTAGCTTCAAATCGATATATCTCGATTCACACACCTGACCCAGCGAAACGCACAGAGTAATAATTTACGCTATTTTAACAATCAGGTATAGAAAATATCTTTGCTATATCTTCTAAATATTTATATTTATTTTGAATCATCAAAAAGCATCTGTTGTGTAATAAAAGTATTGCAAAAGCTCCAAAATATCCATTTTTGGCAACTCTAACTGAGGTTTCCTCAAAATGTGATGTGTGTTGGATAAATTAGGATCCCGGACTTGGAATCAGGGCATCAAATGCTGTACAAATCACATATCGACAATCAAACCAAGGAAGCTTGTTGTTACTAGTGTTCGACCAAGTATTCCGCTTCGGCTTCGGAGTTCGGCCAAAAAGTAAACGGTCGGCAAAGTTCCGCCTTTGCACAGTGGCCGAAATACAAAATCTAGCTGTTGCTTTAGCAAAATTTTAAATTTCAGAATTCGGCAAACTTTATTTTTTTCTGGAAATTTAATATTAAATTTAAACCTTAGCGGATACTTTTCTGTTTTCTTTTTTGTTTTGTTCCTAATATTCGTACAGCTGTAAGCATTCAAACTTAACACATGTTTCAGCAAGCCCAATAACTCTTTTTCAGCTTTTTTTAAGTGTAATTTTGTTGACAGCAAAAAATTAAATATTTAATGTTTTTATAACTTTTGCGATTTCATTTAAATTAAAAGATATGTATTAAACAAAATTTTTTATTTGTGATCTGTGATTGTTTGTTTTAGTGCTTAACAGTTTTAAAAGAAACTGTCCTTTGTGAAAGTGTTTTAGCTATGAAATTAAATTTTGTGTGGAATAAAAGTAGGTTGGATTCGGCCGGATTCGTTTCACTGTTTGCATAGTTTGTTTAAATGGGTTGTTAAATATGTCAAGTTCAAATATAGGATGCAAGTTTTTGCTACGTTTCGATTTTTTGTTTTTTAGTTACAATGACATTGTAACTGAATCTAATTTGGCATAGTGAACTAGTGCCAACAAACAAATGTTTAATGGTTGAAAATTATGTTTTTTCTAATATCAGTGATCGCTCGAAATATAGCAAAAACAATAACATCAAACTCAGAAACAATTAAGCAATTTTATTAGCAAACTTATACAAAAGTGGAAAGAAAGTCCCAGAGTTTTGGCAGTATTCGAACAGCGAAATAAGATGTGGTTGGATGAACACATTATTTTCCTAAATCGAGTCGGTGCCCAATGTAAAGAGAAAACAGAGTGCACAAGCAAGACTCAAAAAATATTGCATTAATTGCTAATGAAATAGAAAATGTAAAGCTCCGACTGTGAATAGTATTTTTTTTTTTCTTTTTATTTAGTTTATTTTATTTCTTGAATAGTTTATTTTATTTCTTTTTCATTTTCTTGTAAACTGTAAAAAAATATGAAACAGAAAACTTTTTTTTTAATTTACTCATGTAATGAAGAAAATATTCTAACATTTTTTAATTTTTTCATATTTTACATATGGGTAAACATTAGGGCGGGTCGATTTAATAATCGCCCAAAGCTCAGTGAAAATCGTTATTCTAGGGATCAAAATAAGAAACTTTGCGGAATTAACCATACCTCTAAAACGAATTCTACTACCCCGAAACTGTTGACTTTTGTCCCGTAGGGTCAAGTTTTGAAAAATCCCACTTTGACCCATGTAGAGTGCCCCAATCGAGTCCAAATGTATGACCGACCCCCACTAACTTTGAAGGGCCGATCCACCCATGCTCGTGGCACACCCCCCTGGAACTCCCCTGGGGGGTTCCCCATACAAACATTTCAAAAAATCTCCATTTTTGGCACTTTATTTTATTATTTTTTATTTATTTTATTTATTTTTAATATTTTATTTATTTTTTCTCTTTAGAAATTTATTTAGTCAGAACATATGTAAATGAAAAAAATAATTTAACTTAGTAATAGAAAAGAAATAAAAAAATTACTGTTGAAGTCTTTTTTTGCTTTCAAGTCTGGGCAATTTCGCACGGCTCTCTTATGTCGTCGCCATAACAGCCTCTACATTTTCCGGTATAACTCGTTTGGAAACGCTAGCTAGCAATTGAACGTGTCGTTCTGTTGCAGGTCGTAAAATAGGTTGTGGGGTTTTTTAAGCCACCACAAGACACAGCTGCATGTCGTAAACTTACTTAAGCAAAATCGGTTACAGTAGAATTGAGCATAAAATTATCATAAAGGATTTTCCAGAAGTAATAAAAGGCGCACTTGCTTAACAGAAAGCATAAAATTATCATAAAGGATTTTCCAGAAGTAATAAAAGGCGCACTTGCTTAACAGTATTTGTGGTCAGATTAACGTTTAATTTACATGTAAGTATTTTATGGGCAGTTTTTGACAACAAAATCGGTTTACAGGTAGAATTGAGCATAAAATTATCATAAAGGATTTTCCAGAAGTAATAAAAGGCGCACTTGCTTAACAGATTTTGTGGTCAGATTAACTTTTAATTTACATGTAAGTATTAATGGGCAGTTTTAACAACAAATCGGTTACAGGTAGAATTAAAATTACCATTTCATTTTTATTACCTCGTAGACCATATATAACGCAACAGTTTTTGTGAATGCATTAAGTCGTTGTGAAGAACTCAAAGTGTGAAGTTCTAATTTCAGATAAAAAAATATTTAAAAAAAAAAATCATTCCAATCAAAAAGTTTACAATGAATCCACCATCCTTTACACCGCAAGATGAAGCAATAACAACATCAACAACTATCGAAAACCCAATGAGTCATATACCCAGGCATGATGTTACTGTTTTTGGTGTGTCTACTGATTTGACTGATCTTAATTTACCAACCCATCTGGATATTTTGAGATATTATTTTACTTGAGCGAACAAAAAAAATTGCTCTATAAATCATTCACTATTCAAGTACAAGATAAGTTGATTGGAATTTGGAAAAAACTTGGTATGGAAATAATGCTGAAAAAAAGTGTATATATAAATTGAATAGATTGCCTTGTCAAATATCAAGAGCAAATCAAGAATAGAAACACAAAACACCAAGAATTTACAGAGTATGTAAAATCTCTGGAAACAATTTTTTTTCATTGGAACATGTAAATGCGATTTGAAGGCAGCTCCATGTGCATGCGGTTTGGTTCCCGAACGCCTCAAAGAGTTTATGCACGATCAACATAATCAGAGAAGACTAACAATGGATGGATTTGCGATGGAAATTGAAGAGCAAGGAGCAACGTCTATGTCATCAATGCCAACATACCAAGATCCCGATGATTCAACATACGCACCGCCACCGGTTCAAGAAGATTTGGATATAAGCACAAGTTCACAATACACACAGAGATACGATTGTTTTAACTTTGCCTTGGTATGTGACAGATTTGGTGTGCCTGATAGAGTAGCATCAGCAATGGGAACCGCTCTTTTCCAAGATTTTAAAATGAAAGATACCCATGGCAAACCTCTCATCATGGATAAATCGAAAGTTCGCCGAGAAAAAGAGAAATGCAGACAAGAAGTGCTTCGCAAACGGTTAGATGATACCAATTGTTAGCATTTTCATTCGATGGCAGAAAAGATGATACTTTAACGAGAGATGCAATTGATGAGAAGTATCATACTAGGATGGTAAAAGAAACCTCATCTTGTTATTTTGAGAGAACCGAAATTCTGAATTGATTGGTTACGTAAGACTGGAACATGAAACCGCTGAATACAAAACAAACCAAATTAAATGATTTTTTTTAACGATAAAAATATATCACTGAATGAATTATTGGCATATGCGTTGACGAGTGAGCCAACAAACACTGGCCCACACGGTGGAATTATACGACGATTCGAATTGCTGTTAAAAGACCATTGCATTGGTTCGTTTGCCTTCTACACCTTCAACGAACTTCCGTTTCGGCATTTGTTTGAAGCTTTGGATAATCAACCAGCACTGGACCAAGATCGGCAACCGGAAAATTGAGCCGTCAAATCGAAACTTGTGAAACTTCTTCCGGTAAGTTATTGCTATCACTCATTTATTATAATTGTCAACCGTTTTTAATTGCTTTATTTTTATATATTTTCAGGTGGTGGACGGCTTTCATGAAAATTGAGTTGAAAAATATGCCCCCTGCTCCAGAAAAAAATTGAATTTTCCAACCGATTCCAAGTATATATACGACATGGCCCATGCAATTTCTAGCGGCGTGGTTTTCAGTGGATCTGGCTAACATCAAACCAGGGAAAATTGTACATTCTCGGTGGCTCACCAAGGCCGCTAACGACTAGTACGATTATATGTGACAACGGAAATCCAGATGCAAATTTAAGAATACTGGTTGAATTTATAATTACATGTTATGTGCCAATGTACTTCAATATTAAGTATTACAGCTCTGTCGTGTACGGTAGTAGATTATTTTTCAAATTCATTAGTTGGTCAAGATTTCTAGAACCTCGTTTACCGCAAAATTGTCAATAAAGTAATTACAGATAATTCATATTATGCGCATTCGGAAATAATCTTGTTATCAATGTTGTTTGATGATAGCAAAGAAAAGCGCGACTGTGCTATCAAGATAATTCTACGCTATCGAACCGATGTTGACGACCCAACGGGACTTAGAGCTTATAAAAAACCAGATATAAACTTTATTGCACAAGTTACACGGAAATGATCAATATGAATGACATAAATGACGTATTTGAACCACCATTCACTCGAAGCATTCCATACGATACTTGAAAGAATATTTAAATCAAGATGATCCACCGTTTAATGATCCAAAAATTCCATCACACATACAAGGAACAGAACGACACGTTCAATTGCTAGCTAGCGTTTCCAAACGAGTTATACCGGAAAATGTAGAGGCTGTTATGGCGACGACGTTAGAGAGCCGTGCGAAATTGCCCAGACTTGAAAGCAAAAAAGACTTCAAACAGTAATTTTATCTTTTCTTTTCTATTACTAAGTTAAATTAATTTTTTCATTTACATATGTTCTGACTAAATAAATTTCTAAAGAGAAAAAATAAATAAAATATTAAAAATAAATAAAATAAATAAAAAATAATAAAATAAAGTGCCAAAAATGGAGATTTTTGAAATGTTGTATGGGAACCCCCCAGGGGAGTTCCAGGGGGGTGTGCCACGAGCATGGGTGGATCGGGCCCTTCAAAGTTAGTGGGGGTCGGTCATACATTTGGACTCGATTGGGGCACTCTACATGGGTCAAAGTGGGATTTTTCAAAACTTGACCCTACGGGACAAAGGTCAACAGTTTCGGGGTAGTAGAATTCGTTTTAGAGGTATGGTTAAATTCCGCAAAGTTTCTTATTTTGATCCCTAGAATACGATTTTCACTGAGCTTTGGGCGATTTTTTTGCCTCCCCACAAATCGACCCGGCCTAGTAAACATATATACATATATGTATAACCAACTAACCGATTTTTTTTTTTTTTTTTTTGTTAAGGTTCAAAGGCCAGAATTACCAAATCCGTGGTTTAAGATAAAATATCTCAAAAAAAAAAAAATATACAATAAAACATATACATATAAAAGAGGGGATAACAAATTAACATCTCAAACCACGTATTTGGTAAATAGGACTTTTGACCTTTAACAAAAAAGCTTGTTGGATACCATTTTAAAAGGAACCTCAATAGCTTTATAAATGAGATTTTGTTGAGTATCGTCGCATAAAAATTGAAAAAGATAGGGCCAATAACGTAAAACTGCTTATTTAAGATTTTGATGATTTTTTCACTTTTCATGACCTGGTATCTATGGAGCCATTTGATCCAGCAATCCCAAAGTTTGTTTTTGTATTAACCATATAGAATACAATTTTAATACCGAATATCGTCAAGTTTGGGGAGGCTCAGGTTAAAAATGTTAATTTTATTGGTTGATTACATATGATCTGCCCATATACTTAAAAAAAACAAACTTTAAAATTTAATGAATTATTTATATTAAACTATATATAAATATTTAAAAAAAATTAAAAATCAGTCACAATTTTTATATTTTTGAAGTTATTAACAAAACGCCGCTAGATTGGGTATTTCGGCCACTGGGCTTTGCCCAAATTTAGGCGAACTTGGCCTAACACCCATTTATTTAAAGAAATTGAGTACATTTTCAGAATAAATTCTTTAATTTTTACTGCAAACTCAAGAATTTGTATTAAATTCGTTATATATTTTATTAAAAATAACAAAGCTCAAGCATTCCCATTTAAATAATTGAACTCATTATTTCATATTTTTGAAAGAAAATAAGATGTGCTCATGTTTTAAATATTTTTTGTTTTACTTCAAACAAATTTCGCTGTCAAAATTATCCGACTTTTACGTTTTATTTAAATTAAAAAGTAAATTTAAAAGTTCGGCTAAGACTACGGCTTCAGCCAAACATTGACAATCTGCCCGAAATTCGGCTACGCCGTCTGCCAAAAGGTGAGTTCTGTCGGACACTAGTTATTAGTGACAATGAAAAAAAATTTTGGATAAGTTTTTGTGGTGAAAATAAATAAATTACCTTCGTTAATTTGGTTTTGGAGTATCTCGTGACCGTGAGTTAATTTTTCTTTGCACTCGAAGCCAAACAAAAAAAAAAACAACAGGGCAGTACACGAGTAAAAATTTTTGTCTCAAATAATAATTTAAAACAATAAATACCGGCAAGCAATTGTGTTTTTCCTTAAGCGTTTTTAAGGATTGGTTTTAAAAATCAATTATGAAAAAAACCGAAACTATATTTTATTTGCAAAAAAAGATGGTGGACGATTTTTGAATTTAAAAAAAATAACTCGCTGGTATATATTTTCTTATTTTAGTTCTGTTCGACAAACGTTACCTCGCGAACCCGATTTGACTCCATCTTACCAAAAAGCGTTTTTATTAACAAAAATTCGGTAAATGAGAGCGTGATAAGAAAGTAATTGTGTTTCTCATTTTACCAGAAGTTACTATACTTTTTTCGGGTAAAATCGTAGCAGAATAAAATCATCGGCAGTTAATAATACACATGTTTTGCATTTGTATAAATAAACAAAAAACTTAAACAAAAAATAAAAAAAAAAATTATGAAATTGTTAATTGCGTTATAAATAATTACTTTTTATTAATAAAATAAATATATTCATTTTGTTCAAAAACATATCAGCATTACAACAATAAATGTTTAAATAGTAAATTTGAAAACAAGTAACAACAAAAACGGCATTACCCTATATAGTCTTTCTTTGTCGAAACGACAAACATTGGCTATGCAAAATAAGTGTGAGCAAAAGATGTGCTTTCTAGGGTTTAAGGAATGTTCGTATTAAGATGACATGTACTAGAGAGTTGTTTATATTGTTGTTAGATATAATTTAGCTGAAGAAAGATTTCTTAAATTCCCAGTATTTAAGCCATTTCAGGACAAAATCATGAAAAAATCATAAAAAAATAGCATTTTTTCCCAATTTTTTGCAATTTTGATGCAGTGGATGCAATTTTTTTGGGTCGGTCCATATGAGAATTTTTTGCTTTGGTTTGGATCTACAACTTTGCCCAAAGACATAAAAACAAAATTCCGAACGGTTATGATATATGGATTACATAAAAATTTTCCTTTTTTTAAAAAAATCATGTTTGGGTGCAAAAACTTAGGGTGTCCAAAAAAAAAAATTTCGATGTAATCTGGCCAAGTCCTTTGCGGATTTTTTTTAGTTTCGATATACACTTCAAAAAAAACCGGGTACGAAAGAGGAACCAATTTATGTGTTGCACTGTGTAATCATATATGATTATATCGGAACTATTTTCTTCGGGGTGTTGAAAAAAAGTAACAATTTAAAAAAAAGTAATGTTTTTTTTAATATAAAGTAATGGGATTTAAAAAAAAAAAGTAAACAAAGTACTTTTTTAAAAAAAGTACTATTTTCAAAAAAATAAAAGTACATATTCAAAAAGTAGATATATTAAAAAAGTACATTTTTTTTAAATAATTTTCTTACTCATAATTTATTTGAAAATCCAACTTATTACTAAACGGAAATTATAACTAATTATTAAACGCAAATGATAATGATAATTTAGAAAAAATCTAATTATATTAATTTCATGTGACATGGATGTGTTATTTCGAAAAAGTTCTTCAAACAAAAAAGTGCTTACTGATTAAAACATCGCCCAAACGTAGACCTCCATTAAAACGAGATCTTTTATATATTAATGGAAGTCATAGAAAAGAGTCTTATTTAACGAACCTTGGCTAAAAATTTGAAATGTAGTTTTATGCGATGTGGGCTAAATCATAGAAAAATGCACAAATATCAAAAACAGTATTTATTAATTAATTAAATGGCAAAACTAGTTTTATTTTTTATAATTATTTGTATATTTATTTTTATCGAGTTATTATATGTCCCTCCTAGCCAAAATTATCGGTCCTTAAAAGTAAGCGTTTACTGAGTTTTATTATGATAATCATATTAGGCATATTTCCCAGTTTGGTTTTGGAGGCTATGATAGAAACATTTGAATTCATAATCCCTAAATTGGAAGTGGGGGCTAATGTCACAGTGGCCTAAACTTTACTATATATTGTTTCATTTTCTTTAAATGATTAACTTCTTATCCAAAATAAAATACATTTTAAAAACCACGTCTTCCCCAATGTGGCTTGCCCGCTGGTGGTAATAAAGGGTGATTTTTAACAACTTTCCTTTTTGCAACATTTTTTTTGGCAGCTCAGCTGTTTCTGTGTAACATGTTACTTTGAAACATGTTCAGTTCGGTCTATAATTTAAGCATGAATCGACTTACAAACGAACAACACTTGCATATTATTGAATTTTATTATCAAAATTCATGCGCGGTTAAGAAAGTGCATCGTACACTTCGTCCAATTTATGGTCAGTTTGGGCGACCCTCTGAGGCGGCTATTCTGAATCTTGTGACTAATTTTCGCACCCAATTTACATTATTGGACATTAAACCACCAACACGCATACGTAGAGTGCGGACAGAGGAAATATCGCAGTTGTATCCGCCAGTGTTGTTTATGACCGTGAATTGGGCAATTGGGCCTCTGTTACTAAACTACGTGGAAAATTTTGCGGAAGGGTTTTGAAATTCAGCTGGTGCAAGAATTAAAGCCACACGACCTACCAAGACGGCTAATTTTTGATGAATGGGCGCTGGCAAAGTTGAATGAAGATCCACTTTTTTCTCGGAAAATTGTGTTCAGCGACGAAGCTTATTTCTGGTTGAATGGATACTTGAACAAGCGAATTGCCGTATTTGGAGTGAAGAGCAGCCATAAGCATTGCAAGAACTGTCAATGCATCCCGAAAAATGCACTGTTTATTTGCCGTAACATTATTGGATAGTACTTTTTTCAAAGATGACGAAGGTAGGAACGTTTCTATGAATGGCGAGCGCTACCGTGCGATGATTACAATTTTTTTTTTGCCCAAAATTGAAGAGCTTGACTTGTGTGACGTGTGTTTTCAAAAAGACGGTGCCTTATGCCACACAGCACTCGAAACAATGACCCAATTGAGAGGCGAGTTCAGTGAACAGTTTATTTCACGTTTGGGGCCTGCCAATTTGCCGCCTAGATCATGCGATTTAGCGCCTTTCGACTATTTTTTGTGGGGCTATGCTAAGGCTCATGTCTATAGGGACAAGCCCACCACGGTTGACGCGCTGGTAGCCAATATTGAAGAATTTATTCATGAGATACCGGCCGACATGTTGGAGAGAGTATGCCAAAACTGCACACTGCGTATGAACCGTTTGAGAAGTAGCCGCGGTCAATATTTACATGAAATCATCTTTAAACATTGAATTATATAGATCGTTCTATCGACTTAATATATTTCTTTAAATGTTATGATTTTTTTTAAATCAAATCTGAAAGCTCTTAAAATATTACCCTTTATAAACTGGTTTACAAGCAAAAATATATTTATTAAACAAAGTTTTCCATAACACCACTCTGTAGACATTTCAACCTCAAGTAACTTTATGATATGCTGACATTTAAAAATCATGTGTATAAAATTAATTATCAGAAGTTAAATGAACATGTCTTTATTTCGAACAACATACAAGTATGCAGAAAGAAAAAAAAAATTCATTAAAATTTTTTATTATATTTGATCAAATTAAGTATTATGCAAGTTTCTTTAACAAGTTTAAATCAATCTTAGTTTGTTTATATATTTGCATTTAGACCACTATTAAAACCAGTTTATAAACTCAAAGAAAAACAAGAAATTGTCTTATATCGTAACATTTCAGCCTTATATCGAAACAGTCTTTAATAAACCTTCAAGAAAACTACATCAGTTAAACAAAAAACACAAGAAAAGATTGTAAAAAAAATCATTTAAATGAAGTTACAGCTGGCTTTTATATTATTCTCTTTGGCTTTGGTAAGTTTGTTTATAATTTGCAATTTAATGAAATAAATAGGTCCTTTTTACTTAATTATTTATTTTATAGGTTTCTGCCAAATTCGATATTCGTGACAGGAATGATGCTTTAAGAGCTCATGAGGAATGTCGTGAAGATAATAATGTACCGGATGATGTTTATGACAAATTTCTTAATTATGATTTTGTTGATCATAAACGTACCAAGTGTTACGTTAAATGTTGGGTTGAAAAAATGGGTATATTTAAGGAAAGAAAAGGTTTCAACGAAGCCGATATTGTATATCAATTTACCCATAATCATCCTTATTACCTACAACCAGTTCGTCATGGTTTGGAGAAGTGCATTGATCATAACGAATCTGAATCAGATGTATGCACTTTTGCCCACCGTGTCTTCTCCTGTTGGATTAAAATAATCGCCAAGTTATACGTAAAGTTTTCGGTGAATAGTTTATTTAAGATAGAAATTCAGCATAATGTGATTTTTTAAGTGTATAATATGTGCATGAAAATGTAGTGATTTATTGTAATTTTGTTGTAAAAATTATAAAAAATAATGAAATTATTAATAAAATTTTGATTTAAAATTTTAGCGAATATTTGATGGATTTAATAAAAATTCAAAATAATTAAAAGTTTAAGTTAGTTATAAAAAATATTAACACCTGCTAAATTATCTCAAAATAACCGAAGTTTAGAGCTTAACCACTCCCAGGCATAAAAATACAATCGACACAGTGTTGGCAAAGCGTTGGCTAAGGTCGGTTATGCGTTGGCAGAACGTTGGGTTGCTAGTACTGTTCTGTTACCCGATTGATAACAGTGACCAAACGTTGGTTTGAGCAAACTTGCCACCATTGGCATAACGTTGGTAATTCAAAAAATTTGCTGCTTTTAAATTAGCTTACATAAAATTAAATTTGAGAAATGTATAATAACACATTTAAAAGCAGCAATACACTTTGGGGTTAGTCTTATATTTAAATGCTTGGAATATAATAAAATATAAAGAAATGCTTCAAATAATATTTAAACAAAAAATATTCGCAAAGAATTTTGCGTGTGGTACTGGCAAAACACATGCTTATCAAACAAAATTGTGTTTTAATTGCAAAAAAAATGAGTTAGTCGAAAATTGATCTCATAAATTGGTAAAAAAAAAATATTAGTCATCCTGTGCCAATTTTATATTAATTAATAATTTGGGATACCTCCCGAACCTACCACTTTTGTATTATCGGAAGGTCAAGTTTTGAAAAAATTATGTCCTTAATTAATTTCAAATGTGCTCCCATACAAAATGTAAAAAATAATAATTTCTTTACTATATTATTACTATTTCTATATAATATATAATATTACTTATTTCTCAATCACATAATGCATTTTTTGTATAAGCTTTCCAGTGATATATATCATAATACATATTTTATGTTCATAAGTGCACCAAAAATGAATATAAATTACTTGAGTTAAGCTACTTTACAAAAAAGTTCCAAGAGGAATTAAATAGGGGGAGAATTAATTTAGAAAGTGGGGTAATGTTGGACTTTGCATTTTTTCCTATACTAATGCATTTTCAGAATTTTTAACTATTGTTCCTTAATAAATTATTATCACTTTGAGCAATCCATCTTTTACAAGGCGCATTTTTTTATTATTGTTAATATCTATAATTTATTAGTATCTTTAGACAGTTAAATGAGTTAAAAAAAAATAAAGGAACATTTTTTTTGTCTTTTTTCTATGCACTGAAACTGTTGTCAAGTAAAATCGTAAAAAATTCTGTAGAAAATTCGAATTTTCAAATTCTATATTTCACAATGAACAAGAAACAAATTACAAGAATGCTACTTTACTTTTTTACTTTTACTTCCAAACTAATTAAGCCTTAAGACTATAATTTGAATTATGTAAATATATGTATGTTTCAAGACGTTTCCCAATAGAAAAACACAAGCGATTGCCCAATAAAACATATAACATTTTCTTTTCTTTTGGAAAGCTCCTCCGAAAAAAAAATTATTTGTTTCAGAAAAAGTTTAGGTTTAAACGGTTTTTTACGATTTCGAAGACAAGGTAACTTGGTAAATAAAAATCATCATGAAAGATCATGTTTCTTCTTAATATATAACAAGAAGCAAAAACTTTTATATATATCAGGAATAAAAAATTTTAAATTTTGAAGCTTCTTTTCCTTTTTCATCTTATTTTGCTTTCCATTTTTCATTCTATCTTCTGTCTTCTCTCTTCTTTGTTTTCTCTTTTTTATTTTTTTTTTATTTTTTGGTTTTGGGGGGGGGGGAATGTCCTCTCTCCGCCCGCCATGATTTTGACACTCCCTGTATAACAAAAAAAATTATTCGTTTATATGTTTTCATTGAAAATAAATTAATAAAAAAATATTTGTTTTAATTAAAAATTAATTATTTAAATAATCATTTTAGATCAATAGTTGTGTATTTTGTAGAAAAAACTTTAACATTAACCCATAAAACATCAAGTAGACATGATTTACCGCATTATTTATTTGAAAACTTAAAGAATTAATAAAAATTAAGGAGTAACACTTGAATAAAGACTAATGTATCTATCTCTAAATACGGAATTTTTCTATTAACAAAATATTATTTTTTTTTTTCATTTATTTTTAGTAAAAACTTATTTATAGAGAAACCAATAAAATTAAAATATAAAATTTTTTTTCTTATATACATATATATATGTATGGGAGCTTTCTTTATACTTAAAATATTAAACAATAATTTAATTAAATATTAATCTACAATGCGAAAGAAAAATTTTTATATAAAAAAGTAAACTATTGAGTACATTTGAAATTTACTTGGTACTAAATTGCTATTGGTACTGTTTTGTAAAGGATAACTGAAATAACTTGTATTCCCTTTCTATGCGCTTACTTATGAACATAAAATGTATATTATGTTATATAAAATATAAAATAAAATAAATATTTGTAGTGTATTTTTTTACTTTTTGTATGTGAGACATTTGAAATTTACTTGGTACTAAATTGCTCTTGGTACTGTTTTGTAAATAAGCATAACTTAAATAACTTGTATTCCCTTTTTATGCGATTACTTATGAACATAAAATGTATATTATGTTATATAAAATATAATTTTAGAAAAATATTTGTTATGTATTTTTTACTTTTTGTATGTGAGTACATTTGAAATTTACTTGGTACTAAATTGCTATTGGTACTGTTATGTAAATAAGCATAACTTAAATAACTTGTTTTCCAGTTTTATGCGCTTACTTATGAACATAAATGTATATTATGTTATATAAAATATAATATAAAAAAATATTTGCTATGTATTTTTTTACTTTTTGTATGTGAGCACATTTGAAATTTACTTGGTACTAAATTGCTCTTGGTACTGTTTTGTAAATAAGCATAACTTAAATAACTTGTTTTCCCTTTTATGCGCTTACTTATGAACATAAAATGTATATTATGTTATATAAAATATAATATAAAAAAATATTTGTTATGTATTTTTTTACTTTTGTATGTGAGTACATTTGAAATTTAAGAAATTAAAAATAAAATGTCACAACTTTTACGTATTTACAAAACGTGAAGTTTGGTATGCATATTGTCTATGTTTAATAAAGAAACTATTTAAAAAAGTACAAAAATTGTGTTTCCAAAAAAAGCTTGGAAAACGTAAAATGGCAGGAATATTAAAAAATTAAGATTACGTGTTCGATCAAATTTAATAAGAAAAAAATGTAAATTTGGCAGATTGAGAAGTTCAAAAAAATACGTGTCTCTTTGTTTTGCTCCTTTACAACATATCCAAAGTTCGTTAAAATCTGCTAGTTCGAATCAATGAACAAAATTTTAATCAACAACAATTCAATATAACATTTAAAAAAGTTCAAGCTTAAGATTTTGTTAAATGTTTAAGCATTTTGCACTGTAATACGAAACTCATAAATCTTCTTATCCAACTAAATATAAATATAAAAACAAATTTATCAAAAATGTGTAAAAAGTTAGTATTTAACACACCATAGAAATAAAACTCAAATAAAGATGAAGCATTTAAAACTAACTAACAAGGAAGCTATTTAAATGGGTTACCTTAGATATTGATGCAATTTGAATATAAACATAAAATATATATGGGCAACTTCAAAAATTTACAGCACCTAGATATTTTTTTTTAAGTTTTTTTTTTTGTCTGACATCAATGTCGATTTGTGTGTGTATATATTTGAGCATGTGAAATCCGTTCGCGTTAATCATTTTTATTAAACTGCGCAAATTTTACGGCGGTTTTAAGTTAAAAATTAAAAAAAAATATTAAAATTACAGTTTTTTGTTAAAATTGAAGAAGGATAACGCGTGTGGATAATACCCCTTAAGGGCTTTCTTATTACACTAAAATATTTGTAAAAGCTTCAATACTTTTTAAAATACACTAGAAAAAAAATAAAAAAAATTTTTTTTTGATCGTGTGTGCATATAAAAATTTATTTAAAATTGTTAAACATTTTACAAAATTACGGCTAGTATAAGACATAATTTGTAATATTTTGGGAAAAAAACTATTTGCCTATCGCTAATGGTTTAGGAGATATAACCATTTAAACTTTACCACTCATGATTTTTTGCTATTTTGTTACCTTTGAAAATTTGTTACCTTTGAAAATTTGTAAAATTGTTCTGCAAATTGGAAGCTGTAACTAACGTTTCGTTAGTTAAATCTTGGGTTCCAGTTATAAATTCTAAGCCGTTTTCAATTTTTTTTTAATCCGCAATTTTTGTTTTGATGGCATTGTTTTTATTATTATTATTATTGTTATTTAAAACCATATACCTAACTGACTTTCTTACACCAATTTGTGATTTGTTTGTTTTTTTTTTTGCTTTTTATTTTTTCAGATTTGTTTCGCTTCTCAGTTTAAACGAATTTCACGTTTTTTAATGTATAATCTGAAACCATTTTACTAATTTTTATTCACGACTGTTCACGCACATAAATAAAATAAACTGAATTGAAACTCAAATATTTATTCTTAGAAGCATTCAGCAAAGGCTATTATGATCATAAGAGTTTTTATAATAAAGCAAGTTATTTAAGATGTCATTGCATCGGCGGTAATTTGGCGGTTTTCGCGGTAGTATGTTTTAACTGTTTTGTTAAAATTTGTTAAGGTGGCCCTCGAGAATATTGTTTAAAAATATAGACTCACTTTCTAGGGGTTCAAAAAAAACGCGTTTTTTGTTGCAAATGTTAATATTGGACCGATTATAAAATACTTGTTGGATTCTACAAAAATAAATCTTTTAAATTTTCAAAATCAAATATTTCATACAAGGATGCTTTAGGTTAGAAACATTTTGTTTCCTCTATAAAATTTTAAATCCTTAAAATTTTTTGGTGCGTTTTCGATTTTAGTATCAAGCTTAGTAAAGTCTTCCATTCGATATACGTTTGAGCGGAATTGATACAGCGCTTTAGTTGTCACAAAGCGAAATGTGTTTGGAAAACTGCGGCTGCACGCGAAAGGATTGAAAAAAATTATTTTTTTTGCACTTTATCAGTTTAGTCCGTCGCGAAGAATCTATTTGGATACCTAAACATATTCTCATGCCATGTTTTGATATAAAAAAAAGCTTAAAAAAAATAGTTTTTTTGCAAAAATTTTCATAAAATTTTTGCGTTTAAAAATTTTAAAGTGCGTTTTCGCCTCGGAGGTGTACTTTACGAAGTTACTCACATCACGCAATACACTAGCCAACTAAAACGACAATTCAGATTGTCAGACGCAAAAAAGATACATTTTCAAAAATTTACGCTACTTTCTTTTAAGTTTGTGATATCCGTGATACGTTATTGGCGCGCTGGCACCAACTTGATATACTATACCTCTAACTTTATAAAATTATGCCGTTTTTATAATTCTGCGCTTAAAACTCATTTTTATTAAACGGCGCAAAAAAAAACGTGACTGTATTTTGTATTGATTTGGATCTGAAAGCTAAAAATTATTACAGAGAAAACGGAATGAATGAAAAAAACTCTTGCAAATTTCAAGTCGTTTTTTAATTTTTCGAATTTTAGATGACCACCAATTCTTAAGGTGAAGACTTTTCAATGTGAAACTTTGCACGTCATATCCTTCAAGTATAGTCATCCAAACCCTGTACAACGTTTTTTTCAATTCATAAAACTTAACGAAATAAGAGCCATAGTATGTCGGTTTCAGCAGGTGCTCAAAAAATTTGAAATAGCCCATATATCTCCGTAAACTTGTATTTGGGTGGAAAATTAGTTTAAAGTAGTTCGAATTTTTTTTCTTTAAAACTGTTTAATATTTAAGTAATGTGTTGGAGACAAATTTAAATTGCATTTCATTAAAACAAACATTAAAAAACTGTACAAAAAATATGGTACATTCAGACCGTTTGAGATTGAATGTGAGATTGGGCTGCTAAAAGCTCCACATGAGTACTTTTCTGTCCCCGCTATTATAATATATCCCAAATTGATTTAGATTAAAAGCAACGCATCCGGAATCTTTCCTTGCAAGCAAATATTGTGAATTTTAAGTGAAATTAATTCAAGAGGAAAATGAAAGTAAATTTTTTTTTTAAAAAATTCGTTAACATGCAACACTTGCTATAACATACCAAAAATGTATATTTTTCAAACAACACAAAAATAATATTAAATTTTTGAAGAACTAATTATCAGTGAAGGCAAATAAACTAACAAAGATATGAAATTTAAAATATTTTAAGCTTTTGAGATATGGTAATATATCGTCACCAAAAACGCAAAAGGGCGTGACTAAAATATTTACTTTTTTACAGGAGAGGCAAACAACGTCCACAGATATTTTAACAATATCGTTAATAAAACTGCTAGTTTTAACCAAACAATTTTGTGGAGATATGTAGTTCGAGGCAGTGTTTTTTTATCGTAGAAGCCCAAAATTTTGGGTAGACATGTAGTTTTGCCAAGTGAATCATAATCATGAATAAAACTGATTTTTGAAACGTTGTCCGTTACGGGCTTCTTGCATTTTAGATGACGATATACATTTATAAGCCATCGAAGCTAACATTGTAGATTTAATAGAAAATAACTTAAGATAAATGTTAAAATGTTAATATTTAAGCGATTCAGATATTACACGCACAGAAAACAGTTCAGTTCTGGCCAATGAATTTGTTACCAATTGATATCCGGCGGTTACGACTTCTATCATAACCGTTGGCACATGTAAATAAAACGTCGCAAGTTGAGAAAATGTATCATCATCAAAACTAGTGAAACAACATGCAAAATATTATTTTTTCTACACTATTAACTGCAAGTTAGCTATTAACGCCAAAATCTCGAAATTCTAAAATATCCTCTGAAAAATTTTTGTCGGTTCGTCCTTCTTTTATTTTTTTAAGCAACACTGTCTTTTTATTTTAACGTTTAACTTGTAGCAAGTACCAAAAATTCAGCGCATTTAAAATTTTATTGCAAGTTGAGTCGCAAGTCTCAAAAGTATAATTGTATTAGTAAAAAAGTGTAATGAGCTTACATGTGAAAACGGTGGGTAATGTTAACTTGTTAAACTTTTAGTCGTGAAAGCTAATATTCAGATGACTAACCCAATATTACCATTTCGACACCATTTATGGCATTGAAGTTTTTTGTGGGCGTTGTGGTGTAATGGTTAGCGCTTTGGACTGTTCCACGGATGGTCCCGGGTTCGATTCCCGGTGACGACAACATCAATTTTGAAAAATAATATTTATGAGTTTTCTATCACTTATATGTATCGCTGCGCCCACCTTCGGTGTTCCCATAGCACTTAAACCCACCGAAGTAAAATAATGAATCAGGGCTATGAATCAAAACGCTTCAAGTGTTCTAAGACTTATCATCTCGCGCAATTACAGTTTTTCCATGTTTGAAGCCCTTCGTCTTTCACCACCTTTCATCTCTCCACTATCCACTTTCCAAAGAAAGCAACACATTAATTAATAGGAAGAATTTCCTGAGTGTTGCTTCTCTTCAAAAAAAAAAACAAATAATTAAAAAAAAAAAATTATCGAAGGCATTCGGCTGCTTCTTATTTTAAAAAAAGTTGAAATCATGACGGGACAACCCTGGGTTAGATTAACATTCATGATTTTTCCGATTTGCAAAAAGGACATAATTTCATAAAAGTTTATTATTATGCAAAATTCCCAAAAAAATTAATATTAAATTTTCTTGTATTACATTTAACGCCAAATAGTCAGAAAAAAATATTTAGTTTCTACAAAATTGTTAACACTTAAGAACATTTTCTGTTTGTAAAAAATTATTTGTTATAAAAATTTAATCCTTCAATATCCTTGCTGATTCAAAATTCGTCACATGCACGCAAACGGTGTTTCTTAGTTTTACTTAGCCTAATAAACATCTTTCCGAGCATTTAGGTAATGAAAATTAGCAAAATCGGTTCAGCAATTACAAAGTTATAAGTAAAAACGTGAAGGTATGTACCTCTACATTTTGCGTGTAAATTGGTATTTTTCAATACATCTTCATTTCTAGGCGACTGGTTATTTAAAAATTATTCCGTAAAGGTGTTTTAATGGAAAATGTATTTAAATTACCAAAGAAATTTAATGTTAACTTTTCTGTCTTTATTCAATAAACAAAATATACAAAAAAAAAAACGGACTTTCGGTATTAGTTAAAATATTCAGTTAAAATTTTCTAGTTAAAACTCGGGAAATTCTGAATTTTCACTTTTAAGGTCAAATTAGTGCCCCTTGAACTTTAAATTTTTACTGCGAATATTTTTTTTGTGAGACTAGCAATATTCAGAAGAAATTATCCGGTTTCGTATAAAAAGGCACCAGAGAAAAAAATTATGTTTTATAACCTAATTTTTTGGATAAAATCAATTTGAGCAAGTTCTTCCCGACCATCCGAAAATCTGAAAAAAATCTCAAAAATCTTTTAGGCCATAACAATTCATATTTCGCTTCAAAAGTTGCAAAAATAAAAAAAAAAAAAAAAATTTTCCTGAAAAACCTTAATGAACATACATTTGTATGAATACTTTAATACAATCATATACAAAAATAGTTATATATACATGTATCTATGTTTACATAAAATCATGTACAATTATATCGTCCAAAAACCGGATACAACAATATTTGCTTTTTATATAATTATATCTATTTGTATCAGTTTAGATACAAGCAGATACAATTATATATAAAGCTGATACAATATAGTACAGTTAATTTTAAAATTGTACTGGATATTTATATAATTGCATCAGATTAGATGTAAACCCATACAAACAAATATAAATATATGGGTCCATATTTCGGATGAAATTTAATAAGATTACAATAGCGTCAAAATATAGAAATTGATATGGCAACATAAAGCTCCATACAACATAAAGCTCCATACAATAATCCACATTAGGGTGTCCCGAAAGTGTACAATTTTACGTAAGACTGCTCAAACGATGAGTATTATCCAGTTTATTATGAAAAAAAAAAATCGAGACTACTTATTTCCCACAATAAGCTCAGCTTTGCCTAAAAAGTTTGACCAGAAATTTTAAAAATACACTACGCAGACCGCGGGTAGCGACTATAAGTGTACCCCCAAAAATATTTTTGGTTTTTATCCATAAACAGCCAGCTCAATAATACGTATCGTTTGAGAACAGGACGAAATTCGAAAAAATGCTTTAAATTCTGGACAGAAGATATACAGTTTTCTGGAATAGAGCGATATACATATTGGGTATACCAGTTAATAATGTCGATTTGGACAACATATGGCATAACTATCACATATAGTTTGTGTCAATAATAACAACTATGGTATTTTGGAGGGTAAACATCTGTCATTATAATTCAGTATTCGATAGACGCAAAAGTGTAAACACACATTTTTTCAATCGCTATAATAATGTCGAATTTTGTGCCTAAAAAAGATGCGGAGAAGTCTAATAACCTTCTTTCTTTTGAAGAAAACGGCTGCTGAAAGTTATCGATTGTTGGTAGAAGCTTTGAAAAGTGGTGATTTCGACACAGAAGACAAAGAGAGGCCTGGTCAGCCGAAAAAGATTGAAGATGAGGAATTGGAAACATTACTTCACGAAGATTGTTGTCAAATGCAAGAATAACTTTCATTATAATTGGAAGTCACAGAACAAGCCATTTCCCAACGTTTAAAAGCATTGGGATTTATTCAAAAGCATTGGGTCCCATATGAATTGAAGCCGAGAGACGTTGGAGGGCAATTTTGCATGTCGGAAATGCTGCTTGAGCGCTACAAAAAGAAGTAATTTTTGCATCGTGTTGTTGCTGGTGATGAAAAATGGATACATTACGATAACCCCAAGTACAAAGAGTCATATGTAAAGCCCGGCCAACCAGCCAAATCAACGACGAAGCCGAATATCCATGGCGCCAAGGTAATGCTCTGTATTTGGAGGGATCAGAAGGGTATTTTGTATTATGAGCTGTTTGAAATCGGGCCAGACGATCACAGGAGACCTGTACCGAAAACAATTGATTCCTTTGAAGAGAGCAATCAACGAAAAACAACCAGAATATTCGCTCGGCCACATGTTGCAAGACCGGTCAAAAACTATTTGAAAAACAGTGGATGGGAAGTTTTAGCTCAGTTTGTTTCGTTCGATGCAGAACGCCCTTACTGGAATACGCTTCACTTCAGAACGGGGTATCAGAAATTGGCTTGATTCATTCTTTACCTCAAAACCGGAGCAGTTCTTTTGGCGCGGACTCCATATGCTACCAGAAAGATGGGAAAAAAGTAGTGGCTAACGATGGACAATACTTTGCATAATGTATCAATTCATTTTGTTATTATAATAAATACATTTTCAAGCAAAAAAATCTACATTATTAACTTGTATACCCAATATAACTATGTATAGGTCAAGATATGGTGTTATCTAAAATGAAATCGAGTTTTTTTGGATAAAGCACTGTATGTTATTATTTTTAATTTTGATTTGTGTTATGTCCTATTATACATGTATAAATATATACTTAAGTTAACCATGTAGATTTGTATATGTCAAATACTACTATATATTGGTCGATATGTAATAAGATGTGGGATACGTATATAATACTGTTATGCAAAATACTGTTTAGACAAAATACTGGTCAAAAAAATTTTAAAAATCCTGCTTTTCATAAAACTGTTTTACAAAATACTGGATTTCACAATACTGTTTTGCAAAATACTGTGAAGTAAAAATGCTGGTTTCCGAAATTTATTTTATTAAAAATAACTTCAACAAAAGTAAATAATTTTTAAAAATTAACAAAACATTTAATAAAAAATTATTGTCAATGCATTTTGTAAACTTAAATTAGTACAAGATTTTTTGCAATTCACTTTAGGTAACCTGTATGGCTTAATTCACGGGTTCGGGTCGAACAACAATTTTAACAAAAAGACAAGATTACTAAACATATGATTTGATTGACTACAACTGGGTATCAACACCTTAAATGCTGCTTGCAATAACACAACATTTGCCTATGATAACAAAAACACTGGTGAACTGATAACATCTGCAATGAGATCAGCTGTTATTAATATACAGTAGTGGTCAAAACATTTGGAACTGAGATCGCATTTGTTGTTTTCATTCACATATCCTTCATACATTGTTTTATGTTCAACAAATAAAAAAAATAATTCCGTTAAATTAAAACAACAAAAAAATTAATAATAATAGATGTATTCAAGATGTAGGTGTTCAAAACATTTGCAACACTCATTATTCTTACTCTTAACGAAACAATTTATACTAACAAATGCTGGGATATAACGGTAATCGCATTCCTTTTTAATATGAGATTCAGGCCGTTACATTTTTTAAACAAATTTATTATAATTATTGTTCTTTAATAGTTGTAATAAGATGTTGGCAGCATAAACATCGTAAGAATAATTTTTGTAAAAAATTGCAGGAAATAAATACAATTCTGATTTTAAATCAAAAGTTTTGAATGATTTTCAAAATGGACTTTCCCAAAAAGAAATTTCTATAAAGTACACCGTTCCAAAATCAACGATTTGCCGCATTGTTAATAGTAGTAACATCCACACAACTGATAAAGGTGGAAGACCCCGTATTACAACTGTAACAGAAGATCGGAAAATCAAGAATTTTTTTCCGAAATATCCCATTGCCAGAGAAGCTAAAACTGAACTTTTAATAGATGCCAGTCTTCCCACCATTAAAAGAAGAGCCCGAGAATATGGTCTTAGATGTTATAGATGTACAAAAAAATCGTTTGTGTCGGAAAAAAAACCAAAAAGCTCGGCTTGACTTTGCACGCACCCATTTGAACTGGACTCAACAGTAATGGAAAAATGTATTGTGGTCAGATGAGTCTAAATTAAACCTCCGGGGGTCAGATGGAAGAGCCAATGTTCGAAGTCCACGAGGCGAAAAGTTTAATCCGAGATACACAACCGCCACAGTGAAGCACGGAGGTGGAAACATTATGGTGTGGGGGTGTTTTTCAGGAAATGGGATTGGCCCAATTCACCGCATTACTAGCAGAATTACGGCCACAATCTATAGAAATATTTTGAGTTCAGTTATGCTTCCATATGCTGAATGGTAAATGCCACTCTCATGGACCTTCTAGCACGACAACGACTCAAAACACGGCGGGGGTTGTAAAAGTTTGGCTGCAGGAAAATTAAATTAGTATCATGTCGTGGACGGCTCAATCTCCCGATCTCAACCCGATTGAGAACATATAGATGATTGTAAAACGGAATATCGGCAATAAAGTATTCCGAAATGGTAATGAACTTTTCGTCGAGTTTTAGAAGCAGTGGAATGAAATTTCTGACGATTATATTAAAAATCTCATTGCCTCAATGCCTAAGAGGTGTTCAGAAGTTATAAAAAACAATGGCCACTCTACAAAATACTGAGCGTTAAAACCATTTTTTTGTATTTCCTGTTAATTACTTTAAGAGTTGCAAATGTTTTGAACACTGCACTATCAACTTATTTTGTTAAAATTACTTTTTTTATTTTTGAGAATTTATGAATAATTTTTTTTGTATTTGTAAAATAATATGCTATAACTGAATTTAATAAAAACAACAAAAACTTATACCACAAATCTTTTTGATCAAAAAAATTATATTTAACTAAACAATGATTTCAGTTGCAAATATTTTGAACACCACTGTATGTTGATTACATTAGAATTGTCTTTTGGTTTTGTTTGGTTTATGGTTTATTTTAATAATCATATATAAATTGAGATGAATTTTACTTAATTATTACAGTGAAAGTTTTTATAAAAATACGCCGCCCAGTAAAACAGGATTTTGCAAAACAGTATTGTGTTATACAGTATTTTGTAAAACAGTATTATGAAATGCAGTATTTTTTAAAACAGTATTACGAAAAGCAGGATTTTGAAAAAAAGGATTTTGAAAACAGGATTTTGTTATACTCAGGATTTCGACCCGAACCCATAAGATGTAATTATATGTGTCATCGTATTTAAAAGTTTAGAGGAACAAATTTGTATATATAAACTTATGTATTCATATATAATAGCATGCAATAACACATATTGATTAGAGATGCCCCTACTCGAATGCATATTAGTATGTCCTTATACTAATGCACGTCACTGTATGATATTTTGTATTCTTACATTCGTAATCCCTTTGTTTACATACATTAACTTTAAGATTTTGTTATTGCTTTAGCTAAGCAAACCCCTTTGCTTAGCTTAAACAATACATTATTGAACAATCAAAAATTATCTCATTCAACAAAAAATAAACAATTATACAGTGACAGTGAATAGTGACAAAATTATAAATTAGATAAAAAAAAACAAACATACAGTGACGTGAACAAATTAAAAATTATAATGACTGATTAAAATTAAATAAAAACTAAAATTCTAATTATTAAAACTAAAATTAAAAAGTGATTTTTATTTGGACAAAACAAAAACAAAAAAAGATTTGTTGCCCAACTTATATATTTATATAAATTAATGCATGATTGTATGTAAACGTTTTTACTCGGGCTTATATTAAAATAGAAATGTTTGTATATTAACATTTGTACTCGGGTGTGCACAATCTTTGTCGAGTAGTATTATTTTTTGAGCAGATTCGCGCGTTTCTTTGTCATTTAGTGTACATATGTGTATGCATACAACGCGAGTTAAATCACACACACAAACATATATTTCTACTTCCGTTTCCTTTAGTTTTGCAGTTATTTTTTGGCCATTTGCATTCGTTTAATGTTATCGACAATATAACATTACTCTCTTTAAACTGGATATAACTATAAAAGCAAAAATAAAATTATTGCATAAAAACAACAACTATGAACACATTTAAACAAACACGTTCATACGTGCAGAAAGTCATTTACCATGTGATAGGGGTTTTATACTCACGTGTTTCGAATTGGTAAACAAATTAAATAAATGATTCAATTGAATTTATTTATTACCGACCACTCTGTCGCATCATACTTTTGCATGTGCGTAATTATCGTGGAATTGCAGCCGTTACTCATACATGTAGACGTATAAGCAAATATATACCCGTGAAAAAAAACGATTACATTCAAACAAATGCAATTTGATTAAATTATATTTTACAAATTTTGTTGCGAATAACATCATATAGGATAAGATGTGATTCTAATTATTTTTTATATTCCGTGCCATATATTATCATATAGAAAAACATGTTTTCTTTTATATTATTTTATGTGCCATATACAATCAGATATTATTGACTGAATTATATTTGGTTGCAACTAAATTTATATATTGCGGAATAAAAAACGATATAAAAACACATATCGCACACCTAGTACAAAAGTGACTCAGCCCAAAATTTTTCATTTTTCAGAAATCGAAAAAAAAGATTTGCAACTTCAAACCAATTGAAACATAAAGAAAGACATAACTGTTTTTAGCAACAGTTAGCAACAACAAAATACACTGATATTTTTTTATGGATAAACAAGTATATTGTGCATAGTTTAAGCATATAAAACCGAAAAATTAAAATTTTGAGTTGAGTCACTTTTGAACTGGGTGTGTGATATTATCCAAGACCAAAAATCATTTCCATTTCATTTCAGATATTAAACTTTAGAAAATTAAGCATTGAACCTGCGAATCAAAACTATTAGTTTTTTGATAAATTTAAAACTCACAACCAAATAAATTAACTTTTATTGGTTTTTTTTACAAAATAAATTTAAAATAATAATGTTTCTTACAAACATATTTTATTATTATTTTTAAATGCCATATTAATATATTTTATTATTAAGTTTGGCCCTTGTAACAAAGTTAACCAAACCTACCGACAACAATAATTCAGAATTATGTTTATAAAAAAAATTTTCCCCAAAGTATACAAAATTATATGTCTCTTTAATTCCATACAAGTGCAATGGATTTTGCTCTTTTCATTGCACCTTGTTGCTGGAGCAAGTTAAACATTGGTATTACCAAAAGTGTACGTTGTCGAAATAAAATATGAGCATTGTAGAGCTCTCATGCATTGTATTATTAAAATTCTGAAACTGATCATGGCTTTATAAGTAATGACTGAATTGGTTTAATTTTCCCAAAAAAATTGTCTTTTTTATTAATCACGTTTTTCCCTATGCCCCCTCTACTAATCCATAGTATACGTATAAACAGAACATTTTATAGAACATTTTATTTTTAGGTTTAAACAATTTTGTTTTATCGTTTCTTAATTTAAAGAAATTTTAGTGTTTTTTATTATACTTATTTATTATTTTGTTTTTTTGTATTATAGTAGCGATTCCTATTCTCACTTTCACCATTCACCTCAATTTTCGAATCTCATTATTTCCCGAGTGTTAATTATTAGTTCCATTTTGATTTCAGATTTATAAATATTTGTTTATTGTAAAGACGATTGGACAATAAAAAATTTATAAATTCGTATTATTTGAGAGAAAATAAGGTTCGAAAACTGAGGTGAATGGTAAAAGTGAGAATAGGAATCGCTACCTATATTTATTTTATATAAAAGCAAAGAAATGAAAACCTGAATTAGTAATTTATAAAATAATTTTTAGTTTTTAAATTTTAATTAACATTATGCGTTATATATTTTGATATAATTAAAACTTGTGTTTTGTAATAATCAATAAAATAATATTAGCTTAATACACAAGTTAATTCGGTCAGATACAATTTTGTTAATCCATTTTTCGGATTAAGTTTTATACAATTTATATACAAAATTAAAAAATATATTCTACCGAATATTTTTTTTTTTTTTTCACGGGTAGTTATAACTTGAAAACAGATTTGTTATTGTACCCTGCAAACACTTCTATACGAAAATGTTGTGAATTCGTTTCAACTGTAAGAAACATTTTATTTGCTACAATAACATCGGTCAACACAATTTTTTTCTTAGCTTTATATTTTAATGCAGAAATTCTAATTGTTGACATCGAAAAAAAAACCAAAATATGGCTTCCCAGCTTTTTTGTTTTTTTTTTTTTTTTTAATTTAACCAAAATAGGGTATGGGAAGAAGGAAAGAGGGAGTAGTGTTTGTGGATATTTGATTTACATTTTTCTAAATTGTAAGTAACAGGGAAGACTTCTGCGGGAAGTTTGTTCCACATACGAATCGTTCGACTAAAAAACAAACTTTCTCTGTAATCCGTTGTGCGAAACACAGGACAATCAACTACAAACAGATGTGCTCTACAAGATAAGCGAGTATTACGAATAAAAATTCGGGCTCGTGGAATAAGTTCACTTATCTCAGATGAGCATCTCCCATGGTAATATCGATAGAAAAGTGTCACACAACCCACATTCCGACGATGCTCCAATGAATTAATAGAGTTGGATACGCTACTGTCATTGATAAGCTCCACCGCCCTCCCCTGAACATGGTCCAGAAGCATCAGAATAGACACTGATGCCCCTGCCCATATATGAGAGTTGTATTCCATTTTCGGCCGGATATAGCTGGTATACATAGTAAGGAGATCGGATGGAGTGAAGTAAGTCTTGCACCGTTTCAGAAAACCAAGGCACTTGAATGGCTCTTTCGACACTTGAAATACGTACTTATTCCAACGGACATCACACTGTATTCTCATGCCCAGAACATCAAGAGTATCCGATTCCTCAATACCTATGCCATCCATAGCTACAGATGACAATGTTAATTCCACAGCCCGTCTGTGGGTTAGCATACAACATTGGGTCTTGCGTGCATTAAAATCGATCTTATTCGCGCGACCCCACTCAGAGATTGTAGAAAGGTCTTGATTGAGTGTGTCATTTATGTTCTGCCGCATGCCCTCTATCTCCAAAGAGCTTGGCCTGTGATCGAATAAAAATGAATGACAAATGTTGCTGTCATCTGCAAAAGAGTAGATAGGATTGAAGGTATGACCAAGAAGGTCATTAATAAAAATAAGAAAAAGGGTAGCAGAAAGAACATAACCTTGCGGTACCCCTGAATTTAGCTGAAACTCGTTTGATGAGACTACATCTAAAACAACACGTATAGTGCGGTCTCTGAGAAAACTCGTGAGAAGACATTACCGATACCAAAAGCAACTAGCTTAGTCAGTTTTTCGTATCACGAAAGTTTCTACATTCTGGAGTGTGTTTAGTGGACACATAATAATTTAAATAAAAGGCAATATTATCACAATAAAGTTAATCTACTACAGTCAATAAAAACAAAATACCTTAACAATATAGAAACTTAAGTAAGTCAGACTAACAGATTTTATAAAAACTTGGACACAAACGCTGACCAACGGCATATAACAGAAGGACAGAAGGCAATACTCAAGAAACAATAACTTGGATATTAAAGGCTAGAAGCGATTTGATACAGCTAAATGGAAATAGATTTCAAGCTAATGCATCAACTGCATGTTCTCTTTGTAATATGAATGAAACGGAAAATATACAACATTTTCTAGGTAGATGTCATGCGTTAAGAGAATTCAGATTTATTTTTTTCAAAAAGATTTTACTTCAGGAAAATTAAATAGTGAATACTTTAAACGGATTTACTGTAGATTGGAAATCCATAGCTAATTATGTGAAAACATGTATTCGATACAGAAAAATTTTATTAGATGAATTTTATCTTTAATTAAATATCATGTATATCTTGCACGTGTAAATTTGTATATGTCGACTGACGACTATAGGTCAATGTCGTACTTATTTCATTTTTAGTTTTTATTATATTTTTTTTAGATTTATGCTTAAATTTTTATGTATATTGCTTAAATAATTCTTAAATAAAAAATAATATTACTACTGCTATTACCACATTCTGGAGTAAATGTTCGCTTCAGAAAAGTTTCTCTTGGCAATAGGACCGCAATAAATTTGGAATATAAATCCTCGTCTGGAAGACAAACATGTTGTACTTTAGTAAATTTTCTAGATACTAATTATTATTATTGCGACATTTATAAATTTGTTTTATGGCAAAATTATTGTCTGGATAATAAATGCGCGACAATTGAAACCACTTATTTTCATCGATTAATCGTGTTGAGTATAAATACGCTACACTTTAAGATATTATTTGTCGTTTAATCACACTATGCACAGTGGGATAAATCACAAAATTTGTGGAAATAATTCGGCCATTTTTTAACTTGTGGTCCGATTGCAATGAAATTTGGAACATGCATAACAGACATAAAATGGTGTTTAAGTTTTGATTTTGAACCTTCCAGACCCTTTGGGGGCGGCAAAATGGCTGCCCAAAGTTGGGTACTTTTTTCATAAAAAATTTTGAGTGTTTGCCATTTTTTTGTTTCTAATCCGATTTTCAAAAAATTAACATATTAGTAATCTTCTTGTAAAGATGAACAAAAAACATGCTTACATGTGTGGGTTACCTCCAATAGTTTCCGAGATATTCCGATTTGAAAATGTGAAATTCCAAATTTTGTCCGACTCAGGTCCAAAGTTTTTCGAATATCGGGAGAAAATTGGGACCAATTTTCGTTTTAAAATAACGGTTATTTAGCCAATAAAATTCTTGATTGAATAAAAACAAAATTAGTTCAATATCTTGTTTCAGTCAAAAATTACATTAGTTTAAAGTAGAAATTAAAATAAAAGTAAATTTTGGCGATATTTTCCCCAAAAAGCACCAAACTTCGTATCGCTACAGACAAATATTTTTCTTCTGAACATATAAACTAGGTATACTTTTCTGGAAGGTCTTTTTATATAAATGTTTTGATTTGTAAATACTTTTCCCCCCATCCGCTTCCAAAGTTGCCATATTTTTGAGGTAAATATCAACTTTAACTCACAGTTAAAATTTGTGCACGCCTCCAATTATGTATTGGAAGCCGGTTTTAGATACTCCAACAGATACCTAATGTAGTGTGTAAGTCATTTCCAATCCCCGCTTTAAATGACGACATGGCAGCAAAAAACGAAAAAATCCCAATTTTGGAAATTTTTGTTTTATTTGTTGGAATTGTGGGATTGTTTTCAGAAAATTATAATTTCTGAAATTTGTTTCGATTTGATGACCTTAAAGTCTAGTTAAATCATTGGATTATGTCTATTAATAAATATTTTATTGAATAGTGAAAATTTTCATTTAGGCAAAAACTGAAATTTTTACCTTCATATTTGGATTACCCAAGTTTTTGTTTTACCAAGATGGCTAAATTCAACCTTTTTTAAAAAAATTGCAATCTACAGGTAATTTTCTTTTCAACAATACCAAACACTGGTATGTTATGTTCATAATTCTTAAACAGAAAATCTTCAAATGTTAGCCCTTATTCATATATTTCTTCTAATGTGTCCTCGTATTCACATCTTACATAATTGGGTCAGGTAAAAAGGGTTTTATGATGTTCTTCATTATCGGAACGAATCGGCTGGGACCAAATTTTCCAAAGGCGGATTCCGTTGTCACAACCGACATGTTAATTGTGTGTGTGACTCGGTTGTCACAACAGAATTCACAAGTAAGGTGACAACAGCAGAATTTATGATGAAGTAGGCTGCAGCAACATAATTTGTAATCAATTCGGCTACAAAAATCGAATCATATTTAAAATCGGTTGTGAAATCAGAATTTAAATTTTTATTTAATTTAAACTTTAATTTAAACTTTAAAACAATAAAGCAGTTCTGAAACAAAAAAAAAACCAGCAAAAAATTCATTAAAACAAAATAACTTAGAAAAAAAGAAGCAAAAATTATGTATCCAGAAAAAATAGCAGATGGTTAAATATGGGAACAAATTAACGGTAAAGATTTGTATTAATAAAAATTAAAATTGTCATTAAAATGTGCTATTTGGATTGTTTTCTTTTCTCGCAGAAAAATAGATTGGCTAAGTATTTGCTAACACGTTTCGCTTGCCACCTTTACCACTGATGACTAGGTGATGGATTTAAAATTATTTAAGGTAGAATTGTGTTTATGATTTTGCAGGAATATGAAAGGTTATCCCTATTGTTTTTAGATATTGCGTATTTCAAAAGGAGGACAAAATTTTGCTTGCAACATTTACGGAGCTGATCATTATTTTACTTTCAAGACACAGTAAATTTCCGTTGCAAGTTATAACAAATGACCGTTGTTGAGAAAACTTTATAATTAATTTTAAAGAAGTATTTTTCTAAGTAGAAGTACTAAGAAATGTATCGTTCGATAGGGTTTTAGTTTCAAATTAATACTTATTGTCTACCATGCGGAAACTGATATTAATATTCCAAAGTCCCTGTATAATTAGATGATATTTAATCGTTCTGATTTTCTTGTTTAAACATAAAAATTTGTTAATTTCCTCCAATATCGGTTTCGACAACTACCGTTAATTTTATACAACAGAAAAAACTTAAAAATATTGAATCAATTAATATTTTTTTTTGATTTTGCATCTATCACGGCAATGATAATATCAATTAAAACTTTTTTTGAAAATTAAAAATTAAAAAAAAGTTATAACTAACTTCTGCAAAAAAAAAATAAGATATTTACAGAAAAAGAACGATACGTTGGTATGTGTGTTTTTGTTAATGCTGCGTCTGTTTGTATGTTTATGTGTGTGCTTGTTTTGTTGGTAAACTTCAAACGCATTTGGTACTTTATACCGAAAACTTTCTATTTAATCATACAGTGTATGAAAAAATAACTTTAGAATTACGTCTGAATTAAAATATGTATTTATATATTTAAAAGTCAATTAAAATATTAATTGATTCAATTAAATATTTGTTTAGAAACAAATTTAATTTAATTTAATTCAAATCAAATCTTTAATTAGATATTTTAGGTTGATAATTTTTTCTGTGACCTAAACTGTGACCCACCCTTGGTACAACTTCTTCGTAAAGAATTCTAGAAGATGTACTTTATCTTCTAAAGAATACTTAAATATGTAAAATTTCTTTTGGAAATAGTGTTAAAAGCAGCGCATATATTAATTTTAAATACGCCGCAAAAACAGGTATATAACTCATTACCAAACTTTTTATTCGCAATGTTCCGTAACTAAAAGTTCACGATGTTCCATAACTAAAAGTTACCCATTACCCATTCGTTCACAAAAAGGCACAAAGTAATGGATACCCATTACCCCCTCGCTTACAAAAAACACAAAATAAAGAGTATATATTGCTTTTGGGGCATAGCGACCAAAAGTAATGTTGCTAATAAATATTCAAGTACTGAATTGAAGTCCTGTTTTTTAAGGGTAGTACTAAAACAAATGCGATTTCTTCAAATGTTTACTTTCTTCGACAGATTACTACACGACGTACCCCTCATTTATGAAAATAAAAAAGAAATATATACATTGTCTTTGAAATAGTACTAAAAGAAATCGCCTTTCTTAGGAAAACTAATTATGTATTCAAAGAAAGAATGGTCAATAATTACTACTACTCTTGCAAAAAATTTGTGCTTATTCCGAAGAAATTAATAAAAAAATAAAAATGCTTTCGATGAAATACTCCTTTTTTAGTACATACTTTTTTTAATTGCACAATTTGATATATTACTTTGGAAGAAAAAGTATTTTTTTAAAGAAATGTACTTTTCTAAATTTTTAAAAAAGTGATTTCCTTTAGTAGAATTAGAAAAATTCGAATTTTTTTACTAATAAGAAAGTTATTTCTCATTCTGTTATTAAGATATTTGTAATATGATCATGAATTTTGTAAAATTTTATATTATTGTTATTTAAAATAGCTTTTTTATTGCAAAATATTTTTTTTTTATTTCAACTATACACTTACAATACTATGTAGTTAAAGACCACTGCAAATGTAGTTAAAAACAAATGAAATTTCACTTAAAGAAAGGACGACTTACATTTCAGTAAATTCAACTAACATTGTCATTTGTTTTCTAATATTCAAAAAATGACTAACAATTGTAGTAAAAATGAACTACATGTTAGTAAAAAATAAACAAACGTTTATTTTTTTAAATAACAAAAACAACTGTATAAAATGAATGTAAAATCATAAAATAGTCATTTGATGCGGTTTGTTTTTTTAAATGAACTACAAGGTTAGTAAACAATTTAATTTGTTCTACAAATGACTGACATTTACATTAAAAATAAAGAAACTGTATTACAACCCAAACAACTGCATATTTTTAAAGCAGAAGTTCCCTGAGTGTAGTAATATAAATATTCAGTTGGGCAACTTCGTTCCTTAAATAAATCAGCAATGACATAAACTTCGGTTACCTCAACCGAATAAATTTTAATGTGTATTACTGTACAGTCAAACCTCTAATACGGTTTTTTTCTTTTGACAAACTTGTTCAAAACAATGAAAAATTTTGAAAGATTAAATTTTTAGAAGAACATTTTTAATGTTTTTGGTCCTCAAATATTGCGACACATAATTGTGGGGAATAGCGGAGATTATTATATTTCGTGTCATATTCATACATCATTTAAATAATTTGTTTACAAATGTAACTTTAAATGTCCTTTTCAGACTACACAGGATGTGATAACGAAAATTTGAGTACGTAGTTTACATGTTGTCTCCTCTTTAACATACATATCGATTTTCCAATGCGTGGCAAAAAATATTGAAATTATTCGTAGGGTACTATGTGATTATACAAAGTTTTTGAACCCATCTGAATTTAAACTTAACAAAAAGTTGAATGACTATTTATTTCTTATAATATACCAGAAAACACCAAACCCATTCGAAAATTTATGAAAATTTCTGCATTACAAACTGCATGATTGCAAGGCACTAAGGTAACGTGCTTGCAACCTGTATCCTTGTAAGGGAAAACAGTAAGATCAAAATGTTTTTATTTTTTTTTAATACGAAAATTTTCGTTTCTTTTGCTGTTTCTCTGTATACTGTGGTAGTAAGCACTTACATCAGCGCGTTTGTTTTTTCCAGCAAAAAATTCATTAAAACAAAATAACTTAGAAAAAAAGAAGCAAAAATTATGTATCCAGAAAAAATAGCAGATGGTTAAATATGGGAACAAATTAACGGTAAAGATTTGTATTAATAAAAATTAAAATTGTCATTAAAATGTGCTATTTGGATTGTTTTCTTTTCTCGCAGAAAAATAGATTGGCTAAGTATTTGCTAACACGTTTCGCTTGCCACCTTTACCACTGATGACTAGGTGATGGATTTAAAATTATTTAAGGTAGAATTGTGTTTATGATTTTGCAGGAATATGAAAGGTTATCCCTATTGTTTTTAGATATTGCGTATTTCAAAAGGAGGACAAAATTTTGCTTGCAACATTTACGGAGCTGATCATTATTTTACTTTCAAGACACAGTAAATTTCCGTTGCAAGTTATAACAAATGACCGTTGTTGAGAAAACTTTATCATATATTTTAAAGAAGTGTTTTTCTAAGTAGAAGTACTAAGAAAAGTATCGTTCGATAGGGTTTTAGTTTCAAATTAATACTTATTGTCTACCATGCGGAAACTGATATTAATATTCCAAAGTCCCTGTATAATTAGATGATATTTAATCGTTCTGATTTTCTTGTTTAAACATAAAAATTTGTTAATTTCCTCCAATATCGGTTTCGACAACTACCGTTAATTTTATACAACAGAAAAAACTTAAAAATATTGAATCAATTAATATTTTTTTTTGATTTTGCATCTATCACGGCAATGATAATATCAATTAAAACTTTTTTTGAAAATTAAAAATTAAAAAAAAGTTATAACTAACTTCTGCAAAAAAAAAATAAGATATTTACAGAAAAAGAACGATACGTTGGTATGTGTGTTTTTGTTAATGCTGCGTCTGTTTGTATGTTTATGTGTGTGCTTGTTTTGTTGGTAAACTTCAAACGCATTTGGTACTTTATACCGAAAACTTTCTATTTAATCATACAGTGTATGAAAAAATAACTTTAGAATTACGTCTGAATTAAAATATGTATTTATATATTTAAAAGTCAATTAAAATATTAATTGATTCAATTAAATATTTGTTTAGAAACAAATTTAATTTAATTTAATTCAAATCAAATCTTTAATTAGATATTTTAGGTTGATAATTTTTTCTGTGACCTAAACTGTGACCCACCCTTGGTACAACTTCTTCGTAAAGAATTCTAGAAGATGTACTTTATCTTCTAAAGAATACTTAAATATGTAAAATTTCTTTTGGAAATAGTGTTAAAAGCAGCGCATATATTAATTTTAAATACGCCGCAAAAACAGGTATATAACTCATTACCAAACTTTTTATTCGCAATGTTCCGTAACTAAAAGTTCACGATGTTCCATAACTAAAAGTTACCCATTACCCATTCGTTCACAAAAAGGCACAAAGTAATGGATACCCATTACCCCCTCGCTTACAAAAAACACAAAATAAAGAGTATATATTGCTTTTGGGGCATAGCGACCAAAAGTAATGTTGCTAATAAATATTCAAGTACTGAATTGAAGTCCTGTTTTTTAAGGGTAGTACTAAAACAAATGCGATTTCTTCAAATGTTTACTTTCTTCGACAGATTACTACACGACGTACCCCTCATTTATGAAAATAAAAAAGAAATATATACATTGTCTTTGAAATAGTACTAAAAGAAATCGCCTTTCTTAGGAAAACTAATTATGTATTCAAAGAAAGAATGGTCAATAATTACTACTACTCTTGCAAAAAATTTGTGCTTATTCCGAAGAAATTAATAAAAAAATAAAAATGCTTTCGATGAAATACTCCTTTTTTAGTACATACTTTTTTTAATTGCACAATTTGATATATTACTTTGGAAGAAAAAGTATTTTTTTAAAGAAATGTACTTTTCTAAATTTTTAAAAAAGTGATTTCCTTTAGTAGAATTAGAAAAATTCGAATTTTTTTACTAATAAGAAAGTTATTTCTCATTCTGTTATTAAGATATTTGTAATATGATCATGAATTTTGTAAAATTTTATATTATTGTTATTTAAAATAGCTTTTTTATTGCAAAATATTTTTTTTTTTATTTCAACTATACACTTACAATACTATGTAGTTAAAGACCACTGCAAATGTAGTTAAAAACAAATGAAATTTCACTTAAAGAAAGGACGACTTACATTTCAGTAAATTCAACTAACATTGTCATTTGTTTTCTAATATTCAAAAAATGACTAACAATTGTAGTAAAAATGAACTACATGTTAGTAAAAAATAAACAAACGTTTATTTTTTTAAATAACAAAAACAACTGTATAAAATGAATGTAAAATCATAAAATAGTCATTTGATGCGGTTTGTTTTTTTAAATGAACTACAAGGTTAGTAAACAATTTAATTTGTTCTACAAATGACTGACATTTACATTAAAAATAAAGAAACTGTATTACAACCCAAACAACTGCATATTTTTAAAGCAGAAGTTCCCTGAGTGTAGTAATATAAATATTCAGTTGGGCAACTTCGTTCCTTAAATAAATCAGCAATGACATAAACTTCGGTTACCTCAACCGAATAAATTTTAATGTGTATTACTGTACAGTCAAACCTCTAATACGGTTTTTTTCTTTTGACAAACTTGTTCAAAACAATGAAAAATTTTGAAAGATTAAATTTTTAGAAGAACATTTTTAATGTTTTTGGTCCTCAAATATTGCGACACATAATTGTGGGGAATAGCGGAGATTATTATATTTCGTGTCATATTCATACATCATTTAAATAATTTGTTTACAAATGTAACTTTAAATGTCCTTTTCAGACTACACAGGATGTGATAACGAAAATTTGAGTACGTAGTTTACATGTTGTCTCCTCTTTAACATACATATCGATTTTCCAATGCGTGGCAAAAAATATTGAAATTATTCGTAGGGTACTATGTGATTATACAAAGTTTTTGAACCCATCTGAATTTAAACTTAACAAAAAGTTGAATGACTATTTATTTCTTATAATATACCAGAAAACACCAAACCCATTCGAAAATTTATGAAAATTTCTGCATTACAAACTGCATGATTGCAAGGCACTAAGGTAACGTGCTTGCAACCTGTATCCTTGTAAGGGAAAACAGTAAGATCAAAATGTTTTTATTTTTTTTTAATACGAAAATTTTCGTTTCTTTTGCTGTTTCTCTGTATACTGTGGTAGTAAGCACTTACATCAGCGCGTTTGTTTTTTCCTGCTTCTAAAAACAAGTGCAAAACACTTTCTAACATGAAATTTGAAGAAACTTTCTTAACGGCGACTCAATCTCTAACATACACTTGGTATCCAACTATTGTATGTGAATAAAGCGCATCATAAAACGTGATAATTACTTGTGAAAAAGAGATAGGATTAAGAAGAAAAAGCATTCTAGTTGAGAAATGTGCATTGGTATTAGTTAATTCCGTCTCTTCTGATCGAAACAATACTTTTGTGTACGTAGTGTGACCAAACTCCACTTTAGCCACAGTCATCGCTGTGTCGACCGTGGCTCAACTCGTTAAGAGGTGAGATTACGATGCATAGCTTGATGCTAAGGCAGTGAGTTCAAATACCAGTACGACACCAAAAAATAAAAAAGTTTTTCATATAGAGCAAATTAACAATAAAAAATACTTTGTTCAATTGACACATAAATTAACCACTGACGAGTCCCAGGAGGGGGACGAAACTGCGGCAGTCTGGTGTATCCCTTGTGTCCGTAAAATTTTTCAATAAAAATGTTTTCTTCTTCTTCTTCCTGTAAAGAGACTAACTAAAGAAAATTTTTAACTGGGTTGTTTCTTGCATCATTAAAATATAAACTGAATTGGTTCAATGTTACTAAAATGGTTCTATAATTAAAAACACTTTTAGTGCTGAGTTTTTCAACGATTTCATCTTTTTTGTACAAAATAAAATATGAATTTACGACTTTTATAAATAAAGTGCATAATTTTTGTTATAAAAGAAATCTGCCCAGCAAAATTCCAAAAATGTAATGAAGTTACAAAAAAAAATTTAAATATTCGTACTGAATATTTAAAAAGTTTTTCATACAGAGTTGGTTGACCATTTTTTGTAACATGAAATCAGTACAGAATTTTAAAAATTTATAAATTTTGTGATGAAGTCTAATACACACAGCGAATTTACTTTTCCAATACAAAAATTCAGATTAAGGGAAAATTTGCCTACAAAAGTAACTTCTATATTACAAATAGAAAACATTATTTGTTAATAAATGTAAGATATGATGAAAAAAATTCTTGTGGCGATCAGCGATAGAGGGAGTGCCGCACTTTCGATATAAGCAACTAGGTCATCTTCTGCCTCATTCTAATCCGCCAGCCACAAGAAACTCAAGGTTTGATCAGGTATATATCACAACCAACCATAGAAAGTCAGTGATGTTAATAGATTTCCCCCACAACATGAGTTATTTTCGTCGTTTCTTACAAGTTTAGCCAACAGCTTTTAATCTTAAAGCTTTTTTATTTGGCAGGGTTGCCAGTCCAACTGCTAATGTTACCAATACTGGAAACGATTTAGGAATCAGGAATGCATACTAATATTTAAAGATAATATATTCTAGTTGATTGTTTTCTTATTATATTTTATATTGCATTGTACCTGTATGTTTAAGAATTTTGTATGTATTGTTGATCTTTTAAAATTGCATTTCATTTTGAATTGTCTGGTTTGAGGTCATAATTAAATTTTAGTATTCTATTGTAAATAGAAAGCACTAATTCTTAATAAATATAACAGAATATGAAAAAAATTTTTGTGGGAATCATCGCTTTACACTGCAGCCACACGATCAAGAATTTCTTGATAGTCTTTTACATATACTGTTTGTCAAAATATGTAAAAATTGACAGATGTGACGTAGGCTGCACGCCAGTTGAAAGCAATTTAATTTTTGTGAAAGGAAAAATAAAAACAACTTCAAAAGAATTGTAATCAGCTGTTTTCTTGAACGTAAATTGATACACTCCACTTGAAAAATAAATCTGAAGCAAGTTCGTTTGAATTTTAGAAAGTGTGAGTGTATTAAAACTTGATAGGCAAAACTTGTTAGAGAGTGCCGCACTTTTCATCTTCTCTTACATTTATTAAGAATTTGTGTTTTATTTTTGTAATAGAATATTAACATTTAATTGAAGTGAAGCTTTTTTAGGCATTTTTACTAATTCGTACATGTGAAAGGTAATATGGTTGTAGCCTTATTTTATTTTTTGTTTGTCCATTTTTAAAGTAACTTTTTTGTAGAGGTAAGAAGTATTGCAGGACAATTTTATAATTTTTTGTTGCTACTAAATTTGTTTTAGTTAAGGTTGTGTTTGCTGTCCAATTTTTGCATTCGTGTTTGTTTTTTATTTAATTGTTTTTAATACAAAAATTTTCTTACAAAAATTTTACAAAATCATAATAACTGAATGCGGTGGAACTGTCTATTTTTGAACAACAAAAATACCTGAAAACGGAAATTAAAAACCAGCCATATAAATCAATTAGCTAAAAATGGATCTCATCGGTGACGTTTGTGATTTATTTGTGCTCTGTTTATTGTATAGTTTTCATCATAATAAAAACGCTTTATTTAATAAATAAACAAACAGCGTATATAAGTGTACAGTGTAAAAAAAAAGTTAAAATAAAACAATATCCTCATATTAAAATTTGCACCATTAATATTAACAAAACAGAATAAAGCAAACATTAACATATTGTTGTTGTTTTTTTTTTTTTTTTGATATTTATGTAGTCGTTTTTTATAAATATTTATGCTTAGTGGTATTAGTAATAAATATTTTAAATTAATTTCAATTAGATTAGCTTAGATATTAATTCTTATTAGGTTTATTACTTTATTAAGTTAAATAATTTAGTTTCAGTTGTTTAAATCTGAATATTTTTTTTTTCTAAAGCATAATCATAAAATTGATAATGTCGTTTTTAAAGTTTAATTCCGTTTAATAAAAATTTTAAATTGTTTTTAAACAGAAAGAATATGCAAAAAACTAATTAAAAATTATCTCAAACAAAAAAAAAAAAATACTCTGATTTCAACAAAAGGGCTTAATTTATATAAAGAAAAAATTCAAAAAAGTGAGCCATATTCAATACGTTTCAATAGAAAGAAAAAACGAATAAACACAAACTAATAAAACCACATAAGTATAAATAAACCTGCTAACTAAATGAGAATTTCATGCCGATTTAAATTTTTTTATTTTTTTATTTATATATTGATTTTCTGCACAAGACTAAGCTTTTAATTATAGTACAGGATTTTCTATGTGTACAAAAATTTGCCAGATTTAATTCAATTGAACTAAATTAAACTAAATATTAATATTAAATACATTAATTAACATTTTATAATAAGAATACAAATTTAAAGATAAAAAAATATATAAAATTAAAAAAAAAAATGAATTAAATTAAGCAAGATATGTAAAAAGATCATTCCTAAAAGACAATTCGTGGCTGTTTGTTTTTTGGTTATATGGAAGAGCGTTCCAACGACGAATAGCGTTAATGAAAAATTGCCATTCGGAAACCAGGCATCGATATTTCGGAATAATGATCCATTTACCCCTTGAAGATCTAACAAATCTTATTTTCTCAAATAGGTATTTCGGCTTTTCGGTAAAAATTACTTTGTGAAAAAACAAAAGAACCCTTATCTTAAGAAGGCTTTCAAAAGAAACACCAAAGAGAGTCTTCGAAAATGTTGAAACTTGGTCACGCTTTTTGAGTCCATGAATATATCTTATAATGTTATTATATAAGACTTTTAGATTTTTCATACTAGCGGAATCACAATAAGATGTTATAAAATTCAAGTTATATAAAGCATTTGGTATGGCAACAACACTATTATACAAAAACATCTGGTATGTCAATAAAACTTTTAGTATGGCAATAATATTTTTTTTTTGGTTTTTGAGAGAATCTCACTTTTTAATCAAATAAGTTATTATTTAATTGAAAAATAGTTCAATTAAAGAGCTTTCAATATAATTGAACTAGCCACTTTCGTTGATGGTGGCATTTCGGAAGTTAATTTTATTGAATCGGTGGTTTTCGTGACTGAAATGGGGGTTTTTTTGCGTGTACGGATAAGCCGATTTGCATCGAACTCTTGGATGTGTTAAATAAATTTTTTTCTTACGAGGAAGATAATCTGCGGTATGAAAATAATGTTTTGCCTAATAAGGATGATACTTAAATCATTAATCATACATAGTGAAAACTTCTTAAAAGTCATCTTTTTTATATTTTACTGGTTTTCACTATTATTTTTCACTCTATTATTTTTAATTTTGAACCGCGTATTAAAATTCGCAACTACTGTTTTTTCTAAATTAATAAACATAGTAAATAACACGGTGCGACGAAAATCAAAAAATTGCAATCACTTTCCAAGTGACCTAGTGTAGGTTGTAAGTCTACACTTAGAATACTATGTAGGTAAAGACCACTGCAATTTTGTAGTTGAAAACAAACGAAATTTCACTTAAAGAAAGGACGACTTAAGGCCTCATTAGTTGTTACTTTCTGTTGCCGCTCTGTGTCGTTCTGTTCTGTAGGTAATATTTTGTAATTACTTTTTCTGTGAGAGGAATCAGCTGTTTTAAAAAGTAAAAGAAACTCAAACCAAAAACATTCAAATCAGGGATGATAAATGCGATTTTAAAATAGTACCAACCTGAATATAAAATAGTACTTTTTCGGCATCACAAGTATAAAAAAAAATTGAAATATAAATTAACAAACTAATCTTTGTACCCTCCAAAATGAACAACTACAAATGAAACAACAAAAATATATTAAAAAAAAAAATATGTTAAGAGGTGAAAACAAAATTTTGAGGTGAAAAACTTTTTTGGATGTAAAAAAATAAATTGTGTCGTGAAAAATATTTTTGAGGTAACAAAACTATTTTTAAGGTGAAAAAAAAGTTTTTGTGGAGAAAAAAGAATTTGCGGTGAATTTTAAATATTATTCACCTCTTAGCGTCTGGTGGAAAAATATGACGTTATATTTTATACACCAGTAGTGTCTGATGAATATAATATAACGTATATGAATTCTAATAATATACAGTCTATTATACACCAATTTGTATGGAAAATTTAGAGGTATTTTAACATTGTCACTCATTACTTTTGGACCGCTGGACCGATCTTGCTCATTTTCAATACCAAACTTTTCGGAAAAATGTACATAAAGCTATGTAAAAACGAGCAGTGCGTACTAAGAAAATTAGCCGATATTGATTTAAAAAATTTTTAAAATTTTGAGATTTTTTCTAAAATTCAGCAAATGTTTAATATTTTTTGAATGTGCTATTAATATCTTGCTGTATTGAATTACATTTCTCACAGTTTTTTGCGAATTCAATCCTTGTGATTTCCTTTTTTGAAAATCAAAATTAGTTAATAATAATTATAATCCTAAGTGATTGAATTCAATAATTGGTTTAATCGATTAATAAAACTCTAATATAATCATCTGTAATCAGTCGCACTCAGTGAAATCATGTGATTGAATTCACAGCGTTTGGGTCCGAATTAATTCATTAATCATATAGGAATGCAAATTGAATTAATAATTATTGAATTCATACATAGAAAAATTTGTAAATCGTACTAAATGAGTCATAGGAGTATCATGGCACATCTGAGGTTCAAATAGTACCATAAAAAGTACTATAGTACCAACTTCATTATCCCTGATTCAAATATTGAGAAAAAGATTTCACAACAAACCAATACATACGCACTTTAGGCTGCCACTTAACGTTGAATTCTATTTTCAATAGATTTGTCCGCAACAGAACAGAACGAAAAAGTGAAAACTAACCACACATACAGACTTTAAATTGAACAGAAACAAAACGGCTGATTCGTAACAGAACAGAACGTACAAACTAATTCTGCCTTTACATTACCTTAAATTCAACTAACATTGCCATTTGTTTTTTAATGTTCAAAAATTACTAACAATTGTAGTAACAATGAACCATTCATTGAACATTTATTACTTTTATTTTTTTAAATAACAAAAAACAACTGTAAAAAATGAATGTAAAATCGTAAAACAGTCATTTGATGTGGGTTGTTTTTTTAAATGAACTACAATTTTCGTAAATATTTTAATTTCTTCTACAAATGACTGACATTTACATTAAAAATAAAGAAACTGTATTACAACCCAAACAACAACATATTTTTAAAGCAGAAGTTCCATGAGTGTAGATGAATATATTGCAAAACCGGTTTGAGAAGTTTCAGTATACCAACAAGTTTTCAAGATAACGGCAAAAGAGTGGTGCTTTTAAACATTTGTAACTCAATAATTTTGCACCCGAATTTAAATTTGATATGGTATTTAAAAAATAATTACCTGGCATTTTTAAATATATATTCATTCTTTATATTATTAATATAAATATGTATATATTTTTTTAATACCAATTAAACTTTTTCAGCTTTCACGAGCTTTTTTCCGAATCTTCTTCTAAAGCAGCAATATTCTTAAAGTTACTCTAGAGTAAATCAAGCCCTCATTTGTTAAAATCGGTTGAAAATTGACAAAGTTATGGTTCTTTTTCTATAATTGAAATTTAAATTTTTTGTAAAATTTTTCCAACTTCTACGAGGGTTTTTTCGAATCTTCTTTTAAAACACCCATATTCTTAAAGCTACTGTTTTCCCGAGTAGAATGAGCCTTCATTTGTTAAAATCGGTTGAAAAGTGACAAAGTAAGTCAGCCAGTGAGTAGCGTAAAAAATTCGTAATGTTCTTACATGGCGTATGAGTATTATTATTTATAGACATTAAAAAAATAACACTCATACGCACGTGGGGTACTATTAATATGTAATGGTTGTAAGAATTTCTAAACTACTAATCCGATCGGTATGAATCAACCTGGAAATTATAAAGGAGGTGTTAATCTTTTAAAATATCGTGATTGGATTGCACTTCTTTAGCAAATAAGTAAATATTTTCGCTATTTAGTTTAACAAAAACTTTTCAAATTTTAGTTTAAAAATCATACAAATAAGTGAAAATTTTTAAAATATAATTAGAAAATATTTATAAGTAGAATATACATAAATATGTAACATGTAATATTAAAAATATAGAAAAGTGCGCCACGAAAATTGCATCACTCTAGTTTTTATATATTTCGCAGATTTGTAAAAAGAAAAATTTAAGGCCGAGCTCGGGATACATGGACAACAAACTAAATGACTGGGTATCATGGAACTTTAAATAAATTAAAATAATGAAATGAAACTGAAAAAATCGGTAAATGTTAGTAAACTATTTTGAACAGGTTTATAAAAAGGTTGAAATAAATATTTATTTAGAAAATAAATTCATGATCTTTTATTTTTAACTAGACCCGAAATTTGTTTTATAAAACCACATACAGTAAACTATATATCCAAATTTCATTAAGGCCGAATAGAACCCATTGAAATAATACCCTTGTTAGTATATATAAATAATAATCTCGAATGTCTATGTTTAAGCATCACCAAATTGGAAACTTTCTATATACGTGATTTTAGATGTTATAAAACGCGTTAAATAAAAGATTAAAAACTTTGACTAAAAAAAAAATATTATATTTTTTTAATAAAAACGAAACGAAGCTTTCAAATATGCTCCAGAAAATCTGTAGATGCGTAACGTCAATTTTCTTGTTATTCACATGTTTTATAGAACAATAGAAAGAAGGTCGCTTCTTTTTTTGTAAATTAAATAAGAGCATCATTGTACTATTCAATCGAAATTTAATAAAGAAAATCTTGAAAAATATTTTGTAGTTTAAATTATATAAACATAAATGAACATAAATGATAAATCACTTAAAACCTAGTCTACTTAATTTTCATTTAAAGGGCTTTTTATAAAAACTTGATAAGTCACATTAATTTTTTTATGGATTTTCGGTGTTTTCTAGACATCTATTGTTTAATATTTCATAGAAGTATTGATAGTAACTTATTACAAGTATATAGAGTGTAAACTTCCTGCGAACGTAATTCTTTTGTTGCAAACTAAAAAAAATGTGACTTATGAAATTGTTACAATAACCCCTTAAAATGTTTCTTCTTATTTATTTTTAAATATTGTTTAAATAACTAACAAATCCGTACGAGCAAATAAATAGTAAGTAAAAAATAAATGTTCAAATTTTAACTACAGAACAGTAAAAATAAATGTTCGATTCAGATATTTGAAATTATTTCAGTTTTGAAAGTGAGTTTTATTTTGAGCGAAAAAAATAAAAATCATAAATAATGATTATTTTTGAGTTTTATTTTTTTTGCTCAAAAATAATGATTATTGCTGATTTTTTTTATTATTACTCAAAAATAATCATTACCATTGAAGAAAATCATTAAAACTCATAACATAATCATTATTGTGTAATTTTTATTATAAAACTCATAATGATTACGGTCCCTGATTAAAAGCTTATCGTTTTTATATTAATTTTTTATTAGTGATTCCTAGGCTCCCCCAAAAATATAAATATTGTTTATATATTAATTATGGATGACAATAATCTTGGACCTATAGCCAGAGATAATTCGATTTAGAAAGATTCTCTATCTTTATTTTCGGAAAATTTAAACATTGGTCACGTAAATGCTCAAAGTTTATGTCCCTCCAGCTCAAACGCAAAACTTGAGGAATTCAAAAACACTTTTTAAAATACTAATCTTGACATTATTGGTATATCAGAGACATGGTTTAAACCAGACATTTTTTCGCAGTCATTGATGCTTCCAGGCTACAGCCTTGTAAGAAATGACCGTCCAAATGAACACCGTGTTACTACTGATGGTGCACCAAAAAGAGCTGGTGTAGTGTGCTTATATATATCGTACAAACTACGATATAAAATCGTTTTTCGTGGCAAACAGTACGGGATCTGTGAATCATTATTTGTTGAAGTTTTTGGTAATAATACGTCAATGATAGTGGGTGTGGTATATTTGCCAAGTGGAGATATAAATTCTTTTGAAAATCTTCATGGTGATATGTTGGACCGATTCTCTAATATAACTGTTATGGGTGATTTTAACTGCAATCTTTTTGATGTTGTTAAGGCAAATCATTTTCGATCCTTATTAAGAAGATGCGGTCTTAGCTACGTTCATAATAGCTTACCAACCCACGTGCATGTGCCTAATAATTCATCATCATTAATTGATTATTTTCCTATAAGTCAGCCTTCTTCAGTTGATTACAGTAATCAAATTCTTTTTCCACTTTTTTCTTCACATCTTAGTTTTATTTACAAATCTATAAAGTTTTCTCCACAATTACGAAGTGAATGGATTGAATTTAAGGATTACAATAAGATTAACATCGATGATTTTTTTTTCCATTTAGAAAGCTTTGATTCATCTGTTATTTTTTCCACTAGTGATGTAGATTTGCAGTTATCTACAATAAATGATTTGGTTAATAGTCTTAATAATTTTGTTCCTATTTCTAAAACTAGATCAGTAACAAACGAATTTGATTGGATGAATTCGAGACTGATTGTTCTAGCAAGATCAGAGAGGGATCGGGCTTATGGGGTTTATCTCAGGAGTCGTTCTGATGAAGACTGGAAGTCGTACTGTAGACTGAGGAACAAAGCGAAATCAGTAATTAGGAAAACTAGACGTGAGTATGGTAAACGATTATTCGCTGGTGCTAATAATTCTCAAATGTGGTGTAGTGTACTCCTTAAGCGTACACTGCATACCAACCACTAATATTGATTTCCCAACATACCGTCTCAAATACTGTAGAGTGAATGCCATACAAGTGGCATCAAGTAACAGTCTAGCGACACTATGACTGCATTCTTTCACTTGCACTCAAATATCTGATGACCATATGTTGACGATAAAAGAAAAAGTATAAAAATTAATAAGAATAAAAATAAATTGAGTGATTCCTAAAATCACTCAATACTAGACAATAAGTTAGATTTGTAAGAATTGTATATAAGACATGTAAATTTGTAAATAAAACAGACTTCAATTTTAGAGTTCAAAAACAACACAAGTCACTGTGTTTTTACTTTTTGAAGACTCAAATATTTTGGCAGTTCTTTTGAACGCCTATTTATAAGCTGACCCCCACACAGCTATTAAAATATAGAATTGGGCTATAGGGAACCTTAGTAATACACATTACATTACATTACATTACATTACATTACATGGCGATCCTGCCAAATTAACACGTTACAATACATTACATTTACATTACATGGCGATCCTGCCAAACCAATACATTTGGTGAATCTCAATGAGGGTGATTTAAATGCTGAATTAAAAAGTTTGATCCTTCTAATATGAATAGCACAGATGCCGCCAATGATTCGAATCTCCTTTCGGATGTTAATACTTTGTAAATTTTATCTTATTTAGATCCTCAGCCCGATTTAAATACTCCATCCTCAGCCGGTTCTAGCAAAAACTATAATAATGAAGATATTTTGGCCTCTTCATTTTAATTAAATAATTAAAAACAACACCATTTTAACGCTTTAAATAAAAAACAAATTATATATGTAAATATAAATTTTTCTTTGCATAAACAAAATTTTTTCAAAAAAAAAAAAAAAATGCAAAATTTTTAATTACAAATTATCTGAAGAAAAAAAATAAGTTTGTTATAATTTTTATTAAAAATAAAAATTATGTTTTTTTCGACCTTTAATTGTGCAATGAAAATGAAAATTACTTCCCCTGTTTTGCTTACAAAGTAAACAAAATATAAAAAGGAGAGAGAAACAAAAAAAAAAAAAAAACGTGTATTGAATATCCACCAGAGGTGGATCTTGCACATCAAACAAGTTTTCAATTTATTTTTTGATCAATGGTTATAATCTTTAACTTCAAACTCATATGTATATTAGTTCTCATGTAGTGAGTAAACTAGTTCATATGTATGTTTGATGTTTGGCATGGGATTGTTACCGCTTTCAAAACGTGTTCTGATGATGGGAACCTAGAAAATTCCCGAAATAGATCTATCAACACATTCCTGAAAGGGTCAAATAATAAATTTGAAAACAAAAACTCTATAGATTATTTGTTAGGACAATATCCTAATGAAGAAATATAGAGTATGGCCTCGAACTTGAATAATTTTCATTTTCATTGAAAAAAAATATATTTAGAAAGATTTACGATTAAAGCATAACAAAAAAAAAAGAACACCAATAGGGAAATTTATAATTGTATAAACAAATTTGTTATTAAAAAATATAAATAATATTATACATATAAGTTTATATCTTTTCAATTAATTTCAAACTATATCTAATTTGTTAAAAAAAAATTTTTTCGTAAAAATGACTTGGTGGAAGAATATTCTACAAACTATCCCTTTAGTTTTTGCGGGATACGAAGTCGGTAAAAATGATAACAAAGAAGATAACACAGAAATCATAAGATATATAAATTCCAGTATAAAACCAAAGGATAATGAAAATCCAAATATTTTTGAGATAACTATGACCATTATGCTAATCCTAATAGTAATAGCTTATATCATAAAAGTTATATTTGCCTTATTTAAAAGAAATTAACAATTTTATAAAAATATATATTTTAAATGCTTTCAAAAAAAAAAATAATATCCTTATTACTGATTACTTTGATCTTATACCTAGTATATAAATTTTTAAAAAATATATATTTAAATAAACCAAAAATTATAATAACAGAAGTATAAATGGAAGAATATCTAACAGAATTAAAAGACATACTAGCAAATTTAAAGAAAAGTCCAGGAAGGACATACTCAGAAAAAACTGTACAAGTAAAATTAGAATCTATAGACAATATAAGAAAAGAATTTCTGACAGCTCAAAGTGAAGAAAGGGAAGAAAAAGAGATAGTAGCATTAAAGTTAGAATTTAATACAATTTATAGAAAAATCAAAGAATATTTAATACCAAATACTAAAAGTTTAGACACCAAAATGGCAGCATTTAGTTTAGAATTAACTTCTAAGGCACTCCCAATTTTTGCTGGAAATTATGAAGAACTAGAAAGTTTCCTAATAACAGCAGAACTCATCGAAAAGACTCTGACTGACGCAGCAAAAACAGATTTCTTGCAATATGTCTACCACGCCAAATTGACCTCAGGTGTAAGGACAGCAATAGGTAGTTACTCAAAACCAGACAATTTCAATACATTAAAAACACTCTTAAAACAAAGATACAAGAATACAAAAACTATCATAGAATTACAGTCAAAGTTAAACAACATATACCAAGGAAAACAATCAGTAAGTGCATATAAAGATAGAATCGTTACCATTATAGATAATTTAAATAGGTTAGGAATTGAGGAATTAAACTCAGACGCATCAGAACCAGAGAAAAATGTTATCATAAGATTAAATGCTAAATTAGCGTTAGATTCTTTCAAAAGAGGTATCAATGACCATTTAAAAACAGCCATATTTGCAGCTCGTCCTAAGACTTTGCAAGACGCAGTAGAACTTGCGCTAGAAATAGAAAACGAACATAAGGTTAACAACAATTCCGTAATGTACATTCAAACACGAAAACCTAACAGACAACATAACAATAACAGATCCAATAGCTTTAACAATAACAGATCCAATAACTTTCAAAATAGAAATAGTCATATTACCAATAAAAGACCCAATAAATTTTCAAACAACAACAATTTTAACAGTGACAGATCTAATAATTTTCCCAATAGAAATAACACAAACAACAACAATGATCGGCAAAGATCCGTCGATAACAATAACTACGATAGAAGAAATCAAAACAACACAAATAGAAGATACATACGTACAATAAATAATGAGGGAAACTAGGTAGGCTCGGAATATATGGATATTCCGGACAGCCAAAATTAAAAGTATATAAAGTTTGCAACAATAATACAAATTTCGTAATCGCTAAATACAAAAATGAACAATTAACATTTCTTGTCGACACCTGTTCCGACATATCACTATGTCGTATTCGAACAAACTTTGAAGATGAACCAATTAATAAAGAGAATAGATGTAAATTAACAGGTATTACTACTGAAGAAATACACTCACTAGGGACAATTGGACTGGAACTTTCATTCACAGACCAGACATGCAAACACAAGTTTCATCTTGTAGATGACAACTTTCCAATAGAAACAGACGGAATAATAGGAAGGGACTTTTTAAAGAAATATCTCTGTAAAATAGACTATGAAACTTTCACAATATCATTATTCATAAACAATACTACCATAACTATTCCATTGCAAACAAAAGCTCTTTCGTCATTACAAATAAAAATACCACCAAGAACAGAAATAATACAAGCATTAAAACTAAACCTTAGCGAAGATAGCATAATTTTTAATAATGAAATTAAACCAGGAGTATTTTTAAGTAATTCAATAGCACCTAGTAACGGCATGACCCACAAAAAATTTTAAACACAACAAACAAAGAAATAAACTTAAAAGGCATTAAACTCCAAACTGACTCACTTAAAAACTATGACATATTAGGTTACAATAAAGACAATAACCCCAAACGTTTTGAACAAATACTGAATGAACTACAATTAAATAATAATGACGACTATGCAAAAACAGAATTAATAAACATTTTTCGAAAATATCAAAATATTTTTCACCTTGAAAATGAAAAATTAACAGTAAACAATTTTTATGACCAAACAATCACTACCTTAGACAATACACCAGTGTATATAAAAAACTACAGACTACCGCACTCACATACAAACATAATAAACGAACAACTACAGCATATGCTGGATAACGACATAATAGAACCATCCGTTAGTCCATACAATGCTCCACTCCTTTTAGTACCAAAGAAAAATGTGGAAGATGAAAAGAAATGGAGACTTGTAGTAGACTTTAGGAAACTTAACGATAAAATTGTCAATGACAAATTTCCCCTAACTAGATTAGAGGATATTCTAGACAAACTTGGTAGAGCCAAATGGTTTTCTACACTTGACATGACTAGCTCATTCCATCAAATCGAGCTTAACAAAAACTCTAGACCGCTTACAGCATTTTCGACCTCACAAGGTCATTACCAATTCAAAAGACTCCCTTTCGGACTAAAAATTTCTTCAAACAGCTTTCAAAGAATGCTCACAATAGCACTCTCAGGACTAGAATCAGAAGCATTTCTTTATGTAGACGACATAATTGTTTATGGGTATAGTTAAAATCACCACAACCAAAATTTAATAAAGGTATTAGACAGACTACAAAAATATAATTTAAAACTTAATCCAAAGAAATGTTGTTTTCTAAGACCAGAAGTAGTTTACTTAGGACACTTGATTACAAAAGATGGTGTAAAAACAGACCCATCTAAATATGAAATAATAAAAAATTATCCAATACCAACTAACGCTGACGAAGTAAGACGATTCGTTGCATTCTGCAACTATTACAGAAAATTTATACCCAATTTTGCAGATATAGCCAAAGACCTAAATACATTACTAAAGAAATCAACAAAATTCATATGGACTGAACAATGCCAACACGCTTTTGAAGAGCTAAAAAATAAGTTAATGAATCCTCCAATTTTACAATACCCTGATTTTGAAAAACCATTCATTTTAACAACTGACGCTTCAAACTACGCGTTAGGTGCTGTATTATCACAAGGTGATATAGGTCAAGATTTACCTATTTCATACGCAAGTAAATCTTTACAAAAACATGACATAAATAAACCTGTTTACCTGGAATACCTTGAGTTGTCGAGGCGACTGGTGTGTTGGCGTTCCGGGTGTTGGATACCGGTTGTTGCTGGGACGACTGGTGTGCTGGTGTGCCCTTGTGGTCTTCGCCTTAGAAATGAAAAACTTAGTTTTCCTTTTGTTTAAAGGTTTTTATTTATTTATTCTTTATTTAAGGTCCAATTCCTTTTCATTCGAACACTTTCACTTTTCTTTTTTTTTATAAATACAACCACTTGTTGGTTCACTTTTTATTATTTTTTTTTAAGGAAAGAAACGCTTGTTGCTCCGACAAGTAAAAGAAGAAGAATGAAGAATTGAATTCTTTCATTTCTTCCTTCTCTCCTTTATTATAGTGCCATAACCCAAGTGGTTACTTGATGTAAGTAACCACTAAAGGTCCGAGCAGGTCACAACGGTAGCGGAACGCCGTCAGCAACAGGCCGTAACCCGTCCACCATGCTATAGCTAGCTGCCACACCATGGTGAACGAGCAAGACAAAATACCTGCCGTTGACGACGCCAACATACCGCCCACCTTGCAACGACAGTGCGAAAATATGCAAAACAGATAAAGGAGTACAACAAGCCGAGTGAACCTCTAGAAGCGACATTTAAGAATAAAAAAAAGAAAAAATGAACTACTATAAATACATTATTATATATTATTATATAAAGAATATTATTATTATATAAAAAGAGGAAAAAAAAAGAAGAAAAATTCAATAATAAATTCAAAGTTTTTTTTTTTTTTTTAAAATAAAGCGCTCCGTAGAGCAAAACATAAGTCCCAGACTTGAAAATACATTTACAACGCTCCCTAGAGCAAAAATAACAAAAAAAATAAAAAAAATTCATATCACGCTCAGTAGAGCAATAAATAAGGCTTTAAAACAGCCAAACAAAAAAAAAAATAAAATAAAATAAAATTCATTAGAACACGCCCCTGAGGACTACAAATTACGACTTTCCAACTGGTACACCTTCTCCAAAGTAGGCAAAACCAAAGATGGTGTCCTGTACGTGCAGGTTTCCGGGCTTGCCCGCTGCTGGACCCTTTAGCACTCGTCCGGAAATATCTGCTCCCAGAATAACGTGGTACTCATTGTCGCGATAGTAGTACCGGTTTGCAGAGATATCAGAGCCCTCGTCACGGAACTCCAGCTCAATAGGCACCGCAGGACTTCGACCGTACCGCTTCTCTTCTACCGCCAGTTCCAGTTCGAACCGCCTTTCAGACTGCGCGTAAAATACGGAGATCGTAGTGCGATTGCATCGAACTACACACTGCAACTTCTCAGCCTCACGTCGAGTTATTGAAGATCTGGTTGCGCTTGGGTCTATTAGTGCCGTTGTCCAAGTTGGGTTTTTACAGCGCTCGCTGAGGATGCGAATGCGAGCGGTCATCTGAACCCATACCCTGTCAGCAGGCATTGGATGCAACCAACTATTGTGGTCCTGTTTGCAACGGCGGCATCGGTCAAGACTTTTGCAATTAGCGCTGACGTGCGATTGGGCGAGGCAGTTATAACAAATTGCGTGTTGAGCGACAATGCGTAGTTTTTGTTCTACGGGCAAAACGACAAAACGCGAACACTGACGTACTGCATGGTAGCGCTGGCACAGTGGGCAAGGGTAGTTTCGGTTGAAACCTTCGGCCATAACGATCTAAAAACGGGAAAAAAAACTTTATTTATTGGGACACGATTGGAGAAAGTGGAGGGAAACTTTATGCGTTATGTGTCGGTAATACAATTAATTTGTGAATCGGTCGGGTGATTACGCCATTTTGCGTTTTTAGTTCTGCTACACGAACTTTCTTATCAGCACCAGGGTGAACTTTCAACACACGCCCTAAACGCCACTCTGAGAGACAAGCAGGTTCACTTTTAAGGACAACGAGATCATTTTCTTTTAAGTTCACTTGCGGAGCTTGCCATTTATTACGTTTGTGCAACTCTTTCAAATACTCCTCCTTCCATCGGTGACAAAGTTCTTGGTGTAGAGCTTTAATTTTTCGCCATCGATTAGAGATACTGAGAGGGGAAACTACTTCTTCTGGTTCTGCCGGAGAAAGTAGACAAGACCCTATCAAAAAGTGACCTGGAGTAAGAGCAGACAAATCTTCGACGTTTTCAGACATAGGCCCGAGCGGACGCGAATTGAGACACGCCTCTATTTTGGCCAATAGCGTGGAAAACTCTTCAAAAGTGTATTTCATCTGACCAGCTGTCTTTTTAAAATGCATTTTCAGACTTTTAACACCTGCCTCCCATAACCCACCCATATGTGGGGCTGCTGCAGGAATGCTGATGACCATATTTTTCGACAGCCGTGTCACGTAGCTCTTTCACGTGCTTCGAAAAGTTTGCCTCGATTTCTCGCGCAGCTCCAACAAAATTTCTACCATTATCAGAGAAAATACAACTGGGGCAACCACGACGAGCAATAAAACGTGCAAGGGCGGCTAGAAAGGCCGGGGTAGACAAATCACTGACGGCTTCAAGGTGAATCGCCTTTGTAGAGAAACAAATGAAAAGACACACATAGCCCTTTGTAATTCGACAATATCGACCTGTAAAACTTTTGATTTCAAACGGACCCGCGAAGTCAACACCGGTGTTCGTAAAAGGGCGACTTAAGGTAGATCTTTCTTCAGGTAACGCTGCCATAATTTGAGTTTGAAGTTTTTTACGATGCAGAACGCAAATTTTGCAATTATGAATGACTGTTTTTATAAGATTTTTCAATTTTATAATCCAGCACTCCTGCCGAACAACATTTAGCACCAAACGAGAGCCCCCATGATGAGTTAGCTGATGAACATTTTCAACATACAGACGAGCCAGCCTACTGCCATATGCAAGTATAATCGGATGTCGTTCATTGTAGGACAAACAAGTGGAAGAAACAAGACGACCGTTAGCTCGAATAATATTATCTTTGTCCAAAAAGGGCGTAAGGGGCAACAAAGGACTTCGCGATTCGATTTTGTTCTGCGAGGTCAGGCAGTTGAACTCCTTCTGGAAATAATGTTGTTGCGACAACGAAAAAAGTCGATTTTTTACGAAGCTTAATTCATTTGCCGAAATTCGCAAAGAGTCAAATTTGCAACTTTTGCGTTTCTCTTTATGAGTTAAAAGAAAAAATCGGAACATATATGCTATCACTCGATATGCTCGTGGCAAACTTGAAAAACAATCGAGGATATCTTCTTTCTCCTCCGATCTAGCAATAAAAGTCTGCGCCTTCTTTGTCTCTTCTGCAGTTTCAAACTCTGCAACGCCTACGGGCCACAAAGATTTTTCAGAATTTAGCCAATCAGGGCCCTGCCACCAAAGCTTATTTTCTCCTAACTCCGAAGGGGTCAGCCCCCGGGTTGCTAGATCGGCAGGGTTGTCGCCAGACGACACATGAAACCAATTCAAGTTCCCTACTTTTTCGAGTATAGTGGCTACTCTGTTAGCCACGAAAGTTTTCCAACTACATGGTGGTTTTCGTAGCCAGGCGAGGACTATAGTTGAATCGGACCACAAATATATAGAATTGGAATTTATTTTAAAAGAAGGGATAACACTGTCGACTAAATTCGCCAAAAGAACCGCACCACATAACTCTAGCCTTGCTAAAGATGGCCTTTTTACTGGAGCAACTTTTGTTTTACATACGAGCAAATTCGTATAAACTTTGTCTCCAAGGGCAACTCTGACATAAATTGTGGCTGCGTATGCCAACTCAGATGAGTCACAAAACCCATGAAATTGCACCTCACAACTAGGTGAATATTGAACCCAACGTGGAAGTTTAATTGCTTCAATATCTTTGTAATTTTGCACAAAATTTTGCCATTTTTGCAAAGCCACTGGCTTGATAGCTTCGTCCCAATATATCTTATCAAGCCACATTTGCTGCATTAAAATTTTTGCAGTAATTACCACTGGAGCTAACCAACCCGCTGGATCGAACAACCTAGCGATTATTGACAAGACCTCTCTTTTCGTGTAAGACGTTTTGAGTTGTAAACTTTCAGTGGTAAAGAAAAATACGTCTTCTGACGCATTCCAGCGGATACCCAGCGTTTTCGTAGTACTTTTATCATCGAGCGACAAAAAAGATGAATTTAATAAATGCTGTTGGGGCAAATTTTTCAAAATTTCTTTTGAGTTAGAAGTCCATTTACGTAACTCAAAACCACCCATTTCTAAAATACCAATTAATTGGTCACGCGAAGCTAAAGCATCAGACAAAGAATGTGCTCCAACTAAAGCATCATCCACATACATACATTCGCGCAAAATTTGTGCACCTAAGGGAAACAGCCGCTCTTCATCATCAGCCAACTTAAGCATTGTCCTAAGGGCCAAATAAGGGGCACAATTTACGCCAAAAGTAACCGTATTTAATTGATAATCTTCAATTTCACCTTTTTCAGAGCTACGAAAAACTATTTTTTGGAATTTTCTATGTTCAGGCTTAACCAAAATTTGGCGATACATTTTTGAAATATCCGCATTGAATACAAACTGAAAAAATCGCCATTTTAAAATCAAATTTACTATTTCAGCTTGCAAAACAGGGCCAGTGTACAACAAATCATTTAAACTTTTTCCATTAGACGAAGCACATGACGCATTGAAAACAACTCTTAATTTTGTAGTCGTACTTTCAGGCTTAAATACGCCGTGATGAGGTAAATAATAACAAGGATCACCTCCAGTACCTTGTACTTTTTCCATATGTCCTAACGCTAAATATTCTTTAAGGACCTCATCATATTGAATCTTATTATCAATATTGCGCATTAAAGCTTTTTCATTTCGTAAAAACTGGCTTACTGCTATATGCCTATTGGGACCGAGCGACTCAAAATTCTCCTTAAAGGGCAGACCAACAATATATCTCCCTTCAGAATTTCTCGTGGTGGTAGAACGATAAATTTCCTCACATTTTCTATCATCTTCAGATAAAAACCGTCTTTGAGAAATTTCTTCTAACTCCCAGAATTTAGTCAACTGGTCATCAATAGAAATCTTTGTCATAAAAGATACTTTAACCGCTGGAGAACGGGCTTCACTGGGTGTTGGACCAGTAAAAATCCAACCAAATATTGTTTGTTGGGCAACAAGTGTTTCAAAAACGCCATGCTGTACCCCTTTCAAAAGAATCGATGGATACAGATCGCCACCCAACAAAAGATCCACAGGACCACTTTTGTAAAACTCTGGATCAGCATAATCGAGTTTTGGAATAACTGCGCCCCCTTTAGGGCTAAAAGAATGTGTGGGAATACTTCCCGTAATTTTAGGAACAACAAGAGCCTCCATATTAAGGGCATAATTTGGATTAGAAATAGGACAAATTTTAAAAGTCGCAATTTTTCTTGAGATACTAACCAATTCTTCACCCAGACCAGTAACTGAAGCTTCAAGAGGCACACAGGGCAATTTCAATAATTTTTGTATTTTTTCCGAGACAAAACTTTCGTCTGAACATGGATCTATTAGAGCCCGAACTTTGTACTCAGTGCCAAAACTAATAATATTTACCCATGCTGTAGCTAACATCACTTTTTTCGCAACCGTAGTGTGATGAGTTTGAACAACACCAGATGGACCCGCAGAATTTGTGGACTGTAATTGACTTGCCTTATTTGAACTTTCGCCCTGTTTTGCTTGACCCTGATTATTATTATTGAAATCTCTGTGCAAGAGCGTATGGTGTTTCTTTTTGCACTTTGAGCAACAATTTTGACTTTTGCAATCACCGTACATATGGCCACTAGTAAGGCAATTGAAACAAAATCTAAATTTTTTCAAAGTTGAAACCCGGTTTCTGTAATCCATATTCAAAAATTTAGCACATGAAACTATTCTATGGTTTTCCCTGCACAATTTGCACTGAATTGGGTCAGTTTTTGTGTGATGGGCCTTAAATTGTCTAACTTTGGGTGCTGAATTATTATTGCCATTATTAGAGCAAGGTTGGGAACTACTGGCGACATTATTAGTTGCAATAATGTCAGAAACACTTTCAAGGGCATGAAATCTATTTGTAAGAAAAGAATTTAATTCATCCCATTTGGGAACCTCTATTTTATTTGTTATCGATTGCTCCCAAAGATTTAAAGTGCGTTCCGAGAGACGCGATGAACACTGAAATACGAAAATAGGGTCCCACGATTCAATGTCTACAGCATACAATTTTAAAATTGCCATACAATTATTTATTTCCCTTTGCAGCCTTTTTAGTTCAGCTGCTGAATCTTGTAGACAGGGCGACAAATTAAAAAGAACTTTTAATTGGCTGTTTATCAAAACGCGTTTATTTTCGTATTGCGTTTTTAAATTGTTCCACGCAATCTCAAAATTTTCACCCGTTAAAGCTACATTTCTATTAATATCACGGGCCTCACCATTTGTTTTTCTAAAGAGGTAAAAAAGTTTTTCAACTGGGCTAAGTCTCGTATTATTTATATAAATTGCCGTAAACATGTCTCTAAATGTGGGCCACGTAACGTAATCCCCATAAAAAATTTCAGTATCGCACGGAGGGACCGAAATTGAACTACAAAGATTGGGAACCACTGGATCCACATTTTCATGGCTTTCCTTTAAGGTGTCCTCTCTAGCCTTTGAAAGTACATTAAGGCAACGAACGTATGATTTCCTAACTTGTGGGTGTTTTGTCTGGACTACTAGTAACTCCTTTTTCTTCTCCACTGTATCTGCTGAACATTCTTCATACAGTTTTTTATATTTTGTCCAAAATTTCCCTAATTCACTTTTCTCAAACTCGAAGGCATCCTTAGAATAATTTGAAAAGTCTTCCTCGATTAAAATTGTTTCGAAATTAATCACGTCTTCTGCCGCACGCATATATTTTTCAAAAATCGACATTTTGTATTTTAAAATTTAAAAAAAAAAAAAAAAATATACCGATTGACAAAAGAGACACTTTCCAAAGAGCAATGTATAAAAACGCCAATGAAAAATGAAATTAAGAGAAACACAAGTTGAACCCCACAAGATTTTTAAAGAGCAACCAACAAAATTAAAAACAAAAAAGAGCGAAAAGAATATAAATGGACAACAAAAATATTTTTTCTATATATTTCGAAGTCAAATGAGAACAACAACTTTCAATGTATATAACTTTAAACAAAAATGGCGACAAAAAGTATATAAGAACCGCTTCAATTTTTTACACGCGGTGTAACCTCACTTTTTTCCGAGCCACAAAATTTTGAGACACCAATATTTTATAATATAAAAATAAAATATTCAACGCACCTGTTTTCCCAATTTTTTCTCGGTAGAAGGACCAAATGTTTACCTGGAATACCTTGTGTTGTCGGGGCGACTGGTGTGTTGGCGTTCCGGGTGTGGGATACCGGTTGTTGCTGGGACGACTGGTGTGCTGGTGTGCCCTTGTGGTCTTCGCCTTAGAAATGAAAAACTTAGTTTTCCTTTTGTTTAAAGGTTTTTATTTATTTATTCTTTATTTAAGGTCCAATTCCTTTTCATTCGAACACTTTCACTTTTCTTTTTTTTTTATAAATACAACCACTTGTTGGTTCACTTTTTATTATTTTTTTTTAAGGAAAGAAACGCTTGTTGCTCCGACAAGTAAAAGAAGAAGAATGAAGAATTGAATTCTTTCATTTCTTCCTTCTCTCCTTTATTATAGTGCCATAACCCAAGTGGTTACTTGATGTAAGTAACCACTAAAGGTCCGAGCAGGTCACAAAGGTAGCGGAACGCCGTCAGCAACAGGCCGTAACCCGTCCACCATGCTATAGCTAGCTGCCACACCATGGTGAACGAGCAAGACAAAATACCTGCCGTTGACGACGCCAACAAAACCAATAATCGAAAAAGAACTTTTAGCAATCCATTGGAGTATTAATTTTTTTAGACCATACTTGTACGGACGTAAATTCATAGTAGTAACAGACCACAGACCATTAATCTCTCTGTTCTCACACAAAAATCCATCATCAAAAATGACAAGAATCAGACTAGATTTAAGCGACTACGACTTTACAATAATATATAAAAAAGGAAAAATAAATACCAATGCGGACGCATTGTCCAGAATCGAAATAAACTCAGACATACTAAAACAAATGATACCGTTAGAAAACGTCGATACAGAAAAAAGAACATTAGTTATAACAAGGGCAATGAAGAATAAGAAACGCAATGAGGAAGACATAATAAAACATAAAGAAAATGAGGAAAACAAGAATAAAAGACGCATAGAAAAGAACGACATGGAAAAATGTGATTCTCAGAAGTCTGATCAACTTCAAATATGGGAATGCATATCCGTTAATGATATAAAAAATATGAAGAAACTGCAGTTTAATACAATTGAAGAAATAAATGAAAAAGATATTGTGCACATAGGTCGTAACGATAATTCATCAAAACCAGTTTTGACTAAGAAGAAATTACGTACCCAAATTATAAATAATACAAAGCTAGCAAGACACGGTGAAAATTCAGCAAAACTAGATTCGATACTGAAGAAACTGATATCAAAAATGAATAAAGAGAATATAAAAGAATTAGCACTTGCAAGTGAAGATAAAATATTTGAAAATTACAGTAAAAAGGAATTGATAGAAGCATATGCAAAGATAAAAATAAATAACATATATCCTCAACTAAAAATATTAATATATAATAAGCCCAAAAGAATCACAGAAGAAATTCTAAAATACAAACTAATCGACGAGTTCCACAATGCCACACATGCAGGGCACTTGGGAATAAGAAAGACAATTATAAAACTAAAACAACGCTACATCTGGAAAAACATGAACAAGATGGTAAAGCAATTTGTAAAATATTGTGACAAATGCAACAAAAACAAGCAAACTAAACACATTAAGGAACCACTTACATTGACAAACACTCCAAGTAACAGTTTTGACACAGTAGGACCTCTTCGAATTTCGAACGAATACAGATATATTTTGACCATACAATGCGAACTAACAAAATTCGTTATTGCACACCCCATGGCAACGAAAGATGCACTAACAACCGCAAAAACAATAGTTGAATACCTAATTCTAAAATTTGGTAAATGCAAAGTACTGAAATCAGACAACGGTACAGAATTTGCAAACGAACTTTTGCGTAATATATGTTCACTACTTGAAATTAAACAGACCTTTTCGACACCTTACCACCATGAGACAATTGGGTCATTACAGTAGTTTTGATTTAACTGCCTTTTACTTACGTGCACTTTTCACATAACTGCACAAAATTTTGGTTTCGTTGTTATTTTACAAAATTACGTATGCAATTGCCTTCATTAAGTGCACTGTGTATACCTGCGCATTTAAAGTAAGTGCGTCATGTTTTTGGCAGTTGTACATTATTTTCATACAAAAGATCGCCGTTAGCTGCCACTTATGTTTTGCTTACTTAGTTAGTTTGGTTAGTTAACGCTTGTACCTACATAAATTTGTATGTAAAAACCTTATTAAATTTTTTATGAATGTTTTTTTATTTTCGTTTTGTTGGTTTTTATATAATTCTATTGTATGAAATAAACAATTAATAAAAATAAATTAAATCATATCTGGTCTTTGCAGTTTTCAACAATTTAGTTTACCTGCACTTTAAGGCAGGTAACCAATTTGAGTTAGCAGCGCTTTTGGCTTACCTGCACAAAAAGTCGTGCAGAAGTTGGTTGTGCAGCTAAGTCAAAACTACTGTAGAAAGAAATCATAGAGTCTTAAATGAATTCTTGCTAACATCAGCAACTGATTATGAATGGGATAAATGGATTCCATATTTTACTTTTGCCTACAACACGGCACCCCATATAGACACTGGTTACACGCCATTTGAACTAGTATATGGAAGACTACCATGTTTGCCATCTGAAATATATGACACAAAAGAAACTAAAATATATAATTACGATGATTATGCCATATAAGAACTAATATTAAAAACAAATATATATATATAATACATTAATATACACTATAAAATTATTCATAAGTTAACCAAAAATATAGAAAAATTAAAAAAATAAAATACTTTTATAATTTTTCTCTTAAGGGTAAGGGTGTAGTGTACTCCTTAAGCGTACACTGCCATACAAGTGCCATACAAGTGGCATCAAGTAACAGTCTAGCGACACTATGACTGCATTCTTTCACTTGCACTCAAATATCTGATGACCGTATGTTGACGATAAAAGAAAAAGTATAAAAATTAATAAAAATAAAAATAAATTGAGTGATTCCTAAAATCACTCAATACTAGACAATAAGTTAGATTTGTAAGAATTGTATATAAGACATGTAAATTTGTAAATAAAACAGACTTCAATTTTAGAGTTCAAAAACAACACAAGTCACTGTGTTTTTACTTTTTGAGGACTCAAATATTTTGGCAGTTCTTTTGAACGCCTATTTATAAGCTGACCCCCACACAGCTATTAAAATATAGAATTGGGCTATAGGGAACCTTAGTAATACACATTACATTACATTACATGGCGATCCTGCCAAATTAACACGTTACATTACATTACATTTACATTACAGTGGTCTAAGATACGTAAGCTTGGATGTTTACAGAATGAGAGAGCTTAATGAAGCTGATGTGGAGTCAATTGCCTCTACATTTTTAAATAACCTGCGTCCAAATCATTTGCCTAACTTCAATTTTGAAAATTTTTTTGATACTGAAGAATCTTTTTCTTCTAGTTGCATCACTGAATATGATCTTTCACTACGTTGAATTCTATAAAGTCGAATGCTAAAGGATATGACAATATACCGATAAAATTCATCAAAATAATATACCCATTCATTTCCTCAATTATTCTTTATCTTGTAAATACTATTTTTACAACATCAAAGTTTCCAAATGCTTGGAAACTAGGTCGTGTTGTGCCTATATTGAAAACTAGTAGTAATTACAATAATGATAATCTGAGACCTATAAGTATTTTGCCTGCTATGTCTAAAATTATTGAAAATATTATGAAACTGCAAATATTGTCCCATTGCCAACAATTATCGCTTCTTCACACAAGACAGTTTGCGTTTAGGAGAAATCATAGTACAACATCTTTACTTCTTTCTCTTACTGATTCCATTCGTAAAAATTTGGATAATCACAACAGCTGTATTGTTGTTTCTTTGGATCTGACTAAAGCATTTGATCGTATTAACCACGCCGTTCTAATAAGAAAACTAAAAGAAAACTTCAATTTTTCAAAATCCGCTTGTAAACTGATATATACATATTTACTAGATAGATCTCAGTTTGTTTCAATTAACGGAGTTAATTCTGGTATTGGGGCCGTCACATCTGGTGTACCTCAGGGTTCCGTTTTGGGGCCAATACTTTTTCTAATTTATTTGAATGATTGTATTTCTCTAATGGAAAACAGTTTTTGTAAACCCTTTGTATTTGCTGATGACATTTTATTACTTTATAGTACAGTCTGCAGACACCCTCAGTTTTCGGAAACTTTGCTAAACAATCATATGGATTCAATGGCGACATGGATGCACGTTAACTGTTTGGAAATTAATCCTAGCAAAACAAAAGCAATGAACTTTCGTTTACAAAATTGGAATGTTATATATCCAAGAATTTCTGTTAATGAATGTGATATTGAGTATGTAAATTCATTAAAATGTCTCGGTGTTATATTAGATCCGAATCTTAATTTTGATAATCATGTAAACTCTCTAACCAATAGAACTTGCCTTATATTAAGAAGATTGTACTCGCTTAAATCTTATACACCTCGCCATGTTAGAAATCACTTAGCAAACTCCTTAATAATGTCTCAAGTCAACTATTGCCTCGAAGTTTTTTCTGGTACACTGACATATAATTTATATAGAATAGAGAAAATTGTTAGAAAAATTGTGCGTTATATATATAATGTAAAGATATTTGAGCATATTTATGTTTCAGAATTAGTTCCTATTTTCTTACGATGCAGTCCTCAAAAATACTTGGATTTACGTATTCTGCTACATTTTTATAAAATCATGAAATTAAGACAACCCGAAATCCTTGTAAATGAATTTTCTTTTATTAGTTCAACACGTAATGTTCAAATTGACGTACCTCTTGGACACCTTGCAATTTTCGATCGCTCTTTTATAGTACGAGTTCATCGTGCTTGGAATTATTTACCAAATAATCTAAAACTTTTTTCATACTCATATTCCGCTTATAGAAATAAACTTCTGGATTTTTTTAATAATAATAATTAAAATTGATATAATAACGGTGAATTAAATATCACCTGGTTATAGGTATATATTTTTATTAATTTTTGTTACAATATTTATATGGCTGGGGAGCCAATTTGTTAGGTATTCTTATTAAAAATAAGTTATATACATATAATATATATATATATACAAATAACATAGATATTTATCTTACAATACATGTATAATTGGCCATGAAGGCTTTCTTTGTATTGATATTAAATAAATAAATAAAAATAAATAAAATAAAGGGTCAAGCTAGGCAGATATGGATTGAAAACTTTAAACTCGTTTTCTGCAAAAACGTGTTTTTGGGGTTATATCAGTCTTGCAGTAAATGAGCGATATGTTTGTAAAAAAATAAACAAACATTTATTTAATTTATTTTTTTTGACATTTACATTAAAAATAAAGAAGCTGTATTGCAAACCAAACAAGTACAAATTTTTAAAGCAGAATATTGATTCCAGTCTCTCCCAACGGCGAACACCTCCCGAACGAATTCTTTGTGACCTTCGCTGTCCGTTATTGCAATGATTAACTTCATATCTTATATAAATCAAAGAACCTTACTAAGTGTTAAAGGTTAATTTTAGTTTCAAAAAAATCACTTAACTAATGCTGTCTTATCACGATGTTGCACACACATATAGACTTCTAATGATATATTCTTAAAATTTCTTTATTAAAATAAATTTTTTGATAGTTTTTTTTTTAAATCAACTTTAACAATTAAAAAAGTGTTTTAAATTTAAAAACAAACATAACAGTAATTTTTTAAGTAGTACTATAAAATAACTGTTATTTTATAAATCTTTTTAAAAAACTACGTTAAAAATCATTTATTAATAAATGCAATACAAAAGTAAGTAAAAAATATCACCACAACTTTAAAATTTTAAAGCAAGTAAATTTTTCATCCATGAATTTAAAAACAAATCAAACTACATGTGTATTTTAACAGTAATTCTTAAAAAACCAAAAACAAAATTTATTAATAAGTGTTTTGTTTTTTTTTTTATAAAAAACAAAAATAAATCCCCTTTTTTATTTTTTAAAATTAAATTCATAACTGTTAGGGTCTCTGATATAAATGCATGAATAAATGTTTTTTCTATACATTGGAATACATTCAAAAAAGATTTACATTAATAAAAATTGTGCGCAAATATATATATTTTTTGATTGATTGAAGCGTGAGATATTCAAAATTATACTACTTTATGTATGCTTGTATAGTACATTAGGAAAATTCTATTATCAAAACAACTTACGCCTGTGTATGCGTATTTAAGTCAATGCGATGGATGACGGAATAAAAAGTGCGTATCTCAGAAATTGTATTGAATCCTTATACACACAATCTGTACGTGTTAGTATATATGAGATTGATTATATTGGATAGTGGGACAATGTACACAATTTATTGTCAAAAGCTACATAAAAGTCTTAACAGTATTGTCCTGTTATCCGATTGATAACAGTGGCCAACCATTGGTTTGAGCGAACTTGATACCGTTGGCATAACGTTGGAAGTTCCAAACATTTGGTGCTTTTAAAGTTTCTCAAATTTAAATAGTTTTGAAAAATATGTATAATCAAATACATTTAAAAAACAGCAATACAGTTCATCTTATGTTAGTCATTTACAACATATTAAAATGTGTGAAGTATAATAAAATATAAGAAATAGAGTGTTTCTAATTGGTTGTCATATTTTTGAAAATATTGGCAAAGAATTTTGCGGTTGGCACTAGCAAAAAACATGCTTTGAAAACAAAATAGTTCCATTCTAGTACAGTATTAGTTGTACCGTTAGTAAGTTTTAGCAATGTGAGTTTTAAAAAAATAGCAGTGGTTTACCAGTACTATTTTTTTGTACGGTTGGTAATTTCTACCTGTGTACCTACATATGCTGCTTTTCAAGCCAACTGCCTGCACCCCACCGGAAAAAGTATATCGCAGCAATGTCAAACAATGCATAAAAGAAATAAAGAAAAAATGGAACAACTTTTTCCAGTTTTTCAAAAAAATTTGCGAAATTGGAGTGGTTAAATATTAAAACATTTTGTGATAATTTATAGTATATAATTTATTATTATTTAATTGAATTTGGCAAATGCTAGCTAGGAGAATCGAAAAAAAATCGATTAAAAAAAAAAAAAAAAGAGTTCCGAATTTTTAGTGTAAAACATAACTCAGTTTATCTAAAATCATCCAATATTGTTTTATTTATTATAAATGGTTAGATAATGTTTTCATTTTTAATTAAAAAACAACTTTTTTACAAAAAGCACTCTTAATGCAAATGCAGATTTTGAATGCATTTTGCACTTTTTCCCCCTTACGTTGTCATTTTTGAAAAACTTATCCTTTTTGGAAAAATAACGACTTTTTTGCGACCAGAATGGACCGGATAGCACTTAAAGCGCATTATCTCGTTTTACATCTTGTTTTTAAATAAAACAAAAACAAGTGTAAAAATAAAAAGTGTAATGAAAACAAAAAGCGTGTACTGTAAATCTACTAAAGGAAGAGCTTGCACATAATGAACAAGTTTTCAATTTATTTTGGATCAATGATGATAATCTTTAACTTCGAGCTCATATATTAGTTCTCATTTAAAGGGATAACAAGGTTATATGAATGCTTGATGTTTGCATGGGATTGTCACTTCTTTATCAACACATTCCTAAAAGTGGTGAATTAATAAATTTTGCAAACAAAAACTCTATAGAGTATTTGTTCGGACAATATCCTAATAAAGAAATATAGAGTATGGCCTCGAACTTGAATAATTTTAATTTTCATTGCACAATTAAAGGTCGAAAAAACATAATTTTTGTTTGTAATAAAAATTATATCAAACTTGTCAAAAAGACAAAGAAAGGTCTTAGTTTACTTCCCCTTTACATCTTGTTTTTAAATAAAACAAAACAAGCGTAAAAATAAAAAGGAGAATAAAAACAAAAAGCGTGTATTGTAAATCTACCAAAGGTAGGGTTTGCACATAATGAACGAGATTTCAATTCATTTTTGATCCATGGTGATAATCTTTAACTTCGAGCTCAGACATTAGTTCTCATTTAGTGGGATAACTATGTTTGCATGGGATTGTCACTTCTTTCAAAACCTGTTCTGATGATGGGAAACTAGAAAATTCCCGAAATAGATTTATCAACACATTCCTGAAAATGGTCAATTAATAAATTTGAAAACAAAAACTCTATAAATTATTTGTTAGGACAATATTCTAATAAAGAAATATAGGTTATGGCCTCGAACATGAATAGTTTTCATTTTCATAGCACAACTAAACGTCGAAAAAACATAATTAGTTTTAATAAAAATTATATCAAACTTGTAAAAATTATAAATTTTAAAAAATTACAACATTTTAAAAATCAAAGCAGGAAAAAAAGAGCATAATACAACCAAAAATTGCTTTATGAATTCATTGTCCAAAAAAGTGGTTCATATGCTTTATAAAAGTTTAAAATAGTCCATCTACTGAAGAAAATATGGTCTTTCAAAGTTCACTACTTTAAAGATTCTTCTGATTTCCAAAAAAAAACTAAAAAATGGGAATAAAAATGCTAGTTTACACGATGTTAAGGAACTGAAAACGATAGTCAGTAATAGACATACTAGAGTTTACGTATGTCAAATTTTAACAAATTCAAACAACTACTGTTTTTGATCGTTCTATCGTGGAATTGAAGATATATTTAAAAATTTCTGCATATAATTTTATTATAAAGGGTGGTTAAATTTCAAGGGCCGATGTTGATTTTAAATAAAACACAAACTATTTAGGAAATTATTGTAATTTTATTTTATTATGATATATTGGTATTACTCAATTATGTATGGAACAAAATATCGGCCAAATGGGCGCCGCGACCACGGCGGCACTCCTCCATCCGATGGTCCAAATTTTCGATGACGCTGAGGCATAATGGATGTTCTATGCCGTTAATGTGCCGAATTATCTCATCCTTTAGCTCTTGAATAGTTGCTGGCTTATCGACGTACACCTTTTCTTTCAAATAACCCCAAAGAAAAAAGTCCAACGGTGTCAAATCACATGATCTTGGCGGCCAATTGACATCGCCATTACGTGAGATAACACGGCCATTGAATTTGTTGCGCAAAAGAGCCATTGTTTCGTTAGCTGTGTGGCAAGTGGCACCGTCCTGCTGAAACCACATATCGTCCACATCCATATCTTCCAATTCGGGCCATAAAAAGTTCGTTATCATCTCACGATAGCGAACACCATTCACAGTAACTGCCTGACCGGCCTCATTTTGGAAAAAATACGGCCCGATGATGCCGCCAGCCCATAAACCGCACCAAACAGTCACTCTTTGTGGGTGCATTGGTTTTTCGACAATCACTCTTGGATTCTCATTCGCCCAAATGCGGCAATTCTGTTTATTGACGAATCCACTGAGGTGAAAATGTGCCTCATCACTGAAGATGATTTTCTTCGAAAATTGATCATCCACTGTTGCCAATTGCACCTGTTCTTGAGCCAATTGCACCTTGTAAGCGTGTAAATGCAAGTCTTTATGCATAATGTTCATCAACGACGAGCGTGAGAGGTGCAATTGTTGGGCACGATGACGAGTTGAGGTGGACGGCTCTTCAGCCACACTATCGCGAACAGCAGCAATATTTTCTGCAGTACGAGCTGTACGAGCATGCACTGGTGTTCTCACATCTTCTACAGACCCGGTTTGCTCGAATTTTTCCACGATTTTTGCGATTGTACGCACATTTGGACGATCAAATTGACCAAAAAAATCACGAAGTGCACGATATGCATTTTGATTTGAACGCCCATTTTCATAATAAGTCTGGATAACTTTAACACGTTGTTGGATTGTGTATCTCTCCATGGTTCAAATTGAGTAAGTCTGAAATAGAGAAATGTCAAATAAAATTCGGAAAAAACTTGGCGTTTAGGTGTGGTTCACATTCAACATCGGCCCTTACAATTTAACCACCCTTTATGTCGTATTTATTGCTCATATGCCTACGTACCTTATGTAGTGTTAACACAGGAATATTGATATAAAGGGTCCGCCATCTAACGTTTTTTTTCAACTAGTGCTTATTTCGTGAATGGTAACACTTAGATCATGTCTGATTCGACAGATAATTAGTTTTATTCTTCCGCTGAACGAATATGGTTGTGTATACGCTGGGAAATATTGCGACATTACTTTGAAAATCATGGTAATGTTGCAGAATGTGTGCCGATACACCCAAAACGAGTCACTGTTTGGTGCGGATTTTGGTCCAGAAGCATAATTGGGGCATTTTTCCACGAAAATGAGCAAGGAGTGGCCGTTACAGTCAATGGCGATCGTTATCGGGCCATGTTGAACGAATTTTTGTTCACAAAAATTGAAGAGGAGGAAATACAGCTGCACACAATCGATAATGTGCTTAAAAATTGGGTCGATCGTGTAGGCTACTGCATGGCCAGCCGAGGCAGCCATTTGAATGAAATTATTTTCCATTCTTAACCGGAGGGATTGTACTTTCATATAAAAAAATAAATTTGAGAAAATATTCAGTAGTTTTTTTTATAGCATTTTCAAAAAAAAAAGTTATTTGGCGGACCTTATATATATATATGAAGTACAGCGAATATGATACTTGTTGGTTCGAAAAAAAACATTTAACATTTTTAATAATTTAAAAAAAAAATGCTTGGTTGTCAGAAAAATTGAGTTTTGTATTAGTAAAACCACAATACATTGTGAATGATATGGTTGACAGAACTCCAGTCTCCAGTCTCATCGCTGTGTCGATCGTGGCTCAACTCGCTAAGTTGTGATGCTACAAGTCATAGCCTAATGTATGGCTGCGGGTTTGAAACTCACTACGACACAAAGTAAAAGGTTTTTCATATAGAGCAATTGAAAAATATAAAATATTTTGTTCAATTGACACAAATCCTTCGAGAGGACGAAACTGCTGCAGTCTGTCATATCCATTGTATAAGTTAAAATTTTTCAATAAAAATTTCTGTAAAAAGCTAACTAAAAAATTTGTAACTTGTTCTTAATTTTCTTTCAAAATAAATTTATTTTTTTTGCCAAATACGATTAAAAAAAATTCTTTTTATACTAAAAATGAGTGTTAGTTTGGTATTGGTGCGATGCACTATTTATTTTGCAGGACAATTTCTTTGGAAAGCAACAAATTTGCTTAAACAGAATAAACAAGTTATACAGATTTTCCTATATCCGCTTTATTTAATATACAATTTTAGGAAATATCAAACAACTTGTTTTATCCCCCAAAAAAATCTTTCTGGAGCTTCATCGTGGTTTTTGTTTAAAATTAATTTTGGGTGGAAACGGAATATTCGCGTATTTTCGACGTCGTGTATTTCAAAAATGCATTGTCTAATCGCTCATATATTTAAAAATTATATACAATCGATGAACTAGTAAAAATATTAAACTCTAATTTTTTTTTAAATGAATATTAAAAACTATCCCTTCGAAAGATGTCAACAAATAATTTTTTCATATAATTATTGGCAACTCTGGATATAAATCTTACACTCTTCTTATATTTGTGATTTCAGTCCAGACTTTGGGTTATTTTAGAAGTTTTAAACCACTTAATTATCTTTATCCAATAAAAATTTAGCCATTTTAATATAACTGGGTTGAAAACGCAGCAATTAAGTTAATATTGGTAATATTGACGGGAAACTGTCACATTTAACAACCCGAACTCCCACTGTACTTTGGTGTATGTATTTTATATATTAGTTCAAATTAAATTTTGAATTGCAATATTTTAGTCATCGCTTATGCAAATATATGCGTAAGCTTATATCCTTGTGTATGAGCAAGATTTAAACGTGTATGTTATACAAGTATTTATGTATTTTTTGTTCAACATTATTAAACAGTTACATCAGGTGGAAAATTGTTGTAACATGTGTTAAATTTGAATTTGATTTGACTGACAAAAGAAAAAAAATCAATGTTAAATAAAAAATAAATATTAAAAAACACGTTACATACCTGCGTTATCTTAATTTAATACCGCAACTACAACATGTTACCAGAATTTTTTAATATATTAAATAAACTAATTTTCCAAAGATGACAATCTTAAAACACAAAAACAGTGTGTAGTAGGATGTCCCTTAAATAACGATTTATCGAGTTGCATTTATTAGTAAAGAATGGCCCAGTTATAATCTGGACGCATTCATAACGTTGTTACAGCGCCCCCAGTGTATAAAATTTTAAACAATTTACATATGTTGTTGACAAGACATATACCGTTATTTGACATAATTTTTAAGTCTGTCATTCGAATAGTATTTCGTACAGACGCCATGGAACAAACCAGACGTGAAGAAATTTTGTACACTTTCTTAGAAAATCCAACTTTCAGTGGTTCGAAAAACAAACACATGAATCCTCCTAACTGCCCACAATTTCGACCAATCGAAAGATATTGGGCAAATGTAAAAAATAAATTGAAGAAGAGTAACAACGAGGCAAAAAATTAAGTTAGAATGTTACAAAAATGGAACCAGAGTGCTAAAAAAGTAAAGCCGAAGGATGTGCAAAAATTAATGGGGAGCATCAACAAACATGTCCGTTCTTTTATTCGTAACAAAGAAAATTAATTTATTTGTATGATTTTTCTTAAAGCTGAATAAATTTCCTTTAATTTGGTGTATAATTTATAAAAATGTGTCTGCTATTTACAAAGTTATAACTACTTTTGTGCGTCCAGATTATAACTGGGCCATTCTTTAGTAGTAGTAGTTGTTCTTTATTTCATATATTATAATGTATAAAGTTTACAAAGAATATGTTTAATCTTAATACATTATTATTAAGTAAAAAAAAGAACTTACGACTTTGACATTAATCGTCAGTCTGATGAGTGATTTTTAGTTTTCCATTAATACTTTTTTCATATTTCATTAAAAAAAATATATATATATATTTGATTTATAATTATGTAATTAAAGTTTGTTTTTCTCATTTGTTTAATAATTAAATTCTTCAATTAAACTTTTTCGATATTTAAGAGCATTGATAATATATTTTACCAAACAATCCCAATCCGAATATTCCCCATTAAGGATTGTTATTATTAAATCATCTGATAACCATATATATCCAAAGTATTGGTATCTGAATGATTTTAATATTGGACATCGTCCGATAAAATGTCGTATATTCTATATTTCTTTGAGGTTGCAAAAAGAGCATAGCTTTTTGATGTAGTTGAAAATCTTGTTCCATTTAATTCTATTAAATCACATCGTGATTTAAAGATCCACATAATCTGGTTTTGATTGTATTTTTCTACCATATAGTTTTGACCTTTTGCGAAGTCCAGTTGTTTATAAAATCTATCAGTTTGGAATGCTCTTTGAATGTATTTTAACTTGTTTGATATTCTTACTTTTGTCAGTAGCTGATTACATTTTTCGTCCCATTGATATTTTGAGCAGCTTTCGAATTCCCAATTCATATTTGATTGTTCACATAATGATTTTAAGTGCGCAACCCATGACAGATTATTCTGCATTAAACTTAGCGTCAGCTTATGGGGTAATCTATTTCTTCCATATTCAAAAATAGTTCGACCAATGTATATTAGATGTTGCATTTATTATATACCCAGTTTTGTGCTAAGTGCTTTCAAAGGGAAGAATACAATTTTTTTTTTTTTTGGTAAACCCTAACCCGTGCCAATTTGTGGCTGAGAATAGACCTTTTCTGAAAAATTGTATTCTTACACACAGAGAAAACTTTAGTTATTTGCCAACTGAAATTCGGTTACTACGACTCAAAATCGGCTATTACGAATTTAAGTCGGTTGGTACAACTGGACATTAGTTTTCACAGCAAAGTTCGGTTAATTCTACTAAATTTTATTTGTAACACCCAAAATATTTGGAAATCGAATGTAAATATCGTTGTATTAACTGAATTTATAAGTTGTCATAAACTTTTCAATTCGGTTGCCACTTTATTTCTATGTGTGTAATAAATATTGCCAAAATTTGAAATTTTTAAAACTTTACTTTTTTGTTTTATTTATTTATTTAATATATTTATGTTTATTCAGGTACGGAATTTTGGACTTCTTCGATTACTACACAAACAGTTTACCATGAATCGGATGGAAATGCAAAAACGTGTGTTTTGAATTACAATGTCTAATTTGTAAATGTCAATAGCTCTTTTTAAAACATAAAAATATAATTAAAAAAATAATAATAAATTAAAAAAATTATAAAAAAAATACTGGTCAAACTTTGAAGTGTTCACATCGTACTAATTAGTAAACCCGCGCTCAATATTGTACTTAATTAGTGAAACAATAGACTACAGTTCCATTGTGGAAGAAATGTCTAATTTGTAGTTATTGTGAACCGGAGCGCGGTGTGTTCCAATTAAAAATTTTGTGGGATAACCTGGCTAATGACAACATATATATAATTAAATATAATTCTTAAAATTTCTGTCAGTGGTGCCAGCATTGGCACCTTAATACAATGCCAAAAATGCCCGACGCCATTTTGGATTAAATTAAATAAATAGAAAAACGTGGATTTGAATTTACTGTCGGAGGCGAACCTTACTCAAATGAAAAATATGGATAGTTTGCTATCCTCTATTGAGAAGGCAACAGTTGTCAAAAAAGGTGCTAGTTAGTGGGGAAATCCTGAGCACATGCGTAAAGACGCTGTTAATCAATTTAATTAAGTTCAAAAGATAAGTCAATGTAAGGTTTTACCAATTTTTTTTTATACGCTCCACTGTGTATAAGTTACAAATAAAACAAGCAACAAACTAAAGAAAAGACATTACTGACGTGCAAAAAAATTGTTGTGAGGTGAAAAACGTGTTTTGATGTTAATAAATATTTTTGTTGTAAAATAACGTTTTTTAGGTGAAAACCTGTTTTTATAGTAAAAAAAAAATTTGTGGTGCAAAGAAATAAAAATTTGAGGTGAATTTGAAATATTTTTCACCTCTTAGCGTCTGCTAGAAAAATATGATGTATATTTTATAATCCAGACGTTACTTTAAAATTTTAGTAATATACTAAGTAGCGTACAAGTATTATTTACCAATTTGTATGGAAAATTTAGAGCTACCTTATCATTTTCACTCATAACTTTTGAACTGCCGGACTGATTACGCTTATTTTCCCTACGAACCTTTTCCGGAAAATACACATCAATCCAGTTAACTAAAAAGGAGCAGTTTATATTGTGTTTTTGCGGAGTGATCGCCGTTTAACAGAGAGAAAGGCGGGCATCGCTAGATCGGCTTAATAGTATAGGATCAACTATTAGAATAGGATTAAATGTTATAATACATATTTCCAGAGCATTTTCCAAAAATTGATTATTTTCTTTGTGTTTGTTGTTGTGTTTTGAAAATGTTTACACTTTTGAATGTTTTCAAGATCGAAATTTCTGACACGCATACCCTTAATGTTATCATCAACTACATATTTTTGAAGCAGAAGTTCCCTGAGTGTAGTAACTAAACTCAACAAACAGTTAAGATCGATGCAGCGAGACGTTTCATCTGTCAAAAGTTATTAATTTTCTCACTACCTAATTGAAAACGTGATTGATATTTAATAGTTTGAATATCATTTACATACTAATTACATAATATCCAAACTAATCTGAAACAACTTTTTTTCGTAACTATCAGTAATTTTTTTTTCTTACCATTTGGAAATTCATGCTATTTTTGAACATTTTCATAGAAATAGCTGAAGGGATCCAAAAAGTTCAACTTTGAGGCTCAATATCTTCTGCAAAATTAATATTTTTGCATAATTCTTTCTGTTCATTCTTAGTTAAAGTGTATTTTATTTAAATCTATTAAAACTTAATTTGATTAATAACATTTGTATAAACTATTTCTTGCCAGTTTAAGTAATAAGGTGTCGACAATTTTTTGACATAAAACTGCCTCATTTTTTGCTTCTTAAAAAAATGGAAGATGCACCCCACTGAAAATAATGATTAACATGTGATGTAACATGTATGGTGACTCCTAAGTTCTGATCCAGCCAAGGAGTCTCTAAATTTAGGATATGCAATTATCATCAGACAGATCATGCGATACGACATCGGACAAAACACGCATGCGTCTGCATCCAAATCCCCAATTTTACACAGATGGACAAAACAGGATTTCCATCTTAAATTCGAATTTATTTTCTCTTAAATCATTTTTGGTCCATCTGTGCATATTTGGGTATTTGGATGCAGACGCAGCTGGTGACCATTGTGGGCAACATAAGCCCACAGAATATAATTTTGGCCAAACGAATTCATGGACCCACATTAGGTCAAGAAATTATTAATAATTTAAAAATAGCTAAAGCTGCAAAGAATATATTGAATAGAGCAATATTCATTACACAAAACTTCTATGGCAATTAAGACACATAAAATTTTGTATTCCTTGGGAGAAAATTTCGTGATGAACATAATACTAATTAATTGTTGTCGGTTGGTTTGGATCAAAAGTTGTTAACTTTAATATATTCAGCAATATATAAATTTATTTACAACCAAATCCAATTTAGTTAGGAATATATGTTTGTATATGACACATAGAATAATATAAAAGAAAACATATTTTGGAATATGATAATATTTGCCACCGAATATAAAAAAAACAGAATTCCACTTATAATCACATCTTATCTTATATGATGTTATTCGCAATAAAACTGAAACGGATATAAATAATTCGAATTGCATTTGCTCGTTTTTTCGCGGATATATTTTTAAAATATGTAAATTAATATAAAATTTTGATTGTGCGCCCGGTAGGCTAGTTGGTAGCGTTCTGGCTTATCAGTGCTGGGGTCGGGGTTTTTGGCGTGTCGTCCAATTTGGATGAAATTTTCACAGTATATTAACAGATATATGAGTAATTTCCTGAAATTTCAGCCTCATAACTTCATTACTTTTTGGTCTAGAGCAAGTCAAAGTTGAGGTATGCCAACGCGCTTGAAATATGTTAGTTGAATATGTAATATTCAAAAGCTTATTAATAAAAAAATACATAATAAATATAACTTTAAAGTATTTTTTTAATTAATTTAGTTGTTGTAGAATGAGTAGATGAAAAAATAAATAAAAAAAAAAAACACAAAAAAAAATTTCTTAACAGAATTGTGGTGTAAAAATTGAACATTTTGCATTTTCAATGCACTAGGAAATATAGAGCAGCCGCTCGCCCTATGTGCAGACTAATTTCAAATGAAAGATTGAAGTCACAGCTTTCATTTAAAGTAAAGGACGTGTTTGCAAAAGTACTTTAAACATACAAAAAACTACAAAAAATACGCAACGCGCACATTCTGTCGCTATACCTATGTTAGCATGCAATAGCATGTTTACAACTTTTTACTTTTACTTTTTTTAATTGTTTACAACTATTCACTTATGGTTTATTATTATTTTATTTACATTATTCATTTGATTGATAATTTTTTTGAAGGTCATTGACTTTGGGTTAGATAGTTGCATAATTTTTAATTTAAATTGATAGTGCAAGCTGTTGTATCTAAGTTGTGTTATGCTCACTTTCTAATGTGGTTAGTATAATTGTTATATATTGAATTTAGTTGTTGCATATAATAAGTAATGAGATCTTTATTTTTATTTTTGAAAGTATTTTTTTAAATTTTATTTAATATTAACTTTTTTTTTGCTAACGGAATGTTATCCGAAAAAGCGCAAGAAGCAATGAATAAGGAGTATAGAAACTGTAGGCTATTCCATTCTCGTAAAAATTCACGTATTTCTACGAATGAAGAAGATGTAATGCACTATTTGCAAATATCATCAGATCCTTATATTAATTCATTTAGAATGAGAATGAAATTGAAAAAATTAGAATACCATGATGATATTAAAAAATTATTGATAGAATGAAAAAAAAAAAAAAATGTTCCTTTTTATTGCATTTCAATGGGAGGTGGGCGTAATAGTGGGCGTGTTATTGTAATTTTTGCATGAAACATTTTAAATGATATAAATTACAGTAATATCAAATTTGAAGGTTGTACCTGAAATATTTTAGAAAATATAGCACTTTTTATGTTGAGGTTGTATGGGTGGTGAGGCTAAAACTGGGCCAAAGTTCAAAATTTTTTTCCGATAATGTTAGTAACAATATAACATTCGAGTATACCAAAATTGAAAGTTATACCTAAAGTATTACGGACAATACGGCATTTTACAAATTTCGATTGTATGGGAGGTTGGCGTAAAAGTGGGCGAATTTTCTTAATTTTTTTTAAAAAAACTGGAATTGTCTCAAAAATAACATGTGCAAAATTTCAGAGCTCTACAATGACTCCTTGTATTTAATGCCGTCGTTGTCTCACTTTGGTCGTGGGTTCGGTTCCCACTGGTCTGTTTTCGCTACAACGCGCCGAAGGACATAGTAGCTAGTGCTCGGTTAGGGTAATAATATATAATTACACAGTGCATCATTTTTAAGGTCATCGTTTGGTTCCTCCTTCATACCCGGTTTTTTTTTGAAGTGTATATCGAAACTAAAAAAAATCCGCACAGGACTTGGCCAGATTACATCGAAATTTTTTTTTTTGGACACCCTAAGTTTTTGCACCCAAACATGATTTTTTTAAAAAAGGAAAATTTTTATGGAATCCATATATCATAAACCGTTCGGGATTTTGTTTTTATGTCTTTGGCAAAGTTGTAGATCCAAACCAAAGCAAAAAAATTCTCATATGGACCGACCCAAAAAATTGCATCCACTGCATCAAAATTGCAAAAAATTGGGAAAAAATGCTATTTTTTTATGATTTTTTCATGATTTTGTCCTGAAATGGCTTAAATACTGGGAATTTAAGAAATCTTTCTTCAGCTAAATTATATCTAACAACAATATAAACAACTCTCTAGTACATGTCATCTTAATACGAACATTCCTTAACCCTAGAAAGCACATCTTTTTGCTCACACTTATTTTGCATAGCCAATGTTTGTCGTTTCGACAAAGAAAGACTATATAGGTTAATGCCTTAAAAAAGCTTAAATTCCGGAGTAGACCTTTTCCTTTGCACACTTGTAGGCACCATATGACCACAAACTAAACAAAAATAATCAATGTTTGGACACCGTCTATTTTCCATATTGCGCAATAGTTGAATTGTAAAATTTTGCACAAAACACGGAGATAATTAGACTTTTCACTTTCGAATACACTTGTTGAATGACAATGAAACGATACACAGTGGTTCCAAACACAAAAAACATGGTAATAAATATAGATGTTTTAAACTACTGGTCCAATCGGGAAATGGTGTTCCCAAAAATTGAAAAGCGGGAGCTAACCTTTAAGGAAAATGTTTCTGTGGTCACCCTGTTTTAACACAGGGTGTGCTACAGGGTGTCAAAGTTGACCATCTCGAGTATGAAAGAGCTTTAAAGGGGTATAACTTCTATAACCATGCATCGATTTTAGTGTTTTTTGGACTTTTTTAAATCTAGGTTACGAGACAAAGCAAAAACATGCTTCATGTACCATAGTAACTCTTACAGTTAAAAAAATATTTCACTTTGAATTTCAAAATCTTCATTTTTCGCCTTGACTTTTTTAATAGTTTTGCCAATAGATTATTCATTTTTCAAAGAAAATGCTCAAAATTTTTTCAAGTCATTCTAATGACCTTTCTTAAACTCCTAAAGAAAACTTTTTTGAATTATCTTAAGCCGTTTCGCAGTGATACTATTTTAAACTCAAAAATTAAAAGTGTGTTCTGAAAAATGGGGTTTTTTGGTCAGATAAGGGGTAACTTCACACACCTTTATATATATTTTGCTGATATTTTTTGGATTAGTTTTTTACATAGTTTGATAGAGTAGACTTCAAAAATGCTTAATGGTATAGTTTAAAGCATTTTTGGATATGCACCCTACGTCCAGCATTGGTCGAAAATGATGAATTTTTGAACGGAATTCTATGTTTATGACCGTGATAAAAAAAAGTCACGCCACTTAGAGACGATTTGAAATTTTTATACTGTAAAGAGATTTATTCTAATGAGTTTGCCACTTCATTTGCCGCCGCCCGCTCAAAAACGTAGCCTGGAGAGCAAATTTTGTGGAAAAAGTCATTTTTTCAAAAGCCTTTTTTTGATTTATAAAAAAAGCGTACTTATATTATCAATTTCAGCAAGATTTTATTTTATTTTTAATAAAACGTAAATAATTGTCCTACATTCCAAAAATCTTTTCGATATTGCTTATGGTTATTTTTACATAAAACATCAAAGTTCAATGTAGTATATCTAACTATAATTAATTGTACATTTATTGGCTTTTGCTTTCGGTAATGTTAAAAAATTTAAATAATTTCAGAAATTTTTTTACATATTATTAAATTAGACTTAGTTATCAATTCAACGATGCATAAATCGTTTATCTAGTGTAATAAATGAATTCAAACTATTGCGCTTAAATCAGGCATTTCAGGTCAAATTGCAGTATTTAACAAATTTATATATTCAGGTATACAGAGCGTGTTGCATTATATTTCTCTAAAAGGGTTACGGGTTTTTTTATTTTTTTAATACTATTTCAAAAACCTAATAACATATAAATGCAGGTAGAAAATGCGTTTTATGATGTAACATTTGCATAACATATTGTTTTAATGGGCTAATATAATGCGTTTTTTTTTATTTTACCTATTTCAGTTTTTTGTTTTTACAAATCCAGTACCTGCTCGATTTTTTGTTTATAAAAAAACAAATATTTGTAATATATAAGCGTAGTAATTTTAAAAGGAGGTTATTTGAGTTAAGCAGTCATGGAGGTTACAATAAAATATAGCTCCCTTTGTAAAGTAATTTGGGATACTCTTGCCAATACTGATATACGATCGGAAAAAATAGGAAAACTGATTGATACCATTGTCTACTCGTATGGCTTAAATATAAAGCCAGATGAAATTGAAAATTTTTACAAAATTTATGAAAAAAGGATTAAAGATTCCGATTATTCTATACAAAAATTTATGAAGAAGAGTCAAGATTGGCTTAATAAGGAGATGTCAGTAGTTATTGAACAGAAAAAAAGGGGCCGCCCTAAAAAAGATTATGAAGAGGTCCAGATTAGGACTAAGAAGGTAAAACAGGAAGAAATGATTAACACACACTCCGCTAATGAAATAAAGGATTCTTTTAAAGCAGCTTTGACACGTATACAGCCTAAAGAAACAGGGAAAATTGTCGACGTCCTACCAACTGCGTCTCCTAAGCGTTTGAAGCGCATGATACAAAGTATTCCAACACCAAAATCATCAACTTCCTTTACCAGTGAAGATGCATTAGCTCTTTTTCTAAATTTGGGGTTAACGAGAAATAAATATGGTATTTTAAGAAAAGCTCTCATTGAAAAAGGATATGATATTTTTCCTAGCAGTAAAGCAATAAAAGAAACAAAAGAAAATATCTTAAAACCAATAACATCCCCAGTGCATGCCTCTATTGAAGGCGCAAAAGTTGAACTATCACAGTTAATTGACAATACTGTTTCTAGAATTATGTCCACATTTAGCAGCAAAGATATTGAAAGATGCAAGCAATCTGATGTCGTGTTAATGTTCAAATGGGGCTGTGATGGCACATCTGGGTTTTCCGAATACAAACAACCATCTGGAAGCAGCAAAGAAAAAAGTTTTTCATCAATTTTTATGGCTTCTTTTGTGCCGTTAAGAATGCGGTTGTATAATAAATTACCTTCAACCTCGTCTGCAAATGATATATGGACGAATTTAACCCCTGGATCTAAATTTTTATGTCGTCCAATACGATTTGAATATGTAAAAGAAGACATGATTTCAACACAAAGTTTAGTAGATTCAATAGAAAGGGAAATTTCGAGCTTGTCTCCACTTTACGTGGAAATATCTGGACAAGTTATTAAAGTTTCATTTCAACCACAACTTACAATGATTGATGGAAAAGTTGCAAATGCAATTACAGACACAACATCTACTTGGAAATGTAATATATGTGGAAAATTAAGTTCACAGTTTCATGAAGATAGTGATACAATTTCTATGAACGAAAACGCTCTGAGGTTTGGGATATCGCCACTTCATGCCAGAATAAGATTTATGGAATATTGTTTACACCTCGCATACGATCTCAAATACCGCCTTATTCCAGGAAACCTAAGCCTTTCCGTAAACAAAAACACTGATCTACACAACATGAGAAAAGAAGAGAAGAAAAGAATTCAAGATGAATTTAAATTAAGACTTGGATTAATCATTGATACGCCCCTTCAGGGGTTTGGAAGTTCCAATGACGGAAATACAGCAAGGCGTTTTTTCGAAGATCCAGAAACTACCTCCTCAATTACGGGTCTCGATAAAAACCTACTAAAACGTTTTAAAGTTATATTAGCAGTCATTAACAGTAAAAAACCTATTAATGTGGCTAAATTTAAACTCTTTGCCAATGAAACAAAAGACATTATACTCACCATGTACTCTTGGAGGCCAATGACACCAACAGTACATAAAGTATTAGCTCATGCCAAAGAAATAATAGAAAACAGTATGTTGCCTTTAGGCGAACTGACTGAAGAAGCCCAGGAGGCCAGAAATAGAGACGTCAAACATTTTAGGCTTTTTAACACACGTAAGTGCTCCAGAATAGCTCAAAATTCCGATTTGATGGAATTTTTATTAATATCATCGGATCCAGTACTTTACTCCATAAGAACAAAATGGTTACCAAAAATAAGCATAGACATTGAAAAGGAAGATTCTGAATCTATGCATATAAACGACCTTTTAACTTTTGATACTTCAGACTACTTTGTAGAAAATGTGTAGTCCTTAGGAATATATTCATATTTTTAGCACAATTACTACTGTACCAGTTAAATTTAATAAAACCTTATCTTTAGAACAAAAAAAAAACATTATTTTGTCTTTCAAATAAATGAATATATGGTAGTTATTTACCTGTTTTATATGGAAAATTAGAACAATATATTATGCAAATGTTACATCATAAAACGCATTTTCTACCTGCATTTATATGTTATTAGGTTTTTGAAATAGTATTAAAAAAATAAAAAAACCCGTAACCCTTTTAGAGAAATATAATGCAACACGCTCTGTATACCTGAATATATAAATTTGTTAAATACTGCAATTTGACCTGAAATGCCTGATTTAAGCGCAATAGTTTGAATTCATTTATTACACTAGATAAACGATTTATGCATCGTTGAATTGATAACTAAGTCTAATTTAATAATATGTAAAAAAATTTCTGAAATTATTTAAATTTTTTAACATTACCGAAAGCAAAAGCCAATAAATGTACAATTAATTATAGTTAGATATACTACATTGAACTTTGATGTTTTATGTAAAAATAACCATAAGCAATATCGAAAAGATTTTTGGAATGTAGGACAATTATTTACGTTTTATTAAAAATAAAATAAAATCTTGCTGAAATTGATAATATAAGTACGCTTTTTTTATAAATCAAAAAAAGGCTTTTGAAAAAATGACTTTTTCCACAAAATTTGCTCTCCAGGCTACGTTTTTGAGCGGGCGGCGGCAAATGAAGTGGCAAACTCATTAGAATAAATCTCTTTACAGTATAAAAATTTCAAATCGTCTCTAAGTGGCGTGACTTTTTTTTATCACGGTCATAAACATAGAATTCCGTTCAAAAATTCATCATTTTCGACCAATGCTGGACGTAGGGTGCATATCCAAAAATGCTTTAAACTATACCATTAAGCATTTTTGAAGTCTACTCTATCAAACTATGTAAAAAACTAATCCAAAAAATATCAGCAAAATATATATAAAGGTGTGTGAAGTTACCCCTTATCTGACCAAAAAACCCCATTTTTCAGAACACACTTTTAATTTTTGAGTTTAAAATAGTATCACTGCGAAACGGCTTAAGATAATTCAAAAAAGTTTTCTTTAGGAGTTTAAGAAAGGTCATTAGAATGACTTGAAAAAATTTTGAGCATTTTCTTTGAAAAATGAATAATCTATTGGCAAAACTATTAAAAAAGTCAAGGCGAAAAATGAAGATTTTGAAATTCAAAGTGAAATATTTTTTTAACTGTAAGAGTTACTATGGTACATGAAGCATGTTTTTGCTTTGTCTCGTAACCTAGATTTAAAAAAGTCCAAAAAACACTAAAATCGATGCATGGTTATAGAAGTTATACCCCTTTAAAGCTCTTTCATACTCGAGATGGTCAACTTTGACACCCTGTAGCACACCCTGTGTTAAAACAGGGTGACCACAGAAACATCTTCCTTAAAGGTTAGCTCCCGCTTTTCAATTTTTGGGAACACCATTTCCCGATTGGACCAGTAGTTTAAAACATCTATATTTATTACCATGTTTTTTGTGTTTGGAACCACTGTGCGATACTTGAACTGTTATTTATACTGCGTGCTAGTCTGATTGTCAAGTGTGTTTTATCTTCGTGTTGCACTTTGCAGGTAGAACTGGGTTTTTACAACACCCTTTTTTAAAAACTTCTTAAAAAATGTTTCTGAATGGGTGTAATTGTCAAGTGTTTTTTATCTTCGTGTTGCACTTTGCAGGTAGAACTGGGTTTTTACAACACCCTTTTTAAAAACTTCTTAAAAAATGTTTCTGAGTGGGTGTGATTGTCATGTGTGTTTTATCTTCGTGTTGCGGTTTTTAGGTGGAACTGGGTTTTTACAACACCTCATCTTCCTAAACAGGATTTTAGAATTGGATTTTAAAGTTTGGCTATTTCCATATTATCATAAAAAAATAGCATTTTTTCCCAATTTTTTGCAGTGGATGCAATTTTTTTGGGTCGGTCCATATGAGAATTTTTTTGCTTTGGTTTGGATCTACAACTTTGCCAAAGACATAAAAACAAAATTCCGAACGGTTTATGATATATGGATTCCATAAAAATTTTCCTTTTTTAAAAAAATCATGTTTGGGTGCAAAAACTTAGGGTGTCCAAAAAAAAAAAATTTCGATGTAATCTGGCCAAGTCCTTTGCGGATTTTTTTTAGTTTCGATATACACTTCAAAAAAAACCGGGTACGAAAGAGGAACCAATTTATGTGTTGCACTGTGTTATTAATTATACGATTATTAATTAATAAAATAAAATAAAAAAAATAAAAAATAAAATTGTGATCTGCGATACCTATTTTTTGACTACTTGGTAAGACACATATAATATTAGGAACAAAATCAAGACTTTAAAAATTTTTTTAAAAGCTGTTAAAAAACATCTATATATAGCGTTCTAGAGTACAGTACAGCAGACAGTACATAAAAATAAAATAAAAATATCTCATTGTAAGGTTTTTGCCATTTCGTCATCGAATACAGAATATATTTTTAAAAACGAAACCTTTGCTAAAACTGCACTTAATACTCTGTTAGCTGATGTGTAGCAAACGGATTTATCGCCACAATGAAATTTATATTTTTTTTCAAAATTTTAGTTTCGAAAAACATCACGATTTTTCTTTTATAGGTAAAAAGTATTTGTGGGAAAAATAATATCTGTTTTATTTTGCTTACTAACACTAATAACACATTTTAACGAAAACACATTATTTAAAAAGTTGTAGAAAAACAAATGTCAAAAGTCAAAACGGAATGGCCGGTTTGCGCAATAGAAGTCGAGTTTTTGTGCACATGCTAATGTAAATTAAGGAAGAATTTTGGTGTCTACAACCAAACAAATTTTAATCAAAACAAATCTTCGTTGTCAGTTAAACAGAATTGTCTATTTTGAACAGGGAATTTGCACAGAAAAGTTAATATACTAAAAATGGTATTAGCTCGACTAAAAAATTTTTTAATCTTTTTGATTAACAGTTAAACCAACTTTCTCTCTGGAAATTATATCAACTATGTGTTATGATATAATTTCGGTTGGTAATGCTAAAAAACCTACATACAAAGTCAGAAAAATATTAGCGTTAACATGCGGCAGGAAAAAGTGTGTTGGCGCTGTCGACAAAATGTTTCTTGTTGCCGACATTTTCCTTGTTTCTTTTATAGCGGATCGCCATCGGCGCCACCTTGGTATTTTAACCTGACGAAGTTAATCTTTAGCTGTCAAGTTAAACTTTTAACTACCAAAATATGCATATGTAAACCATGAAAATTAAAAAGGTGGATTAACGTTAATCAAGTAGATTAAATTCGCTGTCTAAACTCCATTTTATGTAAAAATTAAGAACTAATATTTTTCATCTATTTTTGTTAAAAAATGAGCTAAAACGTATTTTCTGAAATAATTTGATTTGAACTAATTTTGTTGATAAACATTAGGGCGTGTCGATTTAAAAATCCTACTTTAACCCATTTAGAGTGCCCCAATCGAATCCAAACCAATCGAACATAATTTATACATTCACCTACTAGAGCGTCTTCCGGAGAAGAAATAGAGATCCTAATCTTGGAAAGAGCTCTCCTACTTTCTGAAATATCTATATCCCGAGATTTGTACATTTTGCTATAAAAACACGACTAAAAAGGCCCTCTTTCAACTTAAATTTTAACCCCTAAACGGTCACCTAGAATGATGATTTATGCATTAATCTGCTAGCGCGTCTCCCGGAGAAGAAGTAGCTCCCATAATCTTGGAGAGATTACTCCTACTTTCTGAAATATCAAAGTGGGCTTTTTCAAAATTTGACCCTACGGGTCAAAAGTCGGGACATCAGAATTCATTTTAGAGGTATGGTTACTTCGGCAAAGTTTCTTATTTTGATCCCTAGAATACGATTTTCCTTGTACGTTGAGCGATTTTTTTGCCTCCCCACAAATCGACCCGCCCTAATAAACATAATTATAAAATAATACAATTGTACTTCGGACTGAATACTTTTCAATCAATTATTTTTAATTTAGCTAATTTTAAGCACACCGATCATATACAATCATACATTATTAATATTATATAAAAACATATATCTTTCTATAGCTTAATATAGATATACGTGATGGCGCATATGATCACATATAATTTGATATTGGATTTGGTTTTTCGAAAATGTTTGATATGGTTCCACACATAAAAAATTCTAAATAAATATGGTAGGTATATATTAATTTGCAAGATTTCATTTAAACTGTCATTAAAGTCCGACAGCATATTCGGCTTCGGAGTTCCACCAAAAAGTAATTCTGAGCCAAACTTAGCCGAACATCGAGTATTTGAAAAAGTACATTTTTAGAAAAACTTCGTAAATTTTGAGTACAAACACAAGAATTTATATTAATTTTAGTAAAAATATATTTTAGTAAAAACAAAAAAGTTAAAGATTTCCATTTTTTCCAAATCACGTCATTAAAATAACTGAACTCATTATGAAAAAAAAAAATCACAATTAGCTTTTTCCTAATTTTCTAATGATTAAATATTTTTTGTTTTACTTTAAACAAATTTCGTTGTTAAAATCATCCGAAATTCCCGTTTTATTCAAATTGGACATAGCCGTAGTTCTGACTTAAAAAATATAAATTTGTAAACGCCATTTAACACTTTCGCTAACGACATACAATTAGTTTTATAAACCTCTATTATAAGTTACAAATTAAATTATTAAATTGAAACTTAAATTTCGCTTTGTACATGTTAAATATTACAAATTAAATTATTGTGGACCATTGAAAATTTATACAAAAAATTGAGTTCAAAAAAAATTTTAAATATCTATTCAAAATCTAAGCAGAAAGCAAATGTTTATCGCAATTAGAATATTCCCACTATCATTTATAAATTTAAAAGAAATATTTAATTGATTTATAACTTCTTTAATTATGAATGAAAATTTGCAATATCAATTGAAAATGTTCAGCATTTTAAATAGAAAACTTTAATTTATTTAAATTTTCTTGATTTCAACTGAATTGATAAATAAATATAACAAACTCATTTGTAGCGTGAAAACTACGAGGACGGATCAATAAGTCCGTGACTTTTTGAATGAAACACAGTTTTTTTTTTGCAAAAAAAATTTAGTTTTCAATATAATCTCCTTTAAGCTCAATACACTTAGTCCAACGTTTCTCCAATTTCTGTATCCCTTCAAAAAAATAGGATTTTTCGAGGTCCATAAAATAAGCATTTCTGGGCCATATGGGATCGTTTTTTTTTTAATCCTCGTTAAATCGGTTCAATAAGTTGGCCTAACATTCGCCTTTTATTGTTTTTCCCTTTTTGAAGGTAATCGATGTGGATTATCCCGCGTGCATCCCAAAAAAACTATTGCCATCACCTTATTGGCCACGATTTCGTTTATGGTCAATTGAGAGCAAACGCGGCACCCATCCTGCAGACAGCTTTCATAAACAGAACTGATCATTTAAAATCGAAACCACACTGCCATATGAAATGCCTATGGCATCAACAATCTCACGTACTTTTACTCTTCGATCGGCCAACACCATATCGTGGATTTTTTCCCATTTTTCCCCATCTGGCAGACAGCTTTCTTAAACCCAACTGATAATTTTTTTTTTCTCACATTTATTTGCAATCTATTTTACAATAAAAAGCAAATTTGAATAAAATATATAAACACTGACATGAAATATTGATTCCCATTGGAAACAACAATGGAAGATATACATGTACTTACATATATAGTGATGATTAATTAGTATGATATTAAATAAAATATGATTAGAAAATCAAAATAAATGTGTTATAATAACATATTTTACAACTTATACATTATAAACTAAGTTAGTTAATTACATAAATAATACATATTATAAAAATTTGAGATCTAAGATGTGGTTCCTTTTAAGACTTCTAACGTCATCAGTCTCGTCTAATAGTGTGATTGCCAATATGTTTGGCAGTTTTCTCTAATCAAAGTAAATGTGATGTGATAGTTTATACATTATAAACTAAGTTAGTTAATTACATAAATAATACATATTATAAAAATTTGAGATCTAAGATGTGGTTCCTTTCAAGACTTCTAACGTCATCAGTCTCGTCTAATAGTGTGATTGCCAATTTGTTTGGCAGTTCTCTCTAATCAAAGTAAATGTGATGTGGTTTAATTTTTTAGTATTGTTCCATTCTGTAAGCCAGTGTTGAAGAATGTCAAGTTGCAATTGCAATATTCTGGAAGCTTCAGATGGTGATTGATGTGAACATAAGTATGCCGTGTCATCTGCGTATGTAGCAACGGTAACTTCCTCTCTGGTAGGCATATCGTATGTGAAAGAACGCCACACTGCCATATGAAACGCCTATGGCATCAATAATCTCACTCACTTTTACTCTTCGATCGGCCAACACCATATGGTGGATTTTTTTGACATTTTCGGGTGTATTGACCTCAATTGGCCGTCCAGAACGTTCAGCGTCATTTGCACTTGTGCGACCACAACGAAAGTCAGTAAACCACTTTTTTACCATTGAAATGGATTGTGCAGAGTCCTATATATATATAAAAAATAATGTTTAATGAGCACTCGAAATTCACTTTTTTCAATTTTTAAAAAAATCCACGAGGTTGTATGCTTTGAACAGCTGTTAAAGCAAAGTAAATGACGGAACTTGCTCAAAATTTGACAGTAGTCTATTAACAGGTGGTACTTGATGGGAGAAGTGTTTCATTTTATATAACTATGAGGGAAGTTCGAAAAGTCACGGACTTATTGAACCGCCCTCGTATAATAAATTTTATATTTTAAATAGTTTTACCATATTTATTTAAGTTATCTGAATTTTTATGATAAGACTTAATATTCATATTTTTTTTAAATACGTACGACATTTAGTATATCCTATTATATTAAAATATATATACTTTTATAGTATACCGTATAATTTGATAAACTTGTATGAGGACAAAATTGAGACAAAGCTGTATCAAATCAGTTCTATTTGTATATAAATTAATATAATATGATGCAATTATTTAGTCAGTCCATTTTTCGGATGAAATTTTATATAATTATAATTATATACTTATTTATGGGATCATATTTAATTAAAAAAAAAACAATATAAACCCACATAGCAGTTTTATGTTAATCAGGCAATCAAAATTATTAAAATTTTATTTTAAGCAATTTTGATTACAACTAACTATTCTTAAGTTATTTAATTACATTGAAAATACATTTTTAACACCACAAACTTAATATGTTACTATTTTTTTTTTTGTAAAGTTAGCTTTTCATTAAATTGGTTAGCACATTTCTAATGAATTTGATTTTAGATTTATGTATAATATCATGAAATGAAAAAAATATATATATTTTAGCATATTAAATTCCTTTCTAACATCAATCTAAAACAGCAAAACGTACACAAAAAAGATACAAAAATATTGTATGCTGACAAAAAAGAAGAATAAGAGGAAACTGTGAAATTCACGAATGAATTTTAAATAACTTCTGGCAAAGAGTTTTTGGTTAAAAGCAAATCTTCTAGTATTTGTATTTTAGATTTTTTAAATGAGTACCTCGACCGAATAAGGGCATTAAATACAAGTTTAAATTTTTGCATTCAACCATAAACTCATTTTGTAAAAATTTGTATTAGAAAAAAGCTGAAAAATTCATTAGTATTAAGAGAAAATTAACTAAACTAATATCAATATCGAAAAAAGTAGGTTTTATAAAGATCATATTATTTCGCCATGCTAAATTTTGTATATGTCGTAAAGAACATTTTAGTAAATCTGCAAACAAAAATTTAAGCATAAAAAAGTAGTGCATTTTTCTGATATTTGCGAAACAAGGACATTTTTAAGTTTTTTATACTTTTCCAAATGCTTATCAATCAAATCTTCATATATCTCAGAGAAGACAAAATAAGCTTTGAAATGAGATATATTACGCGTTCAATAATTAAGACTATTTGAATAGTAGCTATGTATTTTTATAAATAAAAAACTACAAACTGTAAGCAGAGAACAACGAATTTTAAATTAAAAAATCTCATACTAATTAGGAGATTACATATTCCAAGTTTCATGCAAATCGGAAGGAGTCTACACTGCTACAATATCATATTTGCACACAAGTCACATTTAAACAGCAATATTAAGTAATACTTTCTTTAAGAAATTTGGTGTATATATTATTGCAACGTTCTATTACTACTCTAACAGTTAAATTTATAAATTCGTACAAATTTGGGCTTGTTAGGAAGCTTATTTCAAGGACACTCTAAAGCAGTCATAACCTTAAAGAAGCGCGTTAGCGTATACGCAGTCCTTGAAATTTAATCGAATTATGCATTATGATAAAAAATTTACCACTTAAGGTTCGTACTTTCATAGAAATTTCAAAATTTGAATTGTTATACGAAAAATAATGGCATTTCAAATTGAATAATAACACTTAACGTCCAGTTAATACTTAAAATGCACAATCGTAGAAAAATAACTTCAATAGATCCACAGTTTAATTACAGTCGGCACCAAGTGAAATTTAACGTATTTTAGTACATAATTGTATTTCAATATTTTTTCTGTTAAATATCAACGAATTTGTCACGAGAAATATCAATAAAATGTTTTAATCAGCAGTAAATAAGATTTTGTTTAAGCCGGAAACACCATTAGATGCCAAATCGCAATTTAAAGTTGTTCAGAAAAAAATCTAATTTTTTATCAAATACTTCAAATATATTCCTCGGAAGTAAGTTTAAAGACCACGAAACTAGAATCCTTAAAAAAATGTTAAAATAAATTTGTTAATGATTTTTAACGTCAGGGTAACAAACAAACTAAAATTTTTCAAATAGTATTAAAACAAAGAAGGGAATACATATTGAAAAATTACACCAAAAGAAAAACAAATATAGATTTATAATTTACTTTTAAAACTATAAGTAGAGAAAAATAGAGTAAAATTTTTGTAACTAATTATCTTCTCCTTTTATTATTTTTTATATATTTTCTACTAGTCCCAATAAAGTTATTTTTAATACTAATCGAAAAATTTTTACTTGTTTGTTAGCATGGGCTTCAAATTCATAAGCTTTCATATTTTAAGCATTTTTTAATGCATTCTTGTCTCAAGGTCTTTAAACTTATTTTTAAGATACAAAATTTGTTGAAATTATTAAAAAATTTTTGTTTTGTCTGAAAGTTGATTTGGCGTACATCTCGTTTATTGTTGTTTATTAACTTTTTATTGAAATTTCTATTGTCGAAATGATAAAGTAAAGAGCAAAAGATTATACATAATACAAATTGGTTGATATTTCACAGAAAGAAATATATTTTTGTTCCATTTTTCGTTAAAACTCACCTGGTACCGATTTTCATTGAACCAAGGTTCTACTAAAGCAATTTTTGCATCGGTTCAGTGTTATTATTCAATTTGAAAAATCATAATTTTTTTTATAACAATTACAATTTTTAAATTTCTATGAATTCTATGAATTCTACGAACCTGTGTAAGCGTTAACTCAAACGCACTACTTACAGGTTTAACTTTTTTAGAGAGCCCTTAAAATAAGTTTTCCGAAAAGGTCAAATTTGTAGGAAGTATTTTATTTTTCTGGAAGTTATAGCAAATTGAAAATTCAACACATGAATTTTTATTACCTGTACGAACCTTTACTTGTTAGAGTAGTAATTTAAAAACTTAAATGATAGTAGTAGTTAGTTTTTCAGCACTAACTATCTGCGCTTTTTATGCCTCCTGTATAGTTTTAAATTGGATTTAATACCCTTATTGCAGTGAGACATTCAACTGCTGAGTTGTTTGCGGTTCAAAAACTTTTTTGTTAAATGCATGAATTTTTTTATGATTGTGTATTAGACTGCGCCTGACTGCAGAAAAGTTTCGGAGAAAAATACAATTTTTTTTCCGTTTGCATTAGCGGATTGATTTTCCGAGCTCCAAAAGCTGGTTAACTACTATAATATGGCTATAAGTGTGTTTAGCACATACAAATACAAAGACTAAGGAAAAATGTCTGTAATGGATACGGGAAATTTTGCTGTTTTACAGGAAAGTTAATTATTTTGAGCCTTGCGGTATTTTTTTTAAATTTATCAAAGCATGTCTGCTGAACTGTAGGACAATGAAATTAGTAGAAATAATTAGTAGTTAGTACTAAATTGTATTAGCATTGTTGTAAAATGCAATTCCAACCCGATTAGCCACTACTAAATTTTAGTAGAATTGTTGTAAAATGCAATTTAAACCCGTATTGCTAAAATCAGAAAAAAAACAAATTTTCATAATATTAGTACAATGAAATTAGTATAAAAAATTAGTAAGTTCTATTAAATGTTAGTAAAATTTTTGTAACTATCACTTTTAATAATTCCTTTTTCAATAATTTTGAATCCTGATATAAAATTAATAAAAAAAAAAAAAAACGTTTGTTTCTTTCTCCGTAGTATTATCAGAACTGTTTATTAAAATGAATTGTTTCTCTATTTATACTATTTATGCTCTACATAATAAATGTGTTATCCTGATAAACAAACACAGGTAGATAATTGTTTATCGGTGCTGTTGTTTTTCCCTAACACATAATTAGATCTTTATTATGTTTCATAAGAAAGGTACTAAAAGATTACAATACTAATCATGGGTTTTTCTCTTATGTGATAACACTTAAAAATATATCTGGTTATTATTATTAATCGTGGGTTTTTTCCTTATGCGATAAGACTTAAAAATACATACCTAGGACAGTTTGTCAGAATACTTAATATAATTATTCAAAAGGGAGTTTTTGCTCGTTCTTAGAGTGAGTTGATATAACACCCCCAGACGAAGATGCTTGCCCGGTTCCCAAAGGGATTGAGGGTAAGTTAATAGTAACTCCATTTTGCCTAATATTCCTATTTCGGATTTTGATATAAATGTAGATACAAATTATGATAATTGTGATTATTACAATAGTAGAGATAGATATATTTTGTTAGTTTTCTCATAGATTATATTATCTTTCATTAAGTAGTTTCTATTGACTAAGGTTAATTGTTTTTTGTTAAAATTAGGTATTGGTTGTATAACAATCTCCTTATAGTTGTCTTGATTCATGTTAGGTACCTTAATTATAAAAATAATGTTTTTATTTTGGGTCGCAACATCTAATTCGATGTTTTCCATTTTTTCCAATGTAATGTTAAAGTCATTAATTTCCTGATCTGTTAGAATGTCCCTGTTTAGTGTTCGCAATTTTGAAGCCAATGTTTTAATGTAAGTTAAATAATCTTCAGTTTTGAATATGTATTTTCGAGTAATTTTGAATTAAGGATATCTCTCCTATTTGGATGATAGTGAATCCATTTAAGATCGGCTGTTAATAGCTTTTGTGCTACAGCTAGGTTGATCATCAATAGGATCGATAAGGACTTCCAAAGATCTGGAAATATATTTCTTTTGTTTAATGAATTGATCCTTATGAAATTCTTGATTATTATTGGTGTATTTTTTATTGTCTGTTTTCTTTACGTTAACTTTCTTTACTTTCTGATCTAGTTTGTTCTTGTATGTCTTCACATAGTTAGAGTTTTTCTTTTTATCCACTCTATCTCTGTTTCTATATTCGCATATTTTCCTTTTCTTATCCTCCATTCTTTTAAATATCTCCTGAAGGTTTATTTTATTAGAAAAATGTAAATCTATAGGTTTTTTACCTGTAGTGAGGTGAAGTAAATTATTATAATTGCTTAGGGCTTGTACTGGTAAATCTATATTTAGATTAATATCATTTTCTATTTCTCTAATTTTTAATATTCGTATTTGTTCATTCATTGATCCATGAAACCTTTCTATATCAGAATTACCTGTGTGTCGATTAGGTGTTGTGAAGTGATATTGAATATTTTGTTTTTCCAAAAAATCAGTAAATAGTGGTGATCTAAATCCCTTTTCGTTATCTAGGATAAGTTTTTTGGGTTTCTTCATTAAAATAAATAATTTCAGGTAGGCTTTGATAAGTGTAAGAGTTGATCTGTCGGGTATCTCTTCGATCATTGCGTATTTTGTGAATTTGTCTATCATAGTGACATACATTTGTTGGTTGTTTATGAAATATATATCCGAATGATAAATTTGAAAAGGTTCTGTTGGGGTTTCCGTGTTTTCAAAGGGTAGTTTAATAGGGTTTCGTTCGTGCTTGAAGTTACAAATATGACAGTTATTAATGAATTTAGTAATTTCCTTTTTCAGATTCGGATAGTAATAAATTTTCTTTAATTCCTCATGAGTTTTAGTTATACCTGGGTGATTATTATCAAGTCTATGATGTTTTTCTATTATTTCTATTATCTCCTCGTAACTTTTTTCCGTTACATTTTCGTAAGATACAAACACATCAGTCTCCATAATGTTATTTGGATTAGATTTTCTTTCTTTATATTTATCTTGAAGTGTTATTAAGTCTTCGGTATTGTTACAACGAAGAACTACTAATTTGTAGACTGTAATCTGATCTAATATTTGCTCTATTAGTTCAGGATTTAAGTTTTCATAATTGTATGTAGTTCTTTTGTTTGAGAATACTATTTCCTTTTCAATATTATTTTCTGTCCCCTTTTTAAGGACAATTTGGTTAGAAAAACTTTGGAAAGATTTCTCGGTCGTTTTGAATAAGTCCATACTATCCTCTTCGGCAGAATGTATGGTTTGGTTATCATCATCAGGGATAATAGGAATATTGTCTAACATCGTTATTCTGTGGGGTTCTTCCAATTTTCTTCTTGGCCTAGATTCCTCTGTTAAATCTTCTCTATTGTGTATATCTCTTAAATGTTTATTCAGTGAGCTAATTGTGGCATATTTTCTATTACAAAGAGAGCATATATTCTCACCTAATCTGATTGTCTTTTCTTTCACCCTCCTATTGACGTTAGTTTCTCTAATCCTTGAAAGTGCGTTAGCCACCTTATTCTCCTTTCCTTGTACATGGGATATATTAAATTCATATTCATTGAGTTTGATTTTCCATCGGATAAGTTTAGAATTAGGTTCTTTAAGACTGGCTAACCATATGAGTGGTTTGTGATCTGTTTGGAGATCGAACTTTCTTCCATATAGGTAATGTCTAAATTGTTTTACGGCCCATACTATGGCTAGTAATTCTTTTTCTATAGTTGAATAGTTGCATTCATGTTTATTTAATGTCCTAGATGCAAATGCTAAGGGTCCGTTTTTTTGAGATAAAACCGCGCCTAATGCATAATTACTTGCATCTGTAGTTAAAATAAAATTTTCATTAAAGTCGGGGTATTTCAGAATCATGTTTGACATTAATATGTTTTTCAATTTTTCGAAAGCTTCTTTATAGTCCTTATCATTTACATTGATAATTGAATCCTTTTTGAGGCGGATTGTTAAAGGCTTAGCTATCTTCGCATAATCAGGTATAAACTTACGGTAATAACCACTGAGTCCGAGGAAACTTTGTATCTCCTTAATGGTTTTCGGAATAGTTTGACGTTTTATGCCGTCTATTTTATGTGGATTAGGGCTTATGCCATCCTTTGTGACAATGTGTCCTAAAAATTCGGTTTCTTTTTTTAAGAAATCTGATTTGTTTAAAGATACTTTGAGGTTTGCTTTCCTCAAGGTTTCAAATATTTTTTCCAAACTATTAATGTGTTCCTGTAGTGAAGTTGAGAAGACCAGAATGTCATCCATGTACACGACGCAGATCCTATTTATATGTTCCCTTAAAACGTTATTCATCATTCTCTGGAATGTCGCCGGAGCATTTTTCAGTCCAAAAGGCATTCTTACAAATTCAAAATGTCCGTTGTGAGTTGTAAAAGCAGTTTTCTCTCTATCCTTCGGTTCTACTTCTATTTGATAAAATCCTTTAGTTAGATCTAAAGTTGAGAAATAATTTGCCCGTCCTAGTTTATCTAAGACGTCATCAATTCTAGGGATAGGATATTTATCTTCTCTAGTGACTTGGTTTAATTTGCGGTAATCAATGACAATGCGCCACTCTTTGTTACCTTCTTTGTCCTCTTTTTTAGGAACAATCCATATAGGAGCATTATATGGGGAATTACTATGTTTAATGATGCCTTGTTCTAGCATTTCATTCATTTGTTTTTCCACTTCTTCAGTGTGGATAACAGGATATCTATAGGTTTTGCTATAGATTGGTCCGGAAAGTCCAGTATCAATTTTGTGTTTAATCTCATTAGTAAAGGTCAAATCGTCACCTTTGTGATAAAAAACGTCTCCGTGATTCTGAACCAAAATTCTTATCGCCTTTGATTCCTCTGAATTAAGATGGTCTAAGCGTAATAGGTCATTAGTACCTAAATATTCGATATTGAATAGTTCTGGTAGTTGATTTAAAATTTTTGGGAGTATTTCCTCTGAATCTCCTTCATAATACAATGGGAAAGTTTTTCCGTTGATTTTAATCTGTTTTGTCTCGTAATTAATTATGGAGTTATTTTGTTCTAACGTTAGATGTCCTAAAAGACCGTTAAAAAATTCATGGAATTTATAGAGTCCAAAAGTAGTGTCCGAATTTAAAGGGATTTGAATAGTATTTTTGGGAATTGTGCCTTCATGGGTAATATGAAAATTTCCTGAAGCGGTTTTAATGTGACTGGGGTTATTTAATTTTTTAATGAACTTAGGCGGACATTGGTCTAAATTGAGAAAATTTTCAGTAGATCCTGTGTCAATTAGTACTCTAAGAGTTCTTGTCTGTCCTCTAAGTAAGATATAGGGAAGTCCACGTCGTTTGGGTTGTCCCCCAGAGAGGCTGGTACATGAAAAATTTCCTGATTCATAGGTTTCTACAATTTCGTTTTTGTATTGGTCAACATTATTTTTATAATTTGTACACTTACAATTACATTCCATTCTTGGGGTTTGATGATGATTTTGTCTTCTAGTTTGGGCTGTGGTTGTGTCCATTGGTTCTGGTAGTGGTTGTTGAACATAATGTTGTTGTTGTTGTTGGTGAAACCTTTGTTGCCAATTAGGGTTATTACCTCTATGTTGTTGGTTATGCTGATGATTGTTCATTGTTATAGGTTTTCTTTTTTCCTCTGTTAGAAATCCTGATTGGGATAATTCATGGATGGCTTCTTCCATTGTTTTCGGTTTTAAAGCACATAATACCGTCCTCATGTGTACTGGCAATCTTGTCATAAAGATTTTTAAAGCTGTTTGGATATTTCTTGGAACATCTTGAAGGTTTCCTTCTTGTCTGGACTTTTGATTCAGTATTGCTAACTTATGTAATATGAAGTTGTAATATTCGAGGGCATTACCTCGATATTGTGCTGCTCTCAGTTCTTCGTACAATTGATCGGAAGTTTGAAATCCTCCGAAATTAGTTTCTAGCATTGCTTTTATTTCTGTCCAGCTGTTTAAATGTGTATTTATTTCCATTGCTCTTCTAGCTTTTCCAGTTAGTTTTGACTTGATGATGTTTATGCACATTCTTTGAGCTTGTGCGTTATAGGCCAATAGTGTGGGTAAAATATCATCGACGTTGGTACAAAAGGTTGACAAATCTTCTTTTCTACCATCAAATCCTTGTAGTTTTTCCAAATAGTTTAGTGGATTGATGTCAAGCGCTCGTAATTGTCCTCCAGCTGCTGCTGCTGCTGCTAAGTTAGGATTTCCTGCGTTGACTGCCATAATTCGTTATAGATTTTATTTTCAATAAATCTTTTTTACGAATTTTATACCTTTGTTAATTTAAGCTTAACAAGTATTTTGCTACTATTATTTTCACTAATAGATTTTTATTCACCGTTAGCAATTGATATCCTTAATATTCGTTTAAGGATGTAAGTATACCGTAGGTTCTTATTTGCAGGGATAACAAAATTATTTTTGTTATCCTACCGACTGCGCCAATTTTGAATCCTGATATAAAATTAATAAAAAAAAAAAAAACGTTTGTTTCTTTCTCCGTAGTATTATCAGAACTGTTTATTAAAATGAATTGTTTCTCTATTTATACTATTTATGCTCTACATAATAAATGTGTTATCCTGATAAACAAACACAGGTAGATAATTGTTTATCGGTGCTGTTGTTTTTCCCTAACACATAATTAGATCTTTATTATGTTTCATAAGAAAGGTACTAAAAGATTACAATACTAATCATGGGTTTTTCTCTTATGTGATAACACTTAAAAATATATCTGGTTATTATTATTAATCGTGGGTTTTTTCCTTATGCGATAAGACTTAAAAATACATACCTAGGACAGTTTGTCAGAATACTTAATATAATTATTCAAAAGGGAGTTTTTGCTCGTTCTTAGAGTGAGTTGATATAACACAATAAACACAAATTATAAATATTTTTCATTTTATTTTATTCTTGTAGGTACTGAAGCACGTTTGGGGAATAGTATAAAAATACACTTAATATCATTTTAATTTTTCTGGAACATTGTTGTCTGTGCACTCAAAATATTTCATTTTGTGTATTCCACCAAAAATTTGTAAATATTTACACTGTTTTGTAGATTAAGCACTTCGATTTTTTAGTAAATAATATGAAATTTTAGCAAATTTATTTTGTGTCTCTCATTTTTTTCTTTTTCTCTCAATATTTTTAATTTTAAGTTCTATATATAAAACAAATGACAGGGAGTACTTTTCTAATTTTTTATAAATAAAATGTTTAATTTAATCATTTTAATATTTTTTAATAATAATCCATGCATAAAATACAAAATTCTTCCTAAAACTACAAAAACTTTCGTAAAATGAACAAATTTTCATTTATAGTAATTAAATGTGCTAAAGTCCCAAAACTTATTTAACAGATTGTGAAAAAAAAATTCTGATGTAGGCGTGTCCCTATCCGGATTTCATTCCTGCCTAAGGAAATCTTCAGGGGACTTTGTTATTGGAATTTCTAGAGATACTTGTTATGTTAAATCACAAACTCAATGAGAATTTCTTGTCCTCGTCTAGGAGCGGATTCAAAATTTAAAATATCAAAGAAAAAACAAAAACAACAACAAAATATTGTCACAATTGGCTTTGTCATCTTCCAAATACTACTCTGTTTTTTTTGACAGACCTAGCAATGTAGTGACGTTTATTCAAGTAAATCAACAATAGAAAATCATGTTTTCTATTAGTGTCAGTTACATTTAAATTTGCACAAGCACCTGCATATTTGTTATTTAAATTTATTTTCATCGGGATAAACATTGATTGCATTTATAGTAATTAAATGTGCTAAAGTCCCAAAACTTATTTAACAAATTGTGAAAAAAAATTTTGATGTAGGCGTGTCCCTATCCTTATTTCATTCCTGCCCAAGGAAATCTTCAGGGGACTTTGTTATTGGAATTTCTAGAGATATTTGTTATGTTAAATCACAAACTCAATGAGAATTTCTTGTCCTCGTCTAGGAGCGAGATTCAAAATTTAAAATATCAAAGAAAATAGAAAAACAACAACAAAATATTGTCACAATTGGCTTTGTCATCTTCCAAATACTACTCTGTTTTTTTGACAGACCTAGCAATGTAGTGACGTTTATTCAAGTAAATCAACAATAGAAAATCATGTTTTCTATTAGTGTCAGTTACATTTAAATTTGCACAAGCACCTGCATTTTCGTTTATTTTAGGAAATTTTTCGTTGTTTTGATTATTATCTGTTTACGAAATTTCGTTTATTTTAGGAAAGTTTACGTTGTTTTGACATTTTTTTTGTTGTTTTACGCATGGATAAACTGTATACTTTAAAACTCCGAGTATAACATAATATATATTTTTTTTCATAAGTGAATGTGTTTGCTTGCTTGTAAGATTTTTGGAAAATAAAAGAACTTTATTTTCTTTAAAAACCAAAAATTTATTCATTTTACGAAATATTTTGTTTCCTCAAATCAAAGAAACATTTCGTAAATCAGGAAACTTTTTCGTTTATTTAATATATAAAATATTTTAGTTATCCAAAAAAATTTTTTCTTAAATGTACAGCGATAGTTTTTCCAAACAAATGTCGTTTTGTGACAACTAAAGCGCTGCATCAATTCCGCTAAAACGTACATCAAATATAAGAGTTTAATAAGCTTATTACTAAAATCGAATATGCATACACAAATTTGAAGGACTTTTAATTTTATGGAGGAAACAAAGTTTTCGTAACCTTAAAAAGCATCCATACATAAAATTTTTGATATTTAAAAAGTTTTTAATATGATTTCCTGTAAACAAGTAACCATAAACCCAACAAAATATCATTAAACCGGTTACAATTTCGTGTTTTCTTTTTAAGTTGTAATATATAATAAATTTCTTTTTAGTGTATTTTTATATTTTATGTTGGTGTTATATCAAGGATGACAGGCAATAGCGCTAAAATGCCATTATCGATTCAAACCGCTTTCAACTGATTATCGTTATTCATAAAACACCGATACCAAGATTATTGAAATACCATTATCCGTAAAATTCCGTTAATATCCTTAAAATACCGTTACCGAAATAACTAAAATAACGTTATTGATCAAATACTGTTATTGAAATAATTTCAATTATTTTTAAAATACAGTTACCGAAATAATCTGACAAAATCAGAAAAAAACCTCTTCTGGAAGATGCTGAAATTCTTTGTGTACTAGATGGCCAAGAAGAAGAGGATTGGACGAATCTCACAAAATATTTAAAGATATACCCTAAATATAGAGCGTTTTTAAAACCTTTAGCGACAGACGTTTTAGTTTAAACATTGTCGATAACATGTACTCTTTATTACATATGAAATCTCAATTATATGAATTGTAAAGTAAATTGTAAAGTTTATGTAAATAAAGAAATAATTATTAAATCAGAAAAAATAATTGCTGTAAATAGATATATTTTCCCACATTTTGATCATAAACTAGCCAGTCGTTAGAATCTTTGGGGTAAAAACTATAGGTGTGGATTGAAATTATTTGAATAACTTAAATAACGTTACCCTTGAAACACCGTTACCGAAATAACTTAAAACTGTTATCCCTAAAATAGCGTTACAGAAACAACTAAAATTTCGTTACCGAAACAAATAAACTACACATTAAAAAACCGTTACCGAAATAACTGAAATGTCATTACCGAAATATAGGTAATGATATGTAATATATTATATATATCGGTAATGATATGTAATATCACGCGTAATATATTATTTGAAATGTGATGAATATAATGAGATCTTTAAATTGATGTAGCTTTAACTAGATTCAAGCTTAAACTGCAATTTTAACCCTAGAACACTAACGTTAGTCGATTCGACTATAAATTCTTCTTATCAGCTGATAAGAGATTGTAGAGAATCGGCCTAAATGCAGCTTTAAAACAAAAATCACCAAATCGAAAATCATATGTAAGTAATGTATTATCTGTTGATAATTCAATTACATACATATTTACATTCCAGTCATATTTGAGATTATATCTTTCTTTTGTCATGTAAAGGTTTTCCTATTTTTCCTTTAAATAATATTAGTATAATATAACATAACAATGTTCAATACCTTTGATTGAAAATCTAACTCGCTGTAATATCTTAAGATAAAAGCTCGAAAAATGTAAATATATAAATAAGTACTGTAAACAAAGATGTTTTTATAAATGAATGCAATGAATGAATGAGTCGATTCGACTAACAACACTTACATTTTTCACACAGCTTTTTTTTCTTTCACACTCAACGCTCTGGCTAACTCAGCCGTAGGTTAGTCAGCCGCTTACATAATTTAATATTTTTTTACACTTTTTAGAAATAAATTCAAATAAAATTCGTGTTAATATTATAATTTTTTATCAACGCTTCGACATATTAAAGAGTATTTTGTTTTAATACACGAAATGAAAAAGTTATCCCAAATAAACTAACTCTATATTATTTTTTTTTGCAACCCAAAAAACTTTAAAACATGTGTATTCTTGACCACGTGTGAAGTACATGAAAGATGATAAATAACTACACAACTTATGCGAAGGAACATATTAATAGTTTTTTTTAAATACGACGAAAATCAGGAGTGGCATATGTGCCCCAGTGGCGAAACCTCTCGCTTTTACCCTACATAATTACTGTTCAAATGATCATATTTGGTGAGCGTATTAATATTTATATGTCATGTATAGTCTGTTTTTCTTAGATATGTAAAAAATTACACAAAAACTTGAAAATTTCGTCAATTTACGAATATAACAAACTTTACTTATAGCAATTTTTTAAAAATGATTCATAGAATTTTTATATAACACTACTTAAAGGCAAAAAACTTCTTTTTGAAACACATATTCTCGTGATGGTCTTTTAAAATGACGATCACGACGCGAAAATGCAATACAGACTGCTACTTTTTACCTAGGGTGATGTACATTTTCCGATAATTTGGTATTGAAATTAAGTAAAATCGGTCCAGAGGTTTAAAAGTTATGAGAGAAAATGTGAAGGCACCTCTAAATTTTCCATATAAATTGGTGTACAGTTTCATCTGGTGTATAAAATAGTATGCCACATTTTGTCACCAGACGAGGTGAATAACGTTTTAAATTCACCTCAAATTTATATTTCACCTGAATTTGTTTTTCAGCACAAACATAGTTTTTTCACTACATAATTTCTTTTTATAACCAAACAAGTTTTTCACCTAAAAATTTTGTTTTCACCTCTAACATGTTTTTTTTTTCAATATTTTTGTTTTGTTGAATTTGTAAGTGTTTATTATAGAGGGTATAAAGAGAAAATTTGTTAAAACCACATTTACTGCATGTACTTGTTTTTAATTAGTTCATGAAGTACTTAAAAACCGCAAAGTGATTTTTTTTTAAAAAAAAAAAATAAGCTTTTTTATAAAAATTATTTTTACAGGTAGCCTAAATATCATATCAAGTTTTTCTTCGATTAACGATTAGTTTTTAAATTCAATTTATACAAAAAGTTCGTTATGTTTATTCTAATTATATTTTGTTTTAAGCTGCTTTAAAAATTCCTAGATTAACGATCAAAAATAACATTTTTATATAATGCAGTTCTGCGACTGTGGTGAGACTAGTTTTACAACTTTAAAATTTATTCATTCGGCTCACTCTATTGTATATATCCTTCACTTTCAAATGCATATACAGAATTGCATGACAACTAAACTAAACAGAAAAAATAACGATGACCACTATTTGTTTTAGTGTTTGTAGACCAAATAAAAAATCTTAGAAAAAATGATAAAATAAAAACAAAACCAAAACGTTAACGTTAACGTTAACTTAATTTCTGGTAGTACAAGGGCTATTTTATTGCATACTAAACTTCAGTACTCACACAAAGCACAAATAAAACGTATTGAATTTTAAATCTTCTTTTTATTTAAAAATAGAGATCTGAGAAAAACGAATAGAGTTTTTCGTGCTAAAATTAATATGGCAAACTATTTTTATTTTTTGTTTCTTTTTATATTTATTGAATATTTAGAGCATAAAAAATATGTTATTTCGAATGGTCACCAAAGTCGTACAGGCGATCACTGTTTTGACAGTTGTGGGAATTAACACGCTGATATTGGACGGTCTACTCCAGTGCGTTCAAACAATTTTAAACACGATACAGAAAATTATGTGTGATCCACAGCAGTACCAACGTTCAAGAAATGTTGCACATTTCCATGACGCATTTTCCCAATCCATGATTATTGTCAACCGGCGACAAAAACGTTTATGCGTAAAACTAAATTTAGCAATAATTTTGCTTGATTTCTATAAAACTAACATTTTCAACAAGTCAATGCATCCAATGTATTATCCTCCATTCTACAGCGAATATTTGTAAAAATTCTTCGGCTATTTAAAATTACCTTTCCGGTTCAATACTGATGGGTGAGCAATAAATCGTAAACCTTCTGTAAGTATGTGCCCCTCTTGTTTGAAACCTCATAAAAACTTAATTCCTGTTTTACAATGGAGTTAAATCATTACAGTCCGTAGTAATCTCAGCTTGAAAGTACATATTATCGTCATTTTTCAAAAACTTCGATACCTTGCCACGCCCACATATTTTCAAAAATGCAATTTCTAGGAATGAGGTTGTGTTTGTACAGGTAAAATGTAGCTGTATGCAAAATTTCATCAAAATCTGAGAGGGTCGGGTTCAAAATGTGCCTTTTTTTTATAGGTTTTGATATTAAATTCATCACATATACAAAAAAAAGTGCCCATAATAAATTAGCATACATTTAGTTAGTACAAACGATATTCACATTCGATTTCTGAATATTTTGGGTGTTAAAACTAAAATTCAGTTGAATTAACCGAACTTTGTTGTGAAAACTAATGTTCAGTTGTACCAAACGACTGAAATTCGTAATAACAGAACTACTAGTCACCAAAATTCAGTGGGCAAATAGTAAAAGTTTTCTCTGTGTGTATGAACTGTTACATTTTACGAAATTCAGAGAAGTTTTTCGTCATATTTATGAAGTTTTTCAAATATGACGAAGCTTTTCCTTTTAGTGTGGTGATGACTTTGTATTCAAAAGCTTTGCATGTCCTTCGTGTCTCTCAATTCAAAAAATTTGAGAACTGAGAGTCATCTAGAGTCAGTTTCAACCGATGTCGAAAAATATTGAAGTTCTTTATAAAATAAAAGTGGCTTAAAACTATAATTTATTTTTGAAGATTAAAATTATGTTTACTGTTACAAAAATTTTTTAGTTTTTGAAAATGAATATTATGTTTCTAATTAAAATAGTTTTATTATTAAAGGATTCCTGAGGATACCAGCCAAAGGTTGGCGAAATATTGAAAGAAAATAAATACAAGTTCATTAAACATAAGACCTCGAGCTTAATTATTCATCAGTTTTTGAAACTAAAATATAAAAGTCGAAAAAACATCAAAATATTTATAAATTTCTTAAACTAATTTAAAATCATCATTAAATAAACAAACGTTTTCCCATCAAAAGATTACGGTTACCATGAGTAGGCCATAATTCGGTACAATACAAACATGTTATAATTCTTTGTTTTTTTAAAAAATAAATATAAACTATTTTACAATATAACTATTTTACAATTACAGCAACACGTATTGTTAAAGATATGAATACAAATTATTGGTTTTTATAATTCTTGGCAATTATATTAATATAAAATTCTCATTGAATTTCGTGCTTTGTGCTACTACATACTAACTAGATCAGCCAACAACTGTTCGAATGCCATTAAAATACCGTTAATTTTGAAGCACATACACATAACTCTAATAAAATCATCATCGAGCTGTAGTCATCAAATAAATTTCAAATTAAATTATTTTTTCTATTCTTTTGCACGTACACATATCACATAACCAAAAACTAAAAAACAAACACTTTAGCATGAGGAAAACTAAAACTATTCTAAACTAATAAGCATGCATAGTAGGGTGGCCAATGTATGGGAAAGTTTTTGGAATTCCAACGGAACTCGAGCGAATTTTTATGTCATTTGGGTTAAGTCCTGCACCTTTGATGCCGAAGAACAAATTAAGGAAAATTCAATATATTTCGCTATAATTAATTTAAAACGAAATTTTTTGCTTGCGTTGACTAAAGTTTACAACATTGATCCTAAATGATGTTTATTACAATTAACCCATTTATACTATAGCGGTCAACATGATCCATTGCATCAAATGCCTCTTACGTAAAACAATTTTTGATTATAGCATTAACCCGCATTACAATTTTTGGTTCAATTAAACCCAAAGATGGTCAAAATTATTACCATAACTTTATTTTTACCTTTATATAAAATTATTATAATGAAAAATAATTATTTTGTCACTGTCATATTAAAAAATGTTATTGAAATTTGAGGACTTCTACTCATTACCAGACTCAACAAAAGAAAAAGGTACCTATTACTTTCTGTTTTTTTCTAAGCGGGAGGGTAATGTGTATCCATTACTTTGTGCATTTTTGTGAGGCAAATAAAAATATGCTTAACTTCCATTAATTTTATATTAAAAAAACTTAAGGAGTGAAATAAGTCACATATTTTAAATCGTAAGTTCTTTTGCATATTTCAAACGAAATATTTTTTTTATCAAGTGAGCTTTAAAAATATACCTAAATTGTGTATAAAACGTATCAATCAAAACAATAAGTTGTTAGTCAAAAAATGATTAATCAAGTAAGAGAAAATTTTTTTAAATTTGCAAAAGAAAACCCAGATCGTACTCTTACAACACATGCGGCAAAAGAAGTACTGTTTACATAACAACAGACACTATAAACACTGGTTTGTACATCAGCGAGCGCTTGAAAAACGGTATGTCATTTATTCGGGAATATGGGATATCTAATTTCTTCAGGCCTGACCTTTAATCTTGTCATTATAGAAAATCAGCGGTAGAGTGGGACCAAAGGAATAATGTAGTTTTGGTACAAAGAGTGGCTTCGCATCTCTTAACTGCCCAGAACTGAGACCAGTATAATGCTAGTCAGAGCCCACTCATAATAATATATGCTTAAAAATACAAAATTATTTTTCGTAAATTCTTTTTCGTCCAATGTACAAACATTTTGTAAATATTACAAAATTTACGTATATAACAAATTTCATAAACTTAGATATTTTCTAAATAATACAAACCCGAATTCGTAAATTATTTTTAACACGAAGTACAAAAAAAATGTAAAATTACAAAATGTTCGTAAGTAATACGAACAAAATTTGTAAAATATAAGAAAATATTAAAATTTTTTTTTTGTATATGTATTTACAAATGTTTTTTGTGTTTTTACAAAATTTCGTAAATTACACAAAAAAAATTGTGGCGATTGGGATTACTTTATTGCTATTGGAATTGCATTACCTTTTCGTAATAACTACACATTTCGTAAAATGGACAACAGTTTTCGTTTCTTTTACATACGGGTTATTATGAGTGTGGTGAAAAATAATTATATGATGAACACAAACAGTCGCGGATCCAGGAAAAGGTTTTGAGGAGGGAAATTAGAATATTTTTAATTAATTTTTAATCTTTTTTACATTTTTGTATTGAAAAATATTATTAAATTATTTCACCTGAACACAAAACAAGTCGTCAAAGATGCTAAAACTTTTAAAACTAAATCGTCCTTTCACAGCAAAAAGATTATTGATTATATGCGGAAATTTCAGATTATATGCTGAAATTCCTTAAAACGTAAAAATTTGAATAAAAAACAAATAATTTTTTTATGCTGTTTATAAAATATCAATTTATATGAAATGCCTTTTAATAAACCGTTGTATTTAATAAAATTTATTGACTACATCAGAAGTATATTAATTCATTCGTGCACTAGTTTGATTGATATCATTCTTTATAATAAGAATATAACTAAAACAAAACTGACTATTTACTTGAGCATGATTTTAAAATTATTTAGAGAAAACAGGTAATTGGACTCGAAAATGGTTCTCAAAAAAAAAATACATTTCGTATTTAAGGATTAATACTTAACGTTTTTTTTTATTAATTTTATTAATTTTATTAATTTTGGTCCCAGTAGCATAAGAGGGTTAATTTTGATAAACGTATTTCAGAAGACAATTTATTATACTATGAACGTCAAGTTTGTCAAATTTTTTAATTAAAATCTTAGAATAGGTTATTTTGACCCCCGTAGCATAAAAGGGAAAGTTAAAAAAATTGGGAAAACATTAAGGAGACTTGCACTAGAAAGTTAGTCAAGATTTGGTCAACCTTTGTAAAAAAGTCAATCGATGGTCAATTATAGTTCAATATACAGGATTTCTTAAAATTTTAATTTTTTTTTAAACAAGCCGAACTACTTCATCCATAATATCGACCATATATATTATTTTGTATAATAAGGACGTGTAAAGTTTGCTGTTTATTTCTGCTCTTGAAAAATCTTCTACTTGAAAATTTTGCGAACGAAAAATTTGATTTATTTTCTCGGTAAATGCAGTTTTTTTTTACCTCGCGTTTTAAATTTATTATATGTTCCACCTACAGGTTCATAAAAATCATAAACTTTAAGATTTAACATTATATTTTAAAATTAATATTTATATTTATATGTTCTTTAAATGAATTGAAAGTAGCACTTTTTATTTTAATCTAATTTAAAATCAAAAGTACTGATCTCTAAAATAAAATTATTTTTTTTAATTAAAAAACTTATTAGATAAAACTGTATAAAATTATATATCATTTGATCATATTTGATAGACACATTTTTTGGATCATGGGATCTAATCTAATATAGTTTATATTAGATTAGATCCCATGGGATTCCATGAGACCATCTTATGTATTATGTATGAGATGGGATACTATTTATAAGCATATATGATTATATCTGAACTTTTTTCGTCGGGTAATGATGCAGTTTAAAAAACAGATAAATTCTAAATAACTTTGTAAAAAAAAATATTTTAAATGCAGATAAGCTCTTAACAGTTTTGCATCGGATTTTCTTTAAACTTTGATTTAGGATGGTCACGTGAGCGGAATTTTGCTTGATTCACGTAAATCACTTGTTAATGCGAGCGAAACTCAGTTTTACTCACGCGAACGAGTGTGAGTATGAAAAAAATCTTCGTGAGGGAGTTTGCATGATCGAAATTTTAGCGTGAGTGAATGTGAGTGAGTAGAATTTTTGTACGTGAGTACGTGAGAGTAGAAATTTACTCACATACAAATTTATTACTTTGAATTATGAGGATTTACGAGTTAAGTACTTTTTTTTCGCTCAAGGCATCAAATATCAAAAATGGCGAGTTAGTGAAACTCGAAAAATCTCTTAATTATTAGATTTTTCATTCAAGATAAAAAATATCAATAGTCCGCGCAACTCGAAAAATCACAATATTTAAAGCAAATCCGACTGCAAAGAGCTTATAATATTATTAGTTTTATACAAAGGGTACAAAGCTTTAAAAGCGCAAAACTCTGGAATAGTAACAGCGAACTCAAATTGTTTTGACAGAATTATTTAGAATTTATCAATCTTTTAAACTGCATCATAAGGCTTTTCAATCTTCGAAGAAATTTTAAAATTTATAAAGTGTAATTTGTAAATTGTATGCAAAAATTACGAAAAAAAGTAGTACACGGTACGTAAATATACAAAAGCATTGGCGAAACTTATGGTTTGTGCACATAAAAATAAAGATTTTAAATTTCTATTTATAATGTTGATGCAGAAGCTAAGAAAATGTTGGTTATTTACCAAGTTATCAGTGTAATTCAGACGTCCAGAAACACCGATTTTTGGGGAAAATCGATTTGCGCAACCTCTTAACCTCTTCAAAAAATTTAAACAAAATCTAAAAAATACCTTACGCCATACGCATTCAAATTATGCAACAAGCAAAACATATTTTTTGGGCTTCCCTAATGTACAGTGGTTAACTTTAATGGATACATGTTTGTGAAAATTTTGTTAACAAGGCTCTAAGTGATGAGCCGTTGAGCTTATTGGAAATAACACTATGGTGTAGAAAATATTATAATGTGTACAGTGTTTAATATTAAAGAGCCAAAATCATTACGCTCGTATAAATGGTGAAAATGCAATTGAAATTTAAAACACATAAGTCGTTTTCGTGGTTATTTCGGATAAATGTAATCAAATTACTCAAAACTATCATTATATGTCTCAATGAGTTATTGTAATGCAAAATTTTATAATGTGCAAGAGCTTTGCGATTCCTTTTTTTGTATAATTCAGAGCTGGCACACATTTAATGCTTAAAGTATTAAAGTTCTATATAACCGCGATTATCGCGTCATATAATTAAATATGACACAAAAAATTTAAGATAATTCATAGTTAACTACAGGTAGGAAAAGCATTGAAATGGGTGGTATGAGTTCTTGCTAACAGTGCTTTCTAAAGGTCTAAATAATAAAATCGTTACACTCTGATGAAAATGCTTTACAAAGCGTTGGGAAAGCACTGGGAAAAATAAAAATCAAGTGCCTTCTAAACGCCCAAATAAACAAAACGTCCAAATGAGAACGCAGTTCCACGCTGATGTGCCATTGCTTTACAAGGCGTTGGGAAAGCACCCATAAAAATCAAGCGCTTTCCCAGTGATACCATTTCTTTAGAAAGCGTTAAGAAAACACACAAAAAACAAGAAATATTTCGGCCATGCTGATTTTAATGGCGTAGAGGTTTTTTTTTTTTTTTTTTTTTTTAAAAGAGAGGCAACACTCGGGAAATACTTCCTATATTTAGTGTGTTGCTTTCTTTGGAAAGGGATAGTATAGAGATGAAAGGTGGGGAAAGATGAAGGGCTTTTTTTATAGATATTCTTTGAAGTTCCAATAAAAATGCATTTCGGTCTTTAAACGATTTTGCTTACAAAGAATTTTTTTACCCAGGGCACCAAACAATTTTGGTGAAAGGAATTGAATTGTTCGATTTTTTTTTAAATGATTTTTAGGCACAATTTATGTTTTTATTTGATATTTCCAAAACATCGGTGGTTGTAGCGGTAGATGACCTTCCATGTAATCGAAGTATACTTTAACTTCTGTAAATTTATTCAAAATTATTTTAGTCCAAAAGGACTTAAACTATTGCTATCTTCTAAACAAATTCGGTTTATAGACTTCAATGATTCCCCAGACGTTGTATTATTTTTTCTAACGATCTAATTTGATCAAACTTTTAGATTTTCCTGAGACTACTTTTATTTAGAAATAACTTAAAAGCATCTTAGAAAGGATATCTGTTTAGTTTTATGTGAACATTAAATTTTCTAGTAATTTTTTAAATTTGTACAAAAAATTTCAAATATCAGCAAAACAAAGTGATTTTTTAAGTATTCAAAAACCGCTTTTTCATATTCAATTTTATTGACCTTTCAAATTATAGTAAAACGTGTAAAAGCACCATACATGGGACATAATACCAATATTTGTGTATTTAATTACAGGCCAATTACTTTTTTACGTATAATTACATGTAATTGGGTGTAATTGAGTAATTGTCCTTTAATTACATAACCAGATGTTGTTACTAATCCCCATGCTTGGTATTTAAAATTTTACAAATTTTTCAAGGAAGCGTTTAAGACCACATGTGTGAGCGTAGGTCTGGAATTATTAATGATATTGAAAATTTTCAATGTAATTCACGTCGCCATGTCTGGCATTTAGTGCTTTGATAGGGCTTTTTGTTTGCAAGACCACGATCTACTTGTGCTTTACCAGCCATAATTTCTACATGTATAGAGAGACACAACTTTTTCTTCGTTATATTTGGGACAAAACAATGAGAGAATGAGATAAATTTAGGCTTAAAATCGGTACGTATATATATATATATATATATATATAAATAACCCATAAGAATAAATTAATCTCATTGGACACAAATTACTTTGACCACTAGCAAATAATGTCGTATTATTTAAAAAAATATCGAAATTGATAGATGTTTTCTTAATTTGAATTGCATTTCTCGGTAGTTATAAAAGAAAAATGGGTTTGGTTTTTTATCAATAAATAATGAACACATTATAAAGTTTCCGAGACCGGTAAGTTCAACGGCTCATGACTTATAGCGTTTTTTAATCAAATTTTCTCAAACGCTTATTCATAAAAGTTAGCCACTGTATGAACTCGTATGTATGTTTCAGTAACGATGGCTATTTGTTTAAGTTAAGTTATAAAGAAGATAAAATAGAAAAAAAAATAAGTTTTAAAAATCAAAACTTTTTAACAAAAAATATCACGTAATTGCCACAAATAAAATAGAAAAGCATATACACAAAACACACTCACATGATATCTCAAAACTGATTTTTTTTTTTTGAGTTAACCACTATTAGCCACATTTGTATTATATAAAAAAAATCATTTGGCATGACTATCTTAAGATTAAAAATCAAATTATTTACGTGGTATCAACTTATGATTACCGATTTAAAAAATTCACATGCTGAAATTGCTTTACTATATGTGATCCACTAGCACTAACATTACTAACCATTCAACCATCATCAATACAATTTCAATAGCTATCTGCAGTATTTGCATAGTAATACAGTTGTTGCCATAAGTCAGCTTACGTATAGAAATATAACTCATATACGAATAACTCACTATCTGGCATAACTGCCTTAAGACTGGGCATATGCCCCTATGATGCTCTGAAATGTCCTAAATGCTTATAATTTAAAATAGGGTTTTGAATAGACAACTCAAGTTTCTAAAAATGTTTAAAAAAAATTTTAGAGTGTGTAACCATTTTATTTTTTTTTTAAATTAGTTAAATTGTTCTAAAACATGCCTTAATTTCAATACATGTATTGCTTCTTAGTTATATTGACATTTTAGCACTTGGTATAAACATTGTAAAGAGCACTTGGTATAAACATTCTCGTAGTAAATACGGAGTTGACGTACGTTCTATTTTTCCAAATTTCGTTGTAGTTCGTGTTTAGTAGCTGCTCAAAGTTATGGGTATTTCACAAAAATGTGCACAAAACAAAAAGGAACACAAAACTAAAATAAATTCCTTAATTCGCGAACATATCAAAAAACTGATATTTAATTTTCATGGCTTTTAGTTTCCAATCAACTCTAAGTATCACTTACAAATTTTAAATTGGAAATCAGATGGATTCAAAACTAAACGGAATGTTTTCGAAAGTATTTTTGATATTTATTATAAAATGTTGTATTTGAGGGCGGATCAATAAGTCCGTGACTTTTTGAATGTAACACAGTTTTTTTTCTCAAAAAAAACAAATATTTTTCAACATAATCTCCTTTTAGCTCAATACACTTAGTCCAACGTTTCTCCAATTTTTGTATCCCTTCCAAAAAATAGGATTTTTCGCGGTCCATGAAATAAGCATTTGTTTGATCAATAATTTCATCGTTGGAGCTAAATCTCTTTCCACCGAGCCAATTCTTTAGGTTTGGAAATAGGAAATAGTCACTGCGGGCTAAATCCGGAGAAAATGGCGGATGAGGTACCAATTCGTAGCCCAATTTATGGAATTTTGCCATTGAGACTGCACACATGTGCACCCATGCATTATCTTGATGAAAAAGAAATTTTTTCTTGCCCATATGGGGTCGTTTTTTTTAAATCCTCGTTAAATTGGTCCAATAAGTTGGCATAATATTCGCCGTTTATTGTTTTTCCCTTTTGAAGGTAATCGATGTGGATTATACAGAGCACATCCCAAAAAACTGTTGCCATACCCTTATTGGCCGACAAACTTACCTTGGCCTTCTTCGGGGCCGGTTCACCCGGAGAAACCCATTGTTTAGACTGCTGCTTGGACTCCGAAGTGTTGTAATGGATCCATGTTTCATCTACTGTTACAAAACGTCGCAAAAACTCATTCGAATTGCGGTTAAACAACTCCAAACAATTCCTTGAAGTTGTTACACGATTACGTTTGTGGTCAAACGCGGCACTCATCATGCAGACAGCTTTCTTAAACAATTGGCCGTCCAAAACCTTCAGCGTCATTTGTGTTTGTGCGACCACAACGAAAGTCAGTAAAACAATTTTTTATCATTTTATAGATGGTGCAGAGTCCCCACAGTATTTATCAAGCTCTTCCTTGGTTTGATTGACGTTTTTTTTCGCAAAAAATAATGTTTAATGATCACTCGAAATTCACTTTTTTAATTTAAAAAAAAAACACGATTTTGTATGTTTTGAACAGCTGGTAAACGCAAAGTAAATGACGTAACTTGCTCAAAATTTGACAGTAGTCAATTAACAGGTGGACTTGATGGGAACAGTGTTGCATTTTATATAACTACAAGGGAAGTTCGAAAAGTCACAGACTTATTGATCCGCCTTCGTATTAATATAGGGGTAATTTGGGCCTTGTTATATTTTAGTTCCCAAAAAGCACACACCTCTATTTTGGTTTAGTCTTTTGATATATCTTTTGATATGATACAACTAAGTTATTCGTAAGTTGAAAGTTTTTTGCGATTTTTTGAATGAAGAAAATGTGAGTAATTTGGACCGTTGTGGGGTAATTTTGGACTCCATAAAAAATATATTAAAATTAAAAAAAAAAACAATAGTTTTACCTTTAACACTTGTGTACTAGAGTATAATTAACGAGATAAATGAAATAAAAAATAGTAACCGAAAGAAATAAAACTACACACAGGGAAATAATTAGTTGGATTTCGATTATAACTCCTTAAAATCATTAGGTTGAAATAAAATGCTATCATTATTATAAAATTATTATAATCGGAATAATCACAACTTCGTAGTAATTAAAATATGATATTTATTACTAAAATTTATTTATATTTATGACCAAAAATTTTAAAAAAATATTTCATGATTTTGTTTCTATGACCTCAACCACATTCAAATTACACTATTAAAAACAGTAACTAGTAATTGGTGATAATAATCACCAAATTGTATTCAAAATAAAATTTCTTTTGTAAAAGCATTTATTCACTTGACTTCATAAAATGATGATTTATTTGCTAAACAGTAATATTTCGTTTTGAAAAACTTGATTTGAAAAACTCAAAAAAAATATTAACGAAATAGAAATAATAAACAAATTATTTATGGATGTAAAAAAAACAGAAATTTAAATTGTTTAAAATGTAAGTGCGTTCTTGAATTGTCATCAATACTTTTTTATTTTATTTTTGTTTTTGGTTGTAGTACGTGGCGAAGGACATCATAAATTTGAAGATAAGACTTCTGCAAAATAAATGTGTAATGATCCAAATAGCCATTTCGTAATAACGAAAACCTCAGCAAGAAGATTTCATATTTAAGATTATAAGTTGTCTTAAGTTTTCATATAGGCAAAATATAGGCCAACAAAACTAGAAATTTTCACATTGGAAATTTTTTAGACGCCAGCACAGCTGATTTTAAATGGAACATAGTTTTGCAGAAAAATAACTCTTCTTAAAATATGGAAATAAATGTAATAAGAATCGTTTAAAAACCCAATTCTTGAGAATATTACTAGAATCAACTTTTTAGATTCGAGTAACATTTGTAAAAGTGTTGCGGTAACAAAATGATACCACAAGGGGGTAGAAGAACGTTTTCTTTTTAGTGGTATATTTACATGGATATGTTGGACGTCAGAAAACGGTATTTGGAAGAGTATTCTAGATTCTAAATTTTTCAGATTCAGCTCACTTTTTCCCTTACAAATCCTTCATATTTTCAGTAAGTTTTCGGGTAGAAAAATATTAAAATTGCAAGTACTTTTTCCTCTTAAAAAGCCTTCAAATTCTAAATAATTTTCCCTAAAGAAAGTATTAAAATACTGGAAGACATTAACCTATAAAAAACTATCCTAAGAAATGTTTCTAAAGAAAAAAAATTCCAGACTCTTAAATCTCTTTTGTGTAGAAAAATCGATAAATTAATTTTCTGATTCTAAGTAGTTTTCCCACCATTCAGAGAAATGTTTCCAATAGAAAACTCATACATACTGATGAGTTTTCCTATTGAGATCAGATTCGGAGGCCTTTTTCCTCCTAAAAAAACCTCCGATTCTAAGTACTTCTTCCTGTATCAAGTATCTGGTTCTTATTTAAAAAGTCTTTAAACTTTTTTTTTTGTATAAAAACCCTGATTATTTTGTCTTATAAAATACCCTTAAGTTTTGAGGATCTTTTTTAGAAGAAAAACGATCTGATCATATGAATTTTTCTGTTGAAGAGCTATCTGATTTGATTGATGTTTTTCTATACAAAAATCCTAATGTAGGTACATATAAAAATATTCCCAAAACCCTAAGTTTAATTATTTATAGAAACAAAATCTTTGTAGTTTTCAGAAGTGGAAGGGTCTTTGTAGAAAATATACAACGAATCTTATAATTCAAATACAACAAATATAAACATTAACTAATGATTTAGTCATAATCTTATAATTGAATGCATATATGTATCTATTGATGTTTTTTAATGATGAGTTTGTTTGTAATGATTATTTTAAAAAATAAAATATTTTAATATTTATTTAAAAAAAAGTTTTTTTTTGGAAACAGTGTAGTTACAACTTAAATAAATTCGATAGGGACTACTAAACAAAGTCGATCGTTGCCACAGACATTTTTTCTAATTCGGTTGGAATTACTAAGTACATCAATAATTATCACCAAATAATAATGGTGCTAACTAAATATTTAACAAATATTATATTGGTACATATAACTATCAAAATTCGGTTGGAGCAATGAATCTATTTTCTGTGTGTACAAAATAAAATTAAAGTTGATAAGTATAAAGAAAAGTTCTGAATCTTCGTCTGAATATTCTGTGTTGCAATAAATACAGCTTTAAAAGCTGACCGTTATTTTAGCAAATTTTAGGTGAACAGCCCTCTGGCATGTGCTGCAGTTCACTTAGTTATTGAAATTTAATTTCATTTAATTGTTAATTTGTTTAATTTGTTATTTTTTTAATTTCATTTAAATTAAATGTATTTAAATGAAATTAAAAAAATATGCAAAAATGTATATCGAAAGATATTTTGGAAGATTATGAGAGCCGTGCTTTTTTAATAGGTGGTTAAGTAGCATGATGTTTATTAACGGAAACATTTCAAGCGCAGTGCATTCTTTAAGTTTGATATCCTGTATGGCTTATTCTAAACCATACTCTGGAAGAGTATTCGTTGATTTTTTTTACTTCCACTGCGTAATGTCCAAATAAATTAATAATTTACAATAAATACCATACAAAGAACATGAAAAAGCGTTAACATTGCTTAAATTACAAGTCCCAATTTAGCCTACGTCATAAATTACCCCAATATGACCAAAATCACAAAAACAGGCATAATTTTTTGCAATGTTTAATAAAACACTGCACAATTAAACATTTTCTGGGAAAATGTCATTTCTAAAAATGTCATGTCAACTCAAACAAGTTACTATGCCATGCTATGTCGACTCAAACATATTGTTTCAGCATGTCATTGCAACTTAGCTAAGCTGTTGTACGCTGTTTGTGTTCAATAACATATTTTTCAAAATGTTTTTTCTGCAACATGTTTTTAATACTGTTTGATTCTGCCTTTTATGAAAATATTGATGATTCTTTATTATTTTTGAAATAAAGATTCTAAGTCAAATAAATAATTTATCAAAAATTTTTCAAATTAAAAATAAATTTTTATTTTGATATTTTAAATAAAACTTTGTTTTTATAATCCATATAATATAATACAAATATAATATATTTATTTAATAATTAATTTAAATAATGATAAAAAAAATTTTACAATGTTTTTAACAAAAAAAAAACTGTTTCTAATTTTTTCAAATATGTTTTAAAATTTCAACTTAAAAACAAAACTTTTAAAGTCAAATAATGGCAACAAACAATGTCGACAAGTTTTGAAACAAACAATATTTTAAGTTTTGAATTTTTCCAATAAAACCTTGTTAGTTTATGAAGCACTAATGACACAAAAGATTTAAGGTCCACTTATCGTTAAATTTATAACCAAAAAATAAAGCAAAAAATAAATCTTTTTATGACTTTGCCGTTATTTTTTATTTATTCAAATATAATAAATATCTTGCTTTCTGAACTCCGTTTTCACTTTAAATTTTTAGTTTTATTTCTCTTACACAGCTCAAAACGACCCATATAGAAATTACCAACCGTACGAAGAATATAGTACAGGCAAACCGATATTAGTTTTGAAAAATCCACCATTTTAGAAGTGATCAAAGTTATTATGGACCTCGAAAAATCCTATTTTTTGGAAGGGATACAAAAATTATAGAAACGTTGGACTAATTGTATTGAGCTAAAAGGAGATTATGTTGAAAAATAAATTTTTTTTTGCCAAAAAAACTGTGTTTCATTCAAAAAATAACGGACTTATTGATCCGCCCTCGTACATATTTGATAATTAAAGCATAAAATCAAACTCGCTGTTAAGTATTTTTTCTATTTCTTTCGGTTTTTTGCGAATTCCATCGCTAAATAATTAATAGAGCTAATCAAATTTTCACTCAGTGGAAAGAGCCATAAAAATTATTAAGAAGAAAGTTATTTTAGCAAAGAGTTTGTTATGTAAAATTCTCGATTTGTCTAAAATTTTACATGGCATCATGGTTTTCCATTATGACCCCAAGTTCCAGCTTTTAGTATGATATGTAAATAGATTTCAAAATTAATATTCCAAATTTTTAGCTAAAAATTTTTATATTTGCAAAAATTTTCTAAAAAAAACCTCAGTTTTGGTACATATTTGTCACAAAGTAACACTAGCTTTAGAAAAGCTTTTTCAAATATAAACGTTTTTAGCTAATTTTTTGAACATATACTTTTCAAAGGTATACACACACAGAAAAAAAAATCATTCACAGAATGAATTTTTTCATAAACTGTATGAATCGAACATGATTTTTTTTTACCAAAACTTTTTCATTTATAGTATGAACTTGTTCATACATGATATGAAACCGAACCTGAATTAGTTTCCAAAAAACTATTCATTCAAATTATGAATGTGTTCATACATATTACGAAACATGTTTATAATATGTATGTACCAAATTTATCTATATTATGTAATTTTCATAATTAAAAATATTTTTTATCTATTTTCCCATTAAAGTATAAGGTTTCTTTTTAGATTTTATATGCATAATAACTGCATTTTTATTATTATTGTTTTTAAATACAAAAAATGGAGAATAAATAAATTAAATAATGTACATAAATTACAAATTTGTTAAATAGAACAATACCACTATATCCCAGGAGAAAATACTCATGATTTCGGATCATAATTAGATGAGTTTTTTGAAACGCTTTACTGAAATGCAGCCTCGAGGATGAGATATCGTAATGACGAATTAATATATTTTTTTTTATTTAGAAGCACTAAAGAGAGGTTCTAAGTAGGACATCGTGAACAAAAATCATGGATTATATCAGCAATAAAGCTAGCGCTTCCACAAAATTTCCATTTTCCATGAGTACAATAAAATTCACCATTGGTTTTCGATTTATGCACACTTTTTATTCGCTGTTGTGCAAATTTCTTTGCACATAAAACACTTCATTATTTTTTATCTTTTTAAATTACCTAATTGTTAACAGCTTCTTATTTTTTTTCACAAATCACTTCTTTAACAACAAGAATTAAGAATAAATAATGATTTTTCATTATAAAAGAAAAATTTGAAACGTTTCTATTTCACAGAAAAAAAATAAATGAAAATTAAAACAATTTTCTTCTGGCTTTCTAAAGGCAGAATTAGTTTGTACGTTCTGTTCTGTTACGAATCAGCTGTTTTGTTTCTGTTCAATTGAAAGTCTGTATGTGTAGTTAGTTTTCACTTTTTCGTTCTGTTCTGTTGCGGACAAATCTATTGAAAATAGAATTCAACGTTAAGTGGCAGCCTAAAGTGCATATGTATTGGTTTGTTGTGAAATCTTTTTCTCATTATTTGAATCAGGGATGATAAAGTTGGTACTAAAGTACTTTTTATGGTACTATTTGAACCTCAGATGTACCATGATACAAATTTTTCTATGTATGAATTTCTTGGTCCCTTTAAAATTCAATAATTATTAATTCGATTTGCAGTCCCATATGAACAATGCATTAATTTCTAACCAAACGCTGGGAATTCAATCACATGATTTCACTGAGTGCGACTGATTACATATGATTATATTAGAGTTTTATTAATCGATTAAACCAATTATTGAATTCAATCACTGAGGGTTATTTTATTATTAACTAATTTTGATTTTCAAAAAAGTAAATAATAAAAATCCTCTAAAAATGTCAAATTGACTATTAGCTGCGTGTTTTTAAAATCTAATGAGTTTATCAACAAATTTGTTTGCTACCAATCACAAGGATTGAATTCGCAATAAAATGTGAGAAACGTAATTCAATACAGCAAGATATTAATAGCACATTCAAAAAATATTAAAAATTTGGTGAATTAAAGAAAAAATATAAAAATTTTAAAAATTTTTTAAATCAATATCGGCTAATTTTCTAGGTACGCACTGCTCATTTTTACATAGCTTTATGTACATTTTTCCGAAAAGTTTGGTATTGAAAATAAGCAAAATCGGTCTAGCGGTTCAAAAGTAATGAGTGACAATGTGAAAGTACCTCTAAATTTTCCATAGAAATTGGTGTATAATGCACTGTATATTATTAGAATTCATTGTAGTGTCTGGTGTATAAAATATAACGTCATATTTTTCCACCAGACGCGAAGAGGTGAATAATATTTAAAATTCACCGCAAATTCTTTTTTCTCCATAAAAATTTTTTTTTCGCCTCAAAAATAGTTTTGTTACCTCAAAACTGTTTTTCACGACACAATTTATTTTTTTACATCCAAAAAAGTTTTTCACCTCAAAATTTTGTTTTCACCTCTTAACATATTTTTTTTTTTTTTAATATATTTTTGTTGTTTTATTTGCAATTGTTTATTTTGGAGGGTATAAAGATTAGTTTGTTAATTTATATTTAAATTTTTTTTATACTTGTGATGCCGAAAAAGTACTATTTTATATGCAGGTTGGTACTATCATAAAATCGCATTTATCATCCCTGATTTGAATGTTTTTGGTTGGAGTTTATTTTACTTTTTAAACAGCTGATTCCTTTCACAGAAAAAGTAATTACAAAATATTACCTACAGAACAGAACGACACAGAACGGCAACAGAAAGTAACAACTAATGAGGCCTTAAGTTTTTAAAATTAAAAAAAAAATAAAGAAGTTCATACGTAGCATAAACTTGTTCATACATATTAAGAATTGAAATCAATGAAAGCAATTCGTTCTATTTATGAACAAAATTTTTTCTGTGCATAGTATACTTAAAGTTGGGCTCTCTGTTCATTTTGCAAAGCTATGCTGCCATATAAATTTTTTTAAAAATCCCGCGTTTTGCATATGAGCCACCATATTACAATAATTGTTTTCTTGCTGAAACAACTCTTCTATTAGGTTTTGGGAATCAAATATGAATCTCAGACAGAGGTTCAACAGAAAGGAGCCAGGAACGTTATATGTAAAAGACTACATTTACATGCGCCAAATTTTAAAGTATTTGGTGGAAAAACTGTACCAGTGCTCAAAAAATGAAGTACTCCAGTGAAATCAGCGTACATGAAATATATTTTTAAAGTTATGATTTTGTCCTCCTGTGTAATTTCTCTTAGAACACAAGTTAGTATTTTTTTTTTGTATGCAAAATGACAAAATTATTCGTAAAATAAGCTATTTTAAAAACACCTGCTGCAACTGACTTTAGATCCATGTTATGTAGGATGCTTCCCAGCTCGGAAATCTCAATTGTTTTAAGTTCTCGCTTTCCCGGGAATTTTGTTGTGGGAAAAACTTTTAAATTTTAAAATCTCTTTCTGTTCTTTTCTTTTATTTTTGATTTTTTCTCTTCTTTTTTGCTTTCCGTTTATCTCTCCCTTTTAATTCATTTTTATCTTTATCTTTCCCTTTTTCGTTTCCTTTTTCTTTTTCTCTTTGGTAGGTTTCTTAATTTTTAACTATTTTTTGGAATGAAAAAAATAAATATAACAATAAAAACATTTCATTATTTTTGGCAGCTTTTTGCGAAGTTGCAAAAATAAGTATTCAAAACAACTGTTACTAAGATACGGTATTTTTGGATAGTTCATTTTTTTTAATCACTGTCAAGAATAGTTATTTTACATTTCTCCATAGTAAAATGACTACAATTACAGTTAAAATATTTAATGTTTTTTGAAAAAATTAAATTTTAAAGTACTTGGAAAGGAGTTTAGCTATATACTGTCTTGTATATATTAACTGAAAACTTATAAAATCAACCACTCGATTTTTTCCAAACTTTCTGATTTCAACAAAACTTGGTATAGCAGATGTATGATATTACAATGAGGTATCAATGAATCACTTAGCTTTAGCCGTTAAAAGGATGTGGTCAATTATTTTTTTAAAACGCGATTTTTCCGCAACCGCAAGAGCTACCAACCACAAATTCGGACCATGTCATAGTTATAGAAAAATAAACAAAAAATCTAAAAATGGAATATTTGTGTTTGTTAGTGTTGTCACTTCTGAGTACAATATTACAATAACAGAAAATCTAATAGGAAAGAAAACTGCAATTTAGCTGCATTACATTCGAGTGTTATGGCTAAACGGTCATGACATGGTATTGTTACGTTTGTAATGTAATAAAATTGCAGGTTTGATTCTTCAAATGGAAATTCACTAATGACGCCTGTCCATAAAAGGCAGAAACTAGTCTGGTCTCATTTAGTATATTTAATAGTGTTTATAATTTATAGAGAAAAAAGTTTATTTTTCTTCTTTACCTCAACATATCTAAACTTCCATACCAAGTTTGGTATAAATTTATGGGGGTAGAGGCCAAAAATTATATTTTCTTAATGGTTTTATATCGAATGAGTCTACTAGTTTTTCATGTGTGAGAAAAAAAAATTAAATTTGTTGCAGGACGTTATAAATTTGAAAATAAAATTTTAGATCTTTTTACGGAAAGGTTTTTTTTTTATATTTCCCTGAGTTTTGTGGCAGTCACTATCGGTCATATCTCGAATATATCTCCTTTTCCTATCATTGCTTTAAATCGATAAATTAGTTTAAATGTAAGAGGACAAAATTATTTTTAAAAATAATGAAATTGCCAAAAAAAAAATAAATTTTGTATTTTAAAAACAAATCTTTTCATATAGAAGTAATAAAAAAGTTTTGTCATTAAGTTTTTTCGATGGCACAAAATTTTTTACAAATTCCTACAAGTTTTTACTGGAAACTGTTCGATTCGCTAATACATAGTGAGAAAGTAGAAAAAAAAAGAGAGTAACGTGACAGTACAATGCCAAAAACCTACAAGTTTTTACAGGATAAATTTTTGCTAGTAAGAATGTGTAAGCAGAAAAAAACATATAAATGAAAAACTATCATTGTATTTTTAGTATATAAAACAAATTTTTATTTAGAAATGTTGAGGTTAAGAAGAAGAATAAACATTTTTCTCTAAAAATTATAAACACTATTAATTTTTAAATCAGACTAGACTAGTTTCTGCCTTCTTTATGGACAGGCTCATCAGTGAGTTTTCATTTAAATTATATTATTGTTTGTGTCTTATAATTGTCTAATTTTTAATTAAAATATACGTGTTTGTGAATTTAAAGTCATAAATATTAAAGAATTAACTATGGAAGGTGTTGAAAACCATTTGTGGAAGGTGTTGAAAACCGTTTCTAGTCGTCACTTAAAATTGTTTTTTAGCCTTTTTTATTTCTATTTAATAATTGGTATTTTTTCTTTTTAATTTTTATCATTTACAATTAGCTGTTGAATCTACTTTATTAATTCTTAAACAGTTTATGTTCGTTTACTTGTTTGTACATTTGTATAAATTAGGTCTTACTCTCTGTAATATTTTTAATGAGTAATATTTACTGGACTTTACTGGAAAAGTAATCGAACAGACTTATTATAAGCTTATAACTCATATTCCAATGAAGATATTATGGTATATACTCCTAGAATTCATTAATAAATTACAAAATTATAGCCAATTGCATTTAGAATTTTTTATAAAAAAAGTTCACAATTTTTTTCTGTACGTATGATTGTTAATTAATAATTATTAGCGCTCATACGTGCCGTAGTGCAATATATTAATAATTTAGCAAACATCCATTTTTTTTGAACGTTCATAGCGAAATTGTTTTCTTATAACAAATAATTTGAACAAATTGTGAAACTCGGATCACTTTTTTTAAATGTAGTACGCAGCCCAAAATTTGGATTTTCGAGTTTTTCTGATAGCCAACTTCATGTGAGTTGAGAATTACAACAAATACTCGTATGCATGTTTTATTTTTCTTAGTGCAATTTTTCAATAAAATTATGTCTGTATCTCGGTGGGTTATTACCAAAGCGATACCTGTAATATCAAACTTCTATAACTATACTATGACAGAGCTTACTACTAAACAAAACTTTAAGAAATTAAAAAAAAAAAAAAAATTAGCACAAAAAACGACATTTTCAACTTTACCTCTTCTTCTCTTGGTAAAACTTGGTATAGATATTCTCCTAGTTAATATGTGGTTTCGCGTTTTCTCTTATTTAAAGAGTGTAGCACAAAAATTACTTTTTTAAGTGATAATGATATGGAAATTGAAAAAACCTCTTTAATTTCCGAATATCTCAAAAAACCCATAACTAATTTTTCTGAAATTTATTTTGCAATTAACCCAAAGTATCACTTACAATATATTAAAATTTTAAGTTGTGAATAAGAGCGATACGGAATTGTTCCGAAAATATCTTTAAAATTTAATATAAAATTTGTTATATTCACGTGGCACACTACTACAAATTCCAATATTTTTTGCCTGGCATGGGAAAATTAACAGGAGACCCACATGTAGTTGAACTGCGTACTCAGATTTTCGTTATCCCATCCTATGTCCATTCAAAAGAACATTTAGTTTCAAAGTTTCAAACAAAGTATTTAAATACTTGTACTCAATAGATGATGACAATATGGGTATCAGATGAAACATCATAATCTCTGGATTTTCACAAAGTTATTGGACGTAATATTTCAGGACAAACAAATTTTCAGAACGTCCTCTGAAAAATTTGATTTTACAATATCCTTGTTTTCTTTGAATAAGTAACCGTAAATGATTTTGTAAAGGATTTGATTGCACTGTAAGACATACTCAAATTTCAGCCTTCTATGACGAACATTTGAAGTTACCCTGTAGAAACAGAAACCAAACATAAAAAATTTAACATAAAATATTAAAATTTTTTTGTACATGGAAATTTAAAATATTTGCTATTGCAAAACTAATAAAGCTAAAAGACTGAAATTCGGCTATGTATTACAGTACAGTCAAACTCCTAACATGGATTTTTCTTTTAACGAACTTATTTAGAACAATCAAGGATATTGAAGGATCAAATTTTTAAATTTTTAAAATTATATATCTTTAAATATTACGAGAAATAATTTTGTGGAATAACAGAGATTATGATCTTTCTTCTGATATCCGTATTGTCATCATTTAATGAGTACAAGTATTTAAATAATTTGTTTAAAAATTTACCTTTAAACGTACTTTTGAAATAATATAAATGAGAGCGAGGTGTATTCAGCACTTTGTAAAATTCGTTCGAATGCTGCTGGTCATGACAGTATACCGCTTAAATTTGTTAAAATAATCTTTCCTTACATCTGTATGCCACTCACTCACATGATTAATACAATTTTTTTGACTTCCAGATATCCCAGATCTTGGAAAATAGCACGTGTGGTCCCGATTAAGAAAGAGGGAAATTCAAACGCGTTGGATAATTTACGTCCGATTTCTATGATACCTATACTTTCGAAAGTTGTAGAACACATTGTAAAAGATCAGATGTTAGGCTTTATTAATAGAAATAATTTGATTCACTCACATCAGTCAGGCTTCAGGCAAAATTATAGTACAACCACCCTTTTGATTGGGCTAACTGATTCAATTAGACAAAAGCTGAATGACAAGAAATGTAGTGTGCTGATTTCATTGGACTTGTCAAAAGCGTTTGATAAAGTTTTACACTCAAAGTTAGTGTACAAGTTATGTAGTATGTATAATTTTTCTAAATTAGCCTGTAAGATGGTGCAGTCGTATCTCCGTGATAGATCGCAGTTTGTGTATGTTGATGGTAGGGAGTCATTGACATTGGAGGTTACTAGTGGTGTACCTCAGGGGTCAGTAATTGGCCCCATTTTGTTTATGATGTACCTGAATGATTTTGTTAATATTTTTGATAATAACTCAATTGAGACATTTTAATATGCTGATGATGTTCAGATTTTGTTTTCATCAGATAGAAAATTTTTAGATGTGTTGAAAGCCAACATTGATTACTTTCTTAGCCAAATCAGTCTATGGATGCGGGAGAATGGGTTGAATATTAATTTTGGTAAAACTCGGGCAATGTGTTTTGGTTTAGATTCAAATGACTTAACTATATCGTTGGATAATGTGGGGCTAAATTTCGTTTCTGAAATGAAATGTTTAGGCGTTTTTATAGATAATAATTTCAGTTTTGCAAAACATATTGATCATATATGTTCCCGTGTTAATAGTACCATTAGACGGTTATATTCATTAGATTTATATTTGCCTCTCCGCGTGAGGAAGCATGTTGCCAGTTCACTGCTCATGTCGCAGATTATTTATGCTATGGAAGTATTTTCAGGTACAAACAGTGTTGTTCTAAGAAGGCTGCATCTTACTTTTTACCGTATTATTAGATATATTTATAAACTGAGATTAATGGATCATGTGTCTCCCTTTGTAATGGACTTTGTTGGATTTTCTTTTGAGAATTTTATTAAATTGAGAATTTTGTTACTTTTTCGAAAAGTCGTTATGCGAAATTGTCCTGAGTACATTAGAGATGATTTTAGATTTTCTAGATCAAGTAGAAACCCTCAGATAATATGTCACCGTATATCCTCATCTATATATGAAAGATCTTTTCATGTACTTATAACTAGTGTGTGGAATATCCTTCCCATAGATTTAAAATTATTTGCATTCACAGATACCACCTTTAAGCGTAAACTTAAACAACATTTTGATGCTCTTTAATTGATTAATTTACCCCCTGTTCTTTTACGAGGGTTTCCATCACTGACTATAATTTCTTATATATAAATTTCTGTTATAAGCTAGTTAGGGCCTTTAGTTTTTAGTATTTAAGTTAATTATATAACTTTTTAGTTTTAAGAAATTGTTTTTTTTTATATATATACTTTTTTTTCTTTTGATTTGTAATTTTTGATAATGGAGTAGTATTTGAACCATATTTGGCCTTATAGGCTTGGTTCTTAAATTTGAAATAAATAAAAAATAAAAAAAAAAAAAATAAAGAAAACCTGAGTACGCAGTTCGAAGTGTGCTTTATGAATATACAAAATTTTAAATTAAATATCTAAAATATTTTTGGAATAAATCCTTTTATTTTTGAGCACATCTGATTAAGTTTAACTATGCACCATTCATGACGCTTTTTGTCCATATGTGTTTTAGTGAAAATGTTTCTCTATAAGCTTGACTTTTATTTAGAATTTGCTTCTAAGTCACTTTTTCTCCATGTGCAATAGTTGTGCTAAAATTTAAATACAACATAACAACTTCGAATGTCGTTTGATTCGAACTGTCCCATACGTGACGGAATTTTCTTACCTTTTTCGTAAGTGTTACATGAGTTATCTAAAAAGTTTATATGTAGGAATAAAGATCAGTTAGCAATTTATAAAATAATAGAAAGATATTAGATATCTGATGAATCAATTAATAACTAGAAGTAATATAAGCAGACATGAATAGTTTAATTTGCCTCTACCTGACGGTGGAATGCTCCATTATTTCGGTGTTTTTAACTCATTAAGCTTTTATTGCTTTTTAGGGGTGCCCGATGGCTAGCTAGATACACCTTACTCTGTTTTGTTTGTATTTTTAATGTCCTTGATTAAACTGCCTCCGACAAAATCTAAAATTTGTTTACAAATAAAAAAACGAATCCATAAATTTATCAATAACAAAAATATTGTGAGTTTTTTATTTTACTTCCAAAAGTAGTGTATTGCGAATTTTAGAAAAATGTCTTAAATTGCTTCATAAAAATAAGTCTTGCGACATATTACTTTTTATTAATTTTTAGATGATGAGCACGAATATTTAAAGGGTTTTGAAATCGGACTAACCTGCTACCAAAGTTTTCGCTGTTTTTTCTTAAATTACTTTAACAAAAATATGTATTGTGACACATCAGTTTTTACGCTAAACATTAATATTTTTAGATTTTTCAAATCAAACAAAAAGATTTTTAAGATACAAAATTTTCTAGTTTACAATGAATTATTTCTTTTTTGCTTGTGCGATATGAGATACGGGTCTTGCGCGCATTAAAATCGCTTGTTTAACGCTGGGTCTTATGTGAATTAAAATTGACGCCTTTTACAAGGCGACATCTGGTAATAAATTATTAACGAAACCGAACGACCTTTAGCATGAAACACAGGACACTAATTGAAGCTTGGAATATTAGAACGCTGTTGGAAAGTCCACGTCTTGAATCATTAAGCCTTGAAATTGTTAATTATGTTTTCTTGGTCTGAGTGAGGTCCGCTGGCCTGATTCTGGTAAGGTTACGACAGATGGTTGTCGCACAATTTTATATTCTGGTAAGTCGAATGACCAAGCTGGTAAGTGGAATCACCAAGCCTTTTTGATAGATCGATTGTTTCTACTTACCGAATCGATATCCTGATAATAATGCGTGATTTCAATGCGCAAATAGGCTCTAATAGCACAAACATGGAAGGTATGATTTACTTCCTGGTGTCGGAAGAAAAACTGAGGGGGGATGTTTAAAGAGATGTGTCCAACAAATAATTTAGTTATTGGTGGCTCCATCTTCCCAAATAAAAATATACATAAAGCACATAGGTGTCTTTGGATCACACAAATGTCAATTAAATTGATCATATTACGATTAGTAAAAAAACGGCGGATCTCTGCTAGATCTGCGTAACAAGAGGGGATCTGGTATAATCAGTGATCATTACTTGCTTGTGGCAAGTACCCGTTTACAAATTGCACACTCACAAGAACTTTTCCATAAAAAATCAACAGTTATTTAAAAGTTTAATCGGTAAAGTTGTTTCAATGGAATATACAGTTAAATTACCAAAGAAATATATTTTCTAACTTTCTGTCTGTTATTCAATAAACAAAATAAACAAAAAAAACGGACTTTCGTTATGTAAAACAAAATGTTGTTATATTATATTGAGTATTGAAATAAACGAAAACAAGCTATTATTTTTATGGATTTTGTCAATTAATTTTTCAACAGTTGAAAATAAACTAAAAAATACAATTGTTTTAAACGAAAAGTAAGTAGTCCTGTTTTTAACTGATTTTCAGTTAATTTAATGTGTATATTCCGTAGTCTTTACGGAAAAAATATTGTGAGTGCAGCTATTAACAAAAATGTTGTATAGCGGCAAAATAGGTTTAACACACATCGAATTAAGGATCCTGTAGTATCGTTACATTTTACTTGTGCCCGTAAACAATCAATTGCTGACGATGAGCTGGATGACTGGAAAAAATACGTTTATAACTGCCGCTAAGGAGCATGTAGGTTTTACCGAATCTAATCGCAAAGACTGGATATCAGGCAATACATGGAAATTAATACAGAAGGTAAAGGAAATTAAAGCTACTTTAAACACAGCCAAAACTTTAAAGGAAAGCTCCAGATTAGCTACACAAATATTAATGACGACCATAAAAAGCTGGATATTTCCAGAGATTTCCCCTTTCTTATGCGAGATACTGGATTTAATCAGAGAGCTAAAGAACAACAAAGTGCCTGGCTTTGCTGCTATAGCTCCGGAGCTACTGAAATCAGACCGTAACACAAGTGCACAACTCATTATGCCCCTGACTAAGAAATTGTGGTCAGATGAAACGTTACTTGATGAACTTAAAAAAAAAATATCGTTAAGATATCAAAGATAGGTGATATCATAATGGTGAATAAAATTATAACCCAAATAATAATGAAAAAGCTATAGAGTTAATTAACACCTGAGTTGCTCCCAGAACAAGAGGAATTTCCCCCAAATAAATGTAGCCAACATCAAGGTCCTGTCACCGGGTAATGGAGAACATTTGTTAAAGCCCTATGCTCTTTATATGAACCAAGGAACATATGTACATATATATCTTGTTATAGTAGAAAGGTCCGTATTGAGTGAGACAGTCATATTCTGGCCATTAATAAAGATCAGAAAGAGAGATGGAGAAAGTCCGAAGAAGGTACATGAGGACCCTGTATATCGGAAACCATACTGTTGATCATTTAGGAGCATGTTGTTAAGCTTTATTAGTTTTCTCATACAAAAAGGTACCTTCATTTGTAGCCCTATGGATATGCCTGTGGTGCCCATCTCAAAAACCTAGGCTCGTCAATACTTTGTTTATCCCTGTACTAAAGTTTATTGCAATCGGACTACCCAGTAAAAAATGCCCTAATTATTTCCAAAGTTTTTGTAATTCCCCCTTTGTGGGACATCTTAAGCAAGCACCACCTTTATATTTTCTAATGAAGTTACTCGATGATTTTGAGGTACTCGTAAGCTACACGACTTTCTCGAGTACTTGAAAATGGGTAGGTCTGAAAGAAACCGATCTAATTATTTATTAACTATAGCGCCAGTCATTCTTTTTGCATACGCATCAATGTTAACGAAATAATAAATGCGGATGATGGTTCAATGGCGTGATTAACTGTTTCTACATAAATGCTTTTTGCATTTTTTTAATATTTTACTCTATATTGTGAAATGTATTTATGAATTTACGTACACATGTCGCCTTCAATGAATGCTGACTACAGTTGTTATGGATGTTGTCGCGTTTGACAAATATTTAGCATTCTATACGCATAACGTTAAAGCGACAGTTACGTCATTTCCATTCAATTTGACATGTATATACAAAACTATATATATAGCAATTTCTTGTTGATCCAAGAGATGGATAGATGTACAAATAATTGTGTTGGATACGATATATATGTAAATGTATTTATGAATGTGATTTAAACATTCAAAATTTTGATTTTCTTCATGGAAATTAAACGTTTTAACAATTCTTTTACTGTTCTTCAGAGCCAATTCTCACCTGCAATTTAAAAGCAGAAATCCTTTGTATATCTTATTTTGTGCTGTTTCCACATATAAATGAATTAAAAACAGGTCAAGTAGTATGAAGTAGTTTTTATGTTACGAGCCTAATTTAAATAAAAATCTTTCCTTATATAAGCAGAAATCAAAGTCTTAAAAGAATGAATTCTCAAACTGACTTTTTAAAATGAATAAAATTTCACTTAAATTTCATTCCGCATAAGAATTCTATGAAGTGAATTTTAGGATTAATTTTTAAAGGTAATATATGAACAAGGATGATTCCAACATTTTATTTTTGTTTGAATTTATATTTAATTTATATTTAATACAGTGTGGTTGTGTTATACTATTTTAAAGAGATAACCCGCCTAGCAATTGGAAGATTGTTTTTTGATAAATCACCAAAACGAGTCTTTTTCGAGTACTTTTGGTGATCAATGACTGATTAATCACTTACACGGTTAAAAAGGGACTCGAAAATGTTTCGCGCTTATGAGTAAAAAGTGCTTGTTTTGAAACGCAACAACAAATTATATAGCACTCGCAAATCAATCTTCTAGGTGTTTAAAATGTAATTGTTTTTTTCGTTATATAAGATCACAATTTGCTCATCTAGAAGATTGAAAAACTGCTTGATCGCAAATAGATAATGCAGGTGTTTTAAATGTGATTAGTTTTGTTTGTTTTGCTATCGTATTTGGAGCAGAGAGATGATTAAACACTGCTTGTTTGTTGTTTTTTTTTTTCTTAAGAATAACGGGATAATTTTTGAGTATTCTTGAGTAAATGTCAACAAGTTGGATATTTGTCTAGTTATAAAAGTTTCATTGAAGTGTAAGCAATGATGTAATGAATGAATGAAAATGTACAAATTTTATTTTTAAGTTTTTGTTTCCTGTCGAAATGACAATAGTTTTTGTGTTATGTTAGGTTTAGTCTTATATTTGTGTTAATTTTAAAAAATACTTACTTTATGTATTAGTTTTTTATTAAAAATAAATCTTAATTTAAATTGAATATTATTCTTTTATTTCTTTTAAGAAAATAAAAAGTGACTCACAGCTTATTTCGTGTGTTAAACTGTTAAGAACATATTTGTTAATATTTTTAACATTAACTTAAATATTAAGTCCAAATGGGTATTTTTTTAAAGATATATTATTTTTTATTATATTTACAAGAAAAAACTTAAAAAAAAATCAAATCTTTAAAAAAATGCCCATTTTGAATAAATATTTAAGTTAATGTTAAAAATATAAACAAATATGTTCTCTAAAGTTTAACACACGAAATAAGCTGTGAGTCACTGTATATTTTCAAATGACTAGAAAAAGACTCCGAAACAGACTGATAAGGGACTCAAAAAAGACTCCCAAACAGACTGATAAGTGGCTCTAAAAAGACTCCTTAACATAATGATAAGTGACTCAAAAAAGACTCGTAGCTTATTCGAAGAAGACTCATAAATGACCATAAAACGATTCGAAAAAGACTATAAAATGACCCAAAACTAACAAAAAAACAGTATCATAAATAAGTCATCAAGAAGAGTCGCGGCTAGGGTACCATTTTCTACCGACAAATGTATCATTTATGATCAGAAAATGAGAGCATATTCCAGCTTTTTAGTCGCGCAGAAGTATCATAAAAGACTCGAATATGATTAAAATTTTCAAAAAATGCTGGGTGGGAATTTCCAGTTTAAATTACGTTATAACAACACATAGAGAAATAAAGTGCCAACTGAATTGAAAAGTGTATATTAATGGTAACAACTTTTAAGTTCAGTTAATACAACGATATTTACACTACATTGCGGAATATTTTAGATGTTGCAACTAAAATTTTGTTAAATTAACCGAACTTTGTTATGAAAACCAATGTAAAGTTGAGCCAACCGTCTGAAGTTCGTAATAACCGAATTTAAGTCGTTGTAACTGGATTTCAGTTGGCAAATAGCTAAATATTTTTCTGTATGAAAATATTCAGTTGATTATTTTTTTGCAAAAATTTATTTCTTTTAAATTAATTTTATTTTAAAAGCAATTTAATGATTACATCTGATATGATACGCATATAATTGTATCTATTTTTTATTACGCTGTTTTCTTAACCGCGAATAATTTTTGTTGTACTCCGAAGGTACAAAGCCTTAACGGTTATAAGTCGGGGAATAAGAAATTAAGGTCAGTAACTGCCCAGGCATAAAAATACGATCGGCACAGTGATGACACAGCGTCGGCGGCGGTTGGTTATGAGTTGGCAGAACGTGGAATTAACAATCTTGCCAGTATTGTCCTGTTACCCGATGGATAACAGTGGCCAACCGTTGGTTTGAAAATTAAGTGCTTTTAAAATAGCTTAAACCAAATAAATTTTGAGAAACATGTATAATAAAACACATTTAAAAAGCAGCAATATCGTTCGGTCTTAGTCTCATACATCATATATAAATGTGTTAAATATAATAAAAAATGAAAAAAATAATGTTGCTAATTGGTTGTAATATTGGTAAGAACAATATTGGCAACTAATGTTGCGGGTGGTACAGGCAAAACAGATGCTTGCAAGCAAAAAGTGTCTTCCTAGTACAATATTAGCGGAACCTTTGGCAATTTTTTGCCAGTACTATATTTTTGGTACGGTTGGAAATTTCTACCTGGCTGGTAGAAATTTACTGTTTTTAAAAAAGTATTTATTATTTAACAGACTTTTGTACTAACTTATTTTTTGTGAGTGTATACTACTGTTTGTTTAACGTCACCTGACAAATCTTTTATTTTTTAATAGTTAAAATATCGATATTTAAATTTACATATTTTTTACACAGATGGCATGATTGGCTAATAAAATGGAGGAAAACGCACGAAGATTCAGAAAAAAATTTAAATCAGACCCACTTACGTCACAAATAAAATGTCACATATTCTATTAAAAATACAGGCGATCAAAATCTGAAAAAGTCAAGACCCTGGGACTAGAGTATACTTTTCTAAAAGTTTGCTTTTCGCTGAATACAAATCTGCCAATCAGAATTTCAACATTAATATTCGTCAACATTAATATTCGTCACGGCGAAAACTCATTATCAGACTATATACTTGCAAAATTACTTTTGTTCACGATGTCCCAAAAGTATTTTGTGTGATTAAAAAGTTATATATAAAGGGTCCGCCATCTAACGTTTTTTTTTTTCAACTAGTGCTTATTTCGTGAATGGTAACACTTAGCTCATGTCTGATTTGACAGATAATTAGTTTTATCCTTCCGCTGAACGAATATGGTCCGTATGTTCGTTATCTTGTGAAAAAAGTGAAAGAAACTAGCATCCTCATCGATAAACCAAAGCGAGAAAAGCCAAAAACAGTGCGTACACCCGAGAATATTGCTGCTGTGGCAGAAAGTGTGCGTGAAGCGCCATCAACATCAATTCACTGTCGTTCTCAACAATTGAACATTTCGGAGACATCATTGACACGAATTTTGCATAAAGACCTTGGTATGACGCCATACAAAGTCCAATTGGTTCTGGAGTTCAAAAAAAAAAGTTATTTGGCGGACCCTTTATATATATAGGCGACCGTTTTAGTATATCGAACTGTTAGATTATAATTTTGGTTTAAAATTTTAGTTATTTCTTCAAATAAAGTTTTGATTTTATTTTGTTCATTACCATTTTTTATATAAATTTAAATTTTGGAATAAAATTGATTAAAATAAGTATATTTTTAATTATTCGTTTTATTCGATTAATCGTTAAAATTGCTCGAATTATTCGTTATTCGAAAATCATGTTCGTTCGAATTTTCGTTTTGTTAGTTCGATTAATCGAACAATTTTTATTTGATTGACAACCATACTATGAAGTATTTTTGTGATAAAACTTACCGTTTTCGAGAAAAATCCAAAAAACCTGAAATTTTGACTTCTGACCCCGAAAAACTTTCTGAGCTCACATGTGATTGATGGGGACTTTTAAATTTTTATTTTTTAGGGTAAACCCAAGGTCCCCACCAAAATTTGGCTCTGTCGGAATTTTTGTTACTTCAATTGTCTAAATTGACCGGACTAACTTCCGAAAATCAGTATTTTTTTCTTACACTTTTTTTTTTATTTGGTTTCAGATAGGCCGTAACTAACATAACTTAATAACTAATATTTTTTCATAAATTGTTTTCTCAGAAAAAAATCAGCAGACATCCGATTTAGAACATTGTAAAACAAACTTTTTTAGTTTTTTCCTCAAAATAACAAAAAATTGTGTTCAACTAAATTTTTTGTTTTAGGAAGAAATTTATATTTTAGGTAAGTTGAAAAAAAACAAATAACAAAGTTGGAAAAAAAATTTAAGAAAGTACAAAATTAATCAGACATGACATATCCCAGCAAAAAAAAAGTGCTTACCCAGAAGCGCTTCCGCAAGGCATTTTTTAATTACGAAGCGATTCCAAAGCATATCTAGAAAGCATGATTTTTGTTCGCGATGTCCCACTTAGCATGTCGCTTTAAAGCAGTTGAAAAGCGCTTCTGTCATGTGCTCTTAAAAGCAATAAATTCATGCCTTCTTAGGCAATAAGAAGCGCTTTTTTGTATGCTGACAACATTAATGCTTCATGGTATGCATTCTTTATTGATTCATTCTATGTATTATTCACTGCTTCGAAGAAGGCATTTTGAGAAGCACTACAGAATTCCTTCCGTAATTGCTTTATAGTATGCAAGGCGGGGAAGCGATATTTTGGAAGCATAAAATGTAGTTACTGCTTACCAAATCCAAGTTATTTTTTGCTTTGATATGAAAGCACATAAGGAACCACAACATCAAAGAAAAATATTGTAAATTGTGAAAAGTATTGTATGTTATTAGATGAAAAGATATATGGCATTTGTTGTCCACAGTATTTCGTTAACTTTGATACATGAGTTCATATATTGTCACATATATGATTATAAATGGATATTGTTTTTTTATCCTAAAAAGGTTTATATGCTTAAATATAGAAATAAAATTTTTGGACCTATTATAATTCGTCTTTTTGTAAGCTAAAGGGTAAGATGTTAATTTTGATATATTTATTTTTGCGAGCGCTAACGAAAAATTAAGAAAGGGGGACAACATGTTGCCAAATTTTGTTTGGGGCCGACAATATAATTCTCATATGTGAGCGATAAAAATAGTCGGTTGATTTGGCACAGTCTAATATTAATGGTTTGTAAAAGTTTTAATTTTTTTGTGGACAAAAAAAAAAAAAAAGTTGTAAAGAACTTTTACTCCAGCAAATATGAACATCAATTACACCAAATAAATTTTTCTGGTCACTCGAGGTTCATCTTAATCTTTAAAATAAAAATATAGTTTTTTTTTGTTTGGTTGGTTACTTTTGACTTATTTTAATATATTTTTTTGGGGGATCAGTGAACTAGTGGAGTTTTCTCAAGGGTTCTGTGAAGCAAACGAGGGTTTGAACTGCTGATCTAGAGAATGTACTGTTTTTTGTGATACCCTATTTTATAACACAACTTAGCGGTGTTGTTGATACAACAAATTATGCGGTTTTGTCACAATGTTAACATCCCTTCACGACGAACATTGCGGCATTATATTTTTGTTCTTATACAAGTTTATTAACACCGCAAAATTTCTTTCGATTTTATTTGTTGAAATATTTGCCATTGTTTGAGTTTAATACAAAAATTGAAAAAGGGTATGTACTTTTTTGTACTTTTTCCAACTTCTTATTTTAAACTTTCCCAGAAGCAAAAAATGCTTCTACAAAACTTGTTTTGTACTAGTTTATTTGCACCAGGCCGCTAGTACGAGTTCTATCGCCTCTCCATGCAAACAACTGTAGAATATAACACGGAGATGTCATAGGGAGGTCAACTACTTCCAAACTCTCGCTTTGCAACTAGTTTGAACGAAAAATAGGGAGCAAATTTAAGAACGAAAAATAGGGAGCAAAACTTGCGGAACCTAGTTGGTTTAAAATTTAAATATATAAAACAAATTCAAATGCTTTTCTTTTGATGAAAAGAAGGTTGGACAAAAAACAGTGTAAATCATTACATAAAAGTTAAAAAACTGCAATACACGAATTTTTGGTTAATGAATATATTGAAGTAGCAGTTACGGCCTTTTGATTTTCGTAGTTGTATTTTACTACATCGTAATCAAAAAAAAATAAAAATCGATTATGAATTGTTTGTTAGTTACGCCTTTTTGGATTTTAGGTGACGATATAATATTTTAAAGCAGTCCTAACATAGATTAATTTACTCTAGAACACAACTGGTTTAAAATTACTGTTCTGCGAACTAGCTTGTTTTCACTAGTCAGAAAACAAATACTTTTCGGAACTAGTTCAACCATTTTCTACGGGGTTGTTATATTTTAATGCAGGAAAAGCATCTGATTCAGCATGCTTTCCCTTATAGAAAAACTCGCAAGTTCTCAGAACTGTATTTTAAATTGATCAAAACTTGAGATTTTCCATGAAAGAGAATATAATTTTTTAAAATGAAAATTAAAATTATTCAAGTTCGAGGCCATACTCTAATTGTACTAACAAATAATCTATAGAGTTTTTTTTGAAAGAAATATAGAGTATGGCCTCGAACTTGAATAATTGTCATTTTCATTGTACAAGGAAACGTCGAAAAAAAACATAATTTTTATTTTTAATAAAAATTATATCGAACTTGTATTTTTTAAAAATGCTAAAAATCAGTACAATCAGTATAAATTTAAAAAAATTAGGTGACGATATGCTTTTTTGTTAAACTCAAGTTTTTTTATTTCATATAAAATCACAGACTTTTTCAGCCAAAGATCACTGAGCTGAACTTGTAAGTTATTCATGATATACACAATGTATTGTTTTTGTGCATGCAGTGAATATTGAATTCTGCAATAGAACATTAAATGAACTTTCTAGATAAGTATATAAAGGGTTATTTTATATGAAGTATAATGACATTGTTTGTGAAATGCTTCATTGAAAGTGTACTTTTTGTCGAATTGGTTTACATTAGTGTCTTTTTTAGATATACGAACCGGGTTTATTTATTAACATAATTATTAAACTTGCTTCTCCAATTCGTTAGAATCTGAAAACCTTATTAGACAGAAAGCGCATCAAACTTTAAATATATTCTCATATATAATTAGAAGAGAAGACAAATATTATTTGTTTTGCTTTTTCCATTTTACTCATATTTGATTTTTTGCCATTTTTTTAGGTTTTGGGCTTAAAACCATCTTTCTTTTTAGATTTTTTAGCTTTAAAATTGCCTTTTTTCGACATTGTTTGCTTTAAATGGCTTTTCTTCAATTTTTTTTTTTTTTACTTTTTCTTTCAAAATGTTAAATGTTTTATCTTTTTTATAATTTTGCTACTTTTTTTTTGGGTTATTTCAAAAAATGATTGCCATAAACACCTAGAATTGTTTACATTTTTTTACTTATCTGAAAATTATATGTAGATTTAACTTACTTGTTTCGATGTTGACCGAAAGAAGTTGCTATCAGAAAAAAATGTCGGTACTGTCATTTTTCTTTTTTAAATTAAAATAATTTATTAACTCGTAAATTTTTTTTTATAATGTTATATCAACTCACTCTAAGAACGAGCAAAAACTCCCTTTTGAATAATTATATTAAGTATTCTGACAAACTGTCCTAGGTATGTATTTTTAAGTCTTATCGCATAAGGAAAAAACCCACGATTAATAATAATAACCAGATATATTTTTAAGTGTTATCACATAAGAGAAAAACCCATGATTAGTATTGTAATCTTTTAGTACCTTTCTTATGAAACATAATAAAGATCTAATTATGTGTTAGGGAAAAACAACAGCACCGATAAACAATTATCTACCTGTGTTTGTTTATCAGGATAACACATTTATTATGTAGAGCATAAATAGTATAAATAGAGAAACAATTCATTTTAATAAAGAGTTCTGATAATACTACGGAGAAAGAAACAAACGTTTTTTTTTTTATTAATTTTATATCAGGATCTAAAATTGGCGCAGTCGGTAGGATAACAAACTAGTTTTGTTATCCCTGCAAATAAGAACCTACGGCATACTAACATCCTTAAACGAATATTAAGGATATCAAGTGCTAACGGTATAAAATTCGTAAAAAAGATTTATTGAAAATAAAATCTATAACGAATTATGGCAGTCAACGCAGGAAATCCTAACTTAGCAGCAGCAGCAGCAGCAGCTGGAGGACAATTACGAGCGCTTGACATCAATCCACTAAACTATTTGGAAAAACTACAAGGATTTGATGGTAGAAAAGAAGATTTGTCAACCTTTTGTACCAACGTCGATGATATTTTACCCACACTATTGGCCTATAACGCACAAGCTCAAAGAATGTGCATAAACATCATCAAGTCAAAACTAACTGGAAAAGCTAGAAGAGCAATGGAAATAAATACACATTTAAACAGCTGGACAGAAATAAAAGCAATGCTAGAAACTAATTTCGGAGGATTTCAAACTTCCGATCAATTGTACGAAGAACTGAGAGCAGCACAATATCGAGGTAATGCCCTCGAATATTACAACTTCATATTACATAAGTTAGCAATACTGAATCAAAAGTCCAGACAAGAAGGAAACCTTCAAGATGTTCCAAGAAATATCCAAACAGCTTTAAAAATCTTTATGACAAGATTGCCAGTACACATGAGGACGGTATTATGTGCTTTAAAACCGAAAACAATGGAAGAAGCCATCCATGAATTATCCCAATCAGGATTTCTAACAGAGGAAAAAAGAAAACCTATAACAATGAACAATCATCAAAATAATCAACAACAAAAAGGACAACCCAAGAGCAACTCAAACCAACAGCTCAACAGAAATTGGGCACCAAAGATATATAACCCTCAGCATAACCAACAACATAGAGGTAATAACCCTAATTGGCAACAAAGGTTTCACCAACAACAACAACAACATTATGTTCAACAACCACTACCAGAACCAATGGACACAACCACAGCCCAAACTAGAAGACAAAATCATCATCAAACCCCAAGAATGGAATGTAATTGTAAGTGTACAAATTATAAAAATAATGTTGACCAATATAAAAACGAAATTGTAGAAACCTATGAATCAGGATATTTTCATGCACCAGCCTCTCTGGGGGACAACCCAAACGACGTGGACTTCCCTATATCTTACTTAGAGGACAGACAAGAACTCTTAGAGTACTAATTGACACAGGATCTACTGAAAATTTTCTCAATTTAGACCAATGTCCGCCTAAGTTCATTAAAAAATTAAATAACCCCGTTCACATTAAAACCGCTTCAGGAAATTTTCATATTACCCATGAAGGCACAATTCCCAAAATACTATTCAAATCCCTTTAAATTCGGACACTACTTTTGGACTCTATAAATTCCATGAATTTTTTAACGGTCTTTTAGGACATCTAACGTTAGAACAAAATAACTCCATAATTAATTACGAGACAAAACAGATTAAAATCAACGGAAAAACTTTCCCATTGTATTATGAAGGAGATTCAGAGGAAATACTCCCAAAAATTTTAAATCAACTACCAGAACTATTCAATAGCGAATATTTAGGTACTAATGACCTATTACGCTTAGACCATCTTAATTCAGAGGAATCAAAGGCGATAAGAATTTTGGTTCAGAATCACGGAGACGTTTTTTATCACAAAGGTGACGATTTGACCTTTACTAATGAGATTAAACACAAAATTGATACTGGACTTTCCGGACCAATCTATAGCAAAACCTATAGATATCCTGTTATCCACACTGAAGAAGTGGAAAAACAAATGAATGAAATGCTAGAACAAGGCATCATTAAACATAGTAATTCCCCATATAATGCTCCTATATGGATTGTTCCTAAAAAGAGGACAAAGAAGGTAACAAAGAGTGGCGCATTGTCATTGATTACCGCAAATTAAACCAAGTCACTAGAGAAGATAAATATCCTATCCCTAGAATTGATGACGTCTTAGATAAACTAGGACGGGCAAATTATTTCTCAACTTTAGATCTAACTAAAGGATTTTATCAAATAGAAGTAGAACCGAAGGATAGAGAGAAAACTGCTTTTACAACTCACAACGGACATTTTGAATTTGTAAGAATGCCTTTTGGACTGAAAAATGCTCCGGCGACATTCCAGAGAATGATGAACAACGTTTTAAGGGAACATATAAATAGGATCTGCGTCGTGTACATGGATGACATTCTGGTCTTCTCAACTTCACTACAGGAACACATTAATAATTTGGAAAAAATATTTGAAACCTTGAGGAAAGCAAACCTCAAAGTATCTTTAAACAAATCAGATTTCTTAAAAAAAGAAACCGAATTTTTAGGACACATTGTCACAAAGGATGGCATAAGCCCTAATCCACATAAAATAGACGGCATAAAACGTCAAACTATTCCGAAAACCATTAAGGAGATACAAAGTTTCCTCGGACTCAGTGGTTATTACCGTAAGTTTATACCTGATTATGCGAAGATAGCTAAGCCTTTAACAATCCGCCTCAAAAAGGATTCAATTATCAATGTAAATGATAAGGACTATAAAGAAGCTTTCGAAAAATTGAAAAACATATTAATGTCAAACATGGTTCTGAAATACCCCGACTTTAATGAAAATTTTATTTTAACTGCAGATGCAAGTAATTATGCATTAGGCGCGGTTTTATCTCAAAAAAACGGACCCTTAGCATTTGCATCTAGGACATTAAATAAACATGAATGCAACTATTCAACTATAGAAAAAGAATTACTAGCCATAGTATGGGCCGTAAAACAATTTAGACATTACCTATATGGAAGAAAGTTCGATCTCCAAACAGATCACAAACCACTCATATGGTTAGCCAGTCTTAAAGAACCTAATTCTAAACTTATCCGATGGAAAATCAAACTCAATGAATATGAATTTAATATATCCCATGTACAAGGAAAGGAGAATAAGGTGGCTGACGCACTTTCAAGGATTAGAGAAACTAACGTCAATAGGAGGGTGAAAGAAAAGACAATCAGATTAGGTGAGAATATATGCTCTCTTTGTAATAGAAAATATGCCACAATTAGCTCACTGAATAAACATTTAAGAGATATACACAATAGAGAAGATTTAACAGAGGAATCTAGGCCAAGAAGAAAATTGGAAGAACCCCACAGAATAACGATGTTAGACAATATTCCTATTATCCCTGATGATGATAACCAAACCATACATTCTGCCGAAGAGGATAGTATGGACTTATTCAAACGACCGAGAAATCTTTCCAAAGTTTTTCTAACCAAATTGTCCTTAAAAAGGGAACAGAAAATAATATTGAAAAGGAAATAGTATTCTCAAACAAAAGAACTACATACAATTATGAAAACTTAAATCCTGAACTAATAGAGCAAATATTAGACCAGATTACAGTCTACAAATTAGTAGTTCTTCGTTGTAACAATACCGAAGACTTAATAACACTTCAAGATAAATATAAAGAAAGAAAATCTAATCCAAATAACATTATGGAGACTGATGTGTTTGTATCTTACGAAAATGTAACGGAAAAAAGTTACGAAGAGATAATAGAAATAATAGCAAAACATCATAGACTTGATAATAATCACCCAGGTATAACTAAAACTCATGAGGAATTAAAGAAAATTTATTACTATCCGAATCTGAAAAAGGAAATTACTAAATTCATTAATAACTGTCATATTTGTAACTTTAAGCACGAACGAAACCCTATTAAACTACCCTTTGAAAACACGGAAACCCCAACAGAACCTTTTCAAATTTATCATTCGGATATATATTTCATAAACAACCAACAAATGTATGTCACTATGATAGACAAATTCACAAAATACGCAATGATCGAAGAGATACCCGACAGATCAACTCTTACACTTATCAAAGCCTACCTGAAATTATTTATTTTAATGAAGAAACCCAAAAAACTTATCCTAGATAACGAAAAGGGATTTAGATCACCACTATTTACTGATTTTTTGGAAAAACAAAATATTCAATATCACTTCACAACACCTAATCGACACACAGGTAATTCTGATATAGAAAGGTTTCATGGATCAATGAATGAACAAATACGAATATTAAAAATTAGAGAAATAGAAAATGATATTAATCTAAATATAGATTTACCAGTACAAGCCCTAAGCAATTATAATAATTTACTTCACCTCACTACAGGTAAAAAACCTATAGATTTACATTTTTCTAATAAAATAAACCTTCAGGAGATATTTAAAAGAATGGAGGATAAGAAAAGGAAAATATGCGAATATAGAAACAGAGATAGAGTGGATAAAAAGATAAACTCTAACTATGTGAAGACATACAAGAACAAACTAGATCAGAAAGTAAAGACAGTTAACGTAAAGAAAACAGACAATAAAAATACACCAATAATAATCAAGAATTTCATAAGGATCAATTCAAATATATTTCCAGATCTTTGGAAGTCCTTATCGATCCTATTGATGATCAACCTAGCTGTAGCACAAAAGCTGTTAACAACCGATCTTAATCAAGGAAATGGATTCACTATCATCCAAACAGGAGAGTTATCCTTAATTCAAAATTACTCGAAAATACTACACATATTCAAAACTGAGGATTATTTACCATACATTAAAACATTGGAATTCGAAATAATGACGCTAGATGACGCATATTTACAACATCAGATCGAATACACTAAAGTACAATTATTGAGTTTAATACCCAGATCCCGTGCTAAACGAGGACTAATCAATATTTTTGGAACAGGATTAAAATACCTGTATGGTACAATGGACGAAACATATTCAAAAAGAAATATATCTTCCAAGAATAGTATTAACTCAACGTGGAACAGTTTTCTAAACAAACCAAATATAAGTTTAAAATCTAAATGGAAGCTTTTTCAAGCAGTTTGTCGATCCATACAATCATATGCGGCTCAGATATGGGGATACTATTTATTTGAAGAGGTAGATAAACTACAGCGTTATTTTATGAAGAGAATTTTAAAACTTCCAGATTTTGCACCCAACTACACTTTGTTTTTGGAAACAAATGCAGAGTGCAGTCATTTTTATACATTAAATTTGCATATGAACTATATTTACAAAACGCTATTTCAGTACAACCAAAACAGATTGCCAAATAAACTGTCATTAATTGTATTACGAGATAATATATTTTGGGCAAAGGAGATTAATAATCTAAGTAGAGATTTTGGAGTCCAATTTGCGTATGAAAATATTTCTGCGCAAGAATGGATTCACAGTGGAACTATTTTGCTCCAAGAACTAAAATCAAGAACCTCTGAACAACTAAAACAACAAGCAATTAACAGTGAATCGCGTTTTTACAAATTATTAGATCATAAAGTGGGCATAAACTATATAGAAAATTCAAAAAACCAATGACAAATTTCAAACGTATTTAGAGCAAGGTGTGATTTGTTACCTCTAAATGCAAACAATTTCAACACAACACAAAGTAAAACTTGTACGTTATGTAATACAGGTGAAGACGAAACTTTACCACATTTTATGGCAAGATGTCCAATTTTTAGGGAAATCAGAAACAGACATTTTGGTAAAACCTATCTAGATGAAAATGAACTCAAAAATATTTTGAATGGCCAAATATTCAACGGATGGAATATACTCCATAGTTATGTAAAAATTGCATTAAACTATAGAAAATCAATAATGAATGAATTTTTATAAATTCTATTTTTTAACAGCTATAGTTTTTGCTACATTTAATAAATATTTTTTAAACTTGTTTATACTTTTTAATATTTAAATTACATATATATTTATATATTTATAACAGACGACTAATGTCATTGTTAATTAATTAATTTATTTCTTTATTTTTATATTTGTAAATAAAGATACATACATACATACATACATACATACATACATACATACATACATACATACATACATACAATGGACGACGATGACAGGACGGAAATTGAGGAAAAACTTAGAATCAATACTCTTAATAATCATAACATAATTGAACAATCAAATAGGCAAATCAAAATCAATACTCATTTTGACGAACAATTGAAAACATTAACAAATTTACAAAACCAACAGACTAAACTACTTAGACAGAATATGGAATTAATCAATCAAACTAAAGCAGCTTCACGTAAAGGTTACCTCAGATACGAAATTGAACATATCGGGAAATTAATTGAACAAGCCAGAGAATTGCTATTGGCTTCAAAATTGCGAACACTAAACAGGGACATACTAACAGATCAGGAAATTAATGAGTTTAGCATTACATTGGAAAAAATGGAAAACATCGAATTAGATGTTGCGACCCAAAATAAAAACATTATTTTTATAATTAAGGTACCTAACATGAATCAAGACAACTATAAGGAGATTGTTATACAACCAATACCTAATTTTAACAAAAAACAATTAACCTTAGTCAATAGAAACTACTTAATGAAAGATAACCGATTTGAGTATTCGTTGCGAGTAGACGTGTATTTTTCTAACGCTTAAACACAATACGTTAAAAACAGTGAAAACTAATAAAAAAAACAATAAAAAAATATTAAAAAATCCTTAAAAGTGCCCGTTTTATAACGCATAATAAAACAAGAAAAAAAAAAAACTATATTATTCCTTTTTAAAAAAAAACATATAAACTAAAAATCAAAAAATCTAAATTCATATCAATATATGTGAATATAATTTCTTTTTTCCCCCTAAACAAAAAAAAAAAAAAGAACAAAGAGTATCAAAATGAGTCTACAGAATTACCTTACAGCAACAAGTGCTCTCTGTAACACTTGTAATAAATTGTTGCCTATTACTGGCGACTACGTAAATTGTCGTCACTGTGGTCGTAAGTATCATTACTCTCCTTGCGCTACAGTGTCGGAGTCGACATACTCGAACATGAATTTGGAGAAAAAAGCTGCATGGAAATGCACTGTGTGTAGAGGCGGCCGTAGTAAATCTCCAAATAACTTGTATCAGACGGTGACTTACGAAGGTAAACAACAAGATCTACAACAACCAGATCAACAACATCCAGATCAACAACAAAACAAACAGCAAATAAATTATGATAATGGTGATGATCAAAGTACAAAACGTTATAAAGACCCGCTTTCCTTTGATACCGTCAATACCAATGTGCAAGAACTTAAATCCGATTTTGGTTCTTTTAAAGCAACAGTTACAAAAGACATGACTGACATAAAGACCGGTATTCAACTATTAACGAGTAGCTTAAATAAAACACACAATGAGTTGCGTGAAGAGATGGCTAATGCATTTTCAAAACTCACCGACGCATTGACTGGTTTAGCTAATCAGGTCAATGACCTGAAAGAGCAAAATAAGGAGAAAGATGTTCGCCTACAACTTATGGAGAATAAAGTGAACGCACTAGAACAAAAAATGCTAAACAGAAACATAGAGATCAAAAATGTACAAGACAACAAACTAACACCAGTAGAGGTATTGAAAACTATAGCAGCATCTGTAAACGTTGAGATCATGGACACTGATATTAGCAATGCGTATAAAATGAAAAAACAAAACAAAATAATTGTTGAATTTTGTTCTTTAAACAAAAAAAGAGAATTGATGTCCAACATTATTGGTCATAGGGTAAAAGGAGATTTATTCAATGCAACAACATCAAATAAAAACGATGATAACACCATTTTTGTAAATGATGAATTAACGGCTAATAATCGCAGACTATTATGGTTGGCAAAAAATAAAGCCAAGGAGGCGAAGTGGAAATTTGTTTGGTTTAAAAATGAACATCTTTTAGCTAAAAAAAATGAAAACTCTACCCCTATTTTAATCCTAAACACTTGTGATATTGAACTTATTGCATAAATAAACATTAATTTTTGTTTTACTTTTGAATACTAAACAAAAAAAAAAACAATCTTTTATTAAAAACAAAAAACTAAATATGAATAATATTATATCCGAATCGGTTGACAATTTTAGTCAAATAAATCCAGAGCTTTTAAGTTATCCTATTTCAATAATTTTTTTAAATATTCGTTCTCTACGCACAAACTTTAACTCTTTCTTGGCCACAATACATGGTATAATAAACCAAATTAAAATAATAGTGCTTGTTGAAACTAATATAACAGACGTAGAAACTTCCTTTTACGGTATAAATGGTTTTAACTCTGTATTTATAAACAGATCAGACAGAGGTGGAGGAGGTGTTGCAGTATACATCAAAGAGCACATTTCTTACACTCATATACCAGTAAAATCAATATCGTTTGAATGCCTACACATTAACTTACATACACATGAAAACATTTCACTCTTCGCAATTTATCGTCCACCATCCACCCTCACCCGTTCTTTTACCTATGAACTAGATCACTTGTTAAACACTGTAAACAAACAACAAAATAGTATCGTTGTTGGGGATATGAATATTAATCTCTTTAATGACGACATGCCAACTACTCTTTATCTCGATATGATGTCATCTAATGGTTTGCAGTGTATGATTAACGATTGTACAAGAGAAGACCTTAATAGAAATACAAGATCATGCATTGACCATCTCTTTGTAAGACACAGACATATAAACACACACATCTATGCATCTATAATCAAAACCAACATCTCTGACCATTATTCTTTAATATGTTGTCTCCAAGATAAAGAAGCTGTTAATGAAGAGATAATTATTGATACCCAATATACAAAAATATGTAAATACAAAGTAAATCGCCAGATCTGCTCAACAAACTGGCACGAAGTAGGAAATCATTCTAACCCGGATATGATGTTTAACTCAATCTATGAGACATTTAATCAAATCTACGAAAAGTCAAAAATAAAAACACAAAAAAAGAAAAATAGAATTCCAAATCCTTGGATGAATGAAAATTTAATAAAAAGCTGTGAAATTAGGGATAAACTTTATAAAAAATGGCTATCAAATAAAAACAATAAAAACAATGAAACTGAATATAAAAAATACAGAAATTCATTAAATAAAAAACTAAATTATGCAAAAAATTTGTATTATAAAAATAAGTTTTTTGAAAATAGATACAATATTCGTGTAACATGGCAAATTATAAACGAAATAATTGGTAGAAAATCTAACAATTTAGATGAAATAATAATAAAAAATTTTAAAAACATGAACATAACCGATATTTGCAACAATTTTGCAACAAATTTTAAGCAAAATGTCAATAATATTTTACACAATTGTGATATTCAAACAATTAATAACTCAACACGATTACTTCAAAATTCTTTTTACATGTCCTATACAAATGAAGAGGAAATCTTTAATATTTTAGTTTCTCTTAACACCAAAAAAAGTGCGGGTTACGATGGAATAAGACCAATTGATCTTAAAAACAATGCCGGTGTAATGACACCAATTATAACCAAATTAATAAATCTAATACTACACAATGCAATAATACCTGATATACTTAAAGTATCTTTTGTTCGTCCTATTTATAAAAACGGTAAAAAATCAGATATTAATAATTACCGACCAATAGCAATCTTATCCGTTATTGAAAAAATAATGGAAGAAGTCGTGTGTAGCAGATTAACAGACTATATACACAAATACCAAATAATTTCGTCGAACCAATTTGGGTTCCAAAAAGGAAAAAACATAAACAAACTTCTTGGCAACTTTGCAAATTATATTAACGAACATCTAAGTAAAAAAAATCAATGCTTAACACTTTTTATCGATTTTAGCAAAGCTTTCGATACCCTATCGCATAGCAAGCTTATATTAATGTTAGAAAGAATTGGAATACGTGATAGATGTTTGGAATTGTTTAAAAACTATCTGACACTCAGAACATATTATGTAAAAGTGAAAAACAACTTAAGTGAGGAAACAAATTCGGAATTTGGTGTACCACAAGGCTCAAAATTAGGTCCCATACTCTACTTAATATATTCTAACGAACTTATTAATACATTAAAAACATGCAAAACGTTTGCATATGCGGACGACACTGCTATAGTAGTTGCCCATAAAAACATAGATACAGCAACAATTATAATGCAACATCAGCTCGATACTGCTGTACGATGGTGTCACGATCATGGTTTAATAATCAATGCATCAAAAACCAAACTAATGCATATTAAGCCGACAAATATACTATATAGGGAAATCAATATAAGGTTCCACTCAACAGAATGTCTGCATAGTAAAAAAATGGCAGATTTTGACTACAGTAATGACCTTTGTTCTACCGCAATCGATATAGTAAACACATACAAATACTTAGGCGTTTATGTAGATCATAATTTTAAGTGGATGGTACATGTAGATGAACTCCGAAAAAGGCTAAGAAAAGCATCATTTATGCTTCATCATTTAAGTTACAGCTCCAGCAATATGGTGCTAAGACAAGCATATTTTTCATTAGTGGAATCACACCTACGCCATGGTATTACAGCCTGGGGAAGCTCAACTTTTTGTAATAAGCTACAACAAACTCAAAACCAACTGCTTAAAATTCTAAAAAAAAATCGCTCTATAAACAATATTCGAAACCCCACTACAAGTAATATGGGTGTCGCCATTGTCAACAATAATAACAATAATAATAATAACAACACAACAAACAACATCAACTACATACAAAATGTAATCACAACCAACCTTACAACAACTAATTCCAACGTTTATGATCAAACAACCAATACGACTAGAACAACATTTAATGATAACAACTCTAGATCTACCAACAGCAACGCCACATCTTCCAACAACTATGTAAATAATAACAACAACGCATCAAATAACAACATTGCTAAAGATCTGAACATATTAAACGTCAACAGCATCTTTTTTACTACAATATCAACAGAATTTTATAATGATTCCAGGTTTCTAAAAAGAATAGACCACAATCATCGGACTCGTTTGAATGTTGAAGGGAGATACCGTGTACAAAGACACAAAAACAACTATGGGAAAAGCACTTTATCAGTATTATTACCAACAATATTAAACACACTGCCCCCGGAAATAATTAATACAGTCAATAACAATAATAAAAATAAAATATTTAAAAACTTTTTATTAATCAGCAATGAATGCTGTTATACTATAAACTAAAAATTTAATTTAACTTTAATTAATCAGCAATGAATGCTCTAAAACTTTACATTTAACTTTTAAAACTTACCTGCAGACAAGCTTTACTAGCTTTGCAAGGTTATTAATATATGTAAATAAATTGTAATTATATTTATTGTAAATTAAAGCAAAATAAATAATAAATAAAATAAATAAAAAAATAAAAAAAAAAAAAAAAAAAAAAAAAAAAAAAATATAATCTATGAGAAAACTAACAAAATATCTAACCTAAAAGAAGAAAAAGATAATTGTATTCAACACTTATTTAATAAGAACCATATGCATTGTAATTATGAAACCAATACTCTAACAGATGTTAAGGAAATTGGGTTTAATGCTATTATAGTAATTAATGGAAATTTTAAAGTAAATCACACATGTAATGAATTCCCATTCACCTTGAATGGAAACTATTTAATATATATTGAAGACTGTCGAATCTATCTAGATAAATGGTATAACAAGAAAGGCTATTCTAATACAATAATTATACCCAATCCAATTAGAAACATAACAACTAGTGACTCACCATTAACCTTAGAACAACTTCATTATAAAAATATAGAAAATATAAAAATGATCAGAGAGTTAAAACAACACGAAAAAATCCAAAATATATCTATCTCTACTATTGTAATAATCACAATTATCATAATTTGTATCTACATTTATATCAAAATCCGAAATAGGAATATTAGGCAAAATGGAGTTACTATTAACTTACCCTCAATCCCTTTGGGAACCGGGCAAGCATCTTCGTCTGGGGGTGTTATATCAACTCACTCTAAGAACGAGCAAAAACTCCCTTTTGAATAATTATATTAAGTATTCTGACAAACTGTCCTAGGTATGTATTTTTAAGTCTTATCGCATAAGGAAAAAACCCACGATTAATAATAATAACCAGATATATTTTTAAGTGTTATCACATAAGAGAAAAACCCATGATTAGTATTGTAATCTTTTAGTACCTTTCTTATGAAACATAATAAAGATCTAATTATGTGTTAGGGAAAAACAACAGCACCGATAAACAATTATCTACCTGTGTTTGTTTATCAGGATAACACATTTATTATGTAGAGCATAAATAGTATAAATAGAGAAACAATTCATTTTAATAAAGAGTTCTGATAATACTACGGAGAAAGAAACAAACGTTTTTTTTTTATTAATTTTATATCAGGATCTAAAATTATAACTCGTAAATTTAAATTTTTGTTTACTGTTTTTTTTTATAAACACAACTTCAATTGTACGCTCAGTCAAAAAAGTTAGTAGAAAAATATGTAAAAGATATTCAATTCGATTTTTGTACTAATTTTTAGTACAATATATTTATTTAATAAAAATTTTTACCATTTTACAAATTACTATATTTTTACAATTTTTTGTTGCTGATTTCACCAAAACATTTTACTAATTTTTCAAAACGAAGTGCTAAAATTGGCAAACAATTCGGATAATTTTAAAAAATTTTATTCGGAATAATTAAAACTTATATTTACACAAAAAATTGGCCAAAGATCTTATAAGTATATTCTATTTGCATAAAAATAATGCATATCTACTCTCAGTGTTAATATTTTCTTTATATTGACCCAAATGTTTCGTAAATAGTTTGTCGTCAATTATTAATCATATTTAAGAAGTTTTCATAAATACGACAAAAGTTTAATAAAAATTGCAGACAGAAATTTTATAGATCTATTATTTAATAAAAACGTATCATAATCTTTGTGAAAATAATTCTACTCAAGGTAAATCAACTTTATTTATTATTACGCCGGTTTATTAAATTCTAAATATTAATAAATGTGATAACATAGGAACATAAAATCAATATTGATAAAATTTAAACAAAAAATATATTTTTATTTTGCATATAACTAGCATTTAAAAAACAGAATAATTTACAAAAATTGATTTTTTAAATTTACCTAATCAAAATCTATATCATTGAAAAGGTCTCTAAATACCAAATGGAATTTCAAATTTTGTTTAAATTTAGTAACCTTTGATTTAAATTTTGATTTTTCTATGGAAATAAAAAATATATCATTTGTAATTCGGTTTCTTTTGGAAATTCAAAAACTACCAGAAATGGTTTTAAACTGTGGATCATCAATAGAAAATCAGAAATTGCTTATTAATTTTTACTGGTGTTTTCTGAATTTTAAACATAATTTTCTGAATAACAAATAGTGGTTTGTTTTTTTTTTTTTATTAAAAATAATATTTTATGAATTTCAATTAATATTTTCTGAATATTTTTTGATGTGTTCTAGTAAATTAATTTTTCTGAACATAATCTAAATATAAATTTTCTAACGAATATTATTATTATTATTTTTATTATTATTATTATGTCCTTCTCTTCTGCATGCAATGTATTCTTTTCAGTGAGAATTTATCACTATCACAAAATATATTTTAAAGATACACTCAAAAAAATAAGTTAGTAGAAAAGTTAGTAAAACATCTTGTAAATCAGGTTTTCAGCTAAAATTTTAGTTATACTTATTCAGCACTTAACTGTTTGAACTAATGTTTTACTAATATTTTGCTAATGTTTTACTAATTTATTTTGCTAAAAAAATTGTGCTGATTAGCACATGAATAGTGTGAACGACAACCAGATTGAAAGATATATGCAGAATGAATTAGTTGTCGCGGCATGTCACGATGTAGTAGTTACGAGGAAAATTATATTAAAAAGTACAACTCTAGTAAGACATAATATAAAAAAATCAACCCTGGAAGATTTTTGTATCTGTTTTTCATACATAAAACAAAATTGTGGATTAAAACAACTTAAATTTTACGTCGTCACCGGCTTGTGAAAGTAATTGTCTACTAATTAAATAAAAGACAAAACAAAATATTTAAATTTAATAAAGATTAAATGTGGATTTGTAAACTAAATGTTTATAGATATTAATAATCTTGTGTGGTCAAATTGCAAACAAATATACATAAGGTAGACAGACTAAAGCGAAAGACAAAGACACACATCTTAGGTAATTTTTATGGTTCCTTTTTCTTATTGCAAAAAAACGGTTGTTATTTTTTCGTTTCTTTAATTCTCTGCGGCATTTGCATTCCTTTAAAAGATCGCATCATTTAGACAATCATTGATGTAAGTAGTTCAAAGATAATTTCGTTTATGTTATATATAATAATTTCTATTGTTTTTAGATATTACATTAATTCATGTTGTTAATTTGGGAGTATGAACATTTTTATACATTGTAACGTTTTGTAAATTATTTTAAAAAGAATCACAGAAATATGTATTATGATTTTCAGCAAATAAATTAACTAAAGTATAATTTTTCTACAAATTTTTTGAGGTTTTCTCAGTCTACTAATATTCAACAAAAATTGTATTAATTTTTAGCAAGAGTTTTTTAATTTCTAAACCACTAAGTGTTAGCAAAACTTTTGCTGAATCTACTAATTTTGTTGCTAAGATTTTGCTGACATTAGCAATCTTTTTGCAAGCACCCTCCTGACAAAAATTTGGCTGACTCAGCAACATTTTTTGCTGACTTTACTAACTAAATAATAAAAAGTAAAATAATAAGTGTGTACACATTGGTTGAGCTTGCTTATACTTATGTGTGTGTGCATTAATATAATAAATGTAGATGGTTGTTGGTTTTGCATCTGTTTTTTACATAAAAACCACAACAAGCGCTTGTTAAGAAATTTGCAGACAAAAAAATATTCCGTGTTAAATTGAACGGCGAGTTATACAAAAGAAAAAAATTGCCAGCTATAAGTTAATATAAAAATTAGGTAAGCTTTATAATAAAAAATATATTTATGTGATATATTATATTATTAAATATTGTTTTTCTCTTTTTTCAGAGCTTTAATATTTTCTACATTTCATCAATAATGAAACGAAACAAAAAATAATACATACATCATACCCTCAGACAACAATGTTCAATGACAATGTGCTGAATTTAGCAAAAATACCGCAGGGCTCAAAATAGTTAAATTTCTCGTAATAACAGCAATATAACAGCAAAATAATAACTGCATTTAACATCCTCTGAAAATTTTTAAGCTCTTTTCGTTTTCATATTAATATGTAACTATTATATAAGATACAAATATTCATTAAACAATAAACAATACAAATTAATTAACCAAGGAATCGATTAACCGAAATGAAAACGCTAGTATTTATACAAAATATTCATATCATCAATGCACTACATGTTTATAATGCCGTCAGCAACATACATATATGAAGCTTTATTTCTAAAATCTCCCACTTCAAAAAGGACTTTGCCGGAATTACTTAAAACTTACAGTAAGTGTTGTCCAATAAAATATAAGAACTTCACGGAACAACTTTTTTAATTTATCAAATAAAAGGCGGGGTCAAACCTCTGAAAAATGACAATATTTGAGAAAAAGTTTATTAATATTTGAATTTGCAGTGCTTAACTGGAACATTGAAACATTTTGAAATAAGTCGTTTTTGATAGAGTTTTCTGTAACAGGTGGGCGGGTCCTTGCTTCGATTTTGACAAAATTTTATAGATTTACATATACATTATTTCACTTACGTACGAACAATTTCTTTTATTTTTGGTCGCTCCTTATATAATTGACGACACTGTACTACACAAATTAAAAATTAAATATTTCGAAAACAAAGAAAAATTCCTTTCTAAAAATTTGCACATCGATTAAAAAATTACGATCTCTTGTTTAATAATATAAAAAAGAGACATGTTTTGAGATATAACGAATTTTTGTTTTTTATTAGAAAATTTCAGACAAAGTTCAGAAATTTTATAAAAACAGATGACGCTGGTCGATGGATAGTCTATAGATAGTGATTTAATTTAAATTTTTTCAATGTTCCAGTTAAACACAGTAAATTCAAATATAAAATTACTTTTGCTCAAAAATTGTCACTTTTTAGAAGTTTGAACACGCCTAATTCGCCCACTTATTTGAAAAATTAAAAAGTTATTCCATGCAATTCTTATATTTTATAGGACAACAGTTTCAAATAAATACTGCAAACTTTTTTTCTGAAATGGGAGAGTTCAGAAATAAAGCGTCATATACACAATACAACAACATTCATAATAGTTTGTCATATCGTGTCATACATAGTAGTTGACGCATTGCTGTCAGAGTTTAAATTGAAAGTCACAGCACGGTATCATAGGTCACTTAATGGCAGCAACAATAGACATTGCTACAGTTAAAATGATGAGGATTTATATCAATGTTTAAACATTAATAGAATATTAAACTAAATATTTTTAATTTGATATAATAAATAGCTTTAAGGGTGAATTAGCCAAGCGTAAACGTAAACGTATCTCGGTATACGAAATTTAATAAATAAAATAAGAATAGAAGATATTTTGTGTATCTTGTTGTATCATTCATATTCATTAAACATATAGAATACGTAAAAACACAAGAAAATATAATCAAAATAGAATTTTGTTGTCCGTTTACGTTTTCTCTATGTTAAATGCATATGAATGAAACAACAAGATACACAAAATGTCTTCTATTCTTATTTGACTTATTAAATTTTGTACACCGAGATACGTTTACGTTTACGCTTGGCTAATTCACCCTTTAATGTTTTTTAGCAAGCACATGGAAATTATCGTTAATTTCCCAGTGTAGAAACGGTAATGACAAGTCAGTATTGTCTTACTACCAGTAATGACATCAGCTCACTCTTTGCATTACCTTAACACAAATAATAAGGACATACTTATAACTAGATAATTTTCCCATTATTTTAATACATTAAATAGTGTCTTAAGTACATATTTTTATCGTTATTTTCAATAGAGAGTAGTAATCAAAAAATGTTTTGAAAATCTATTTTACTATTTTAGACTCATTATTTTTTCCACTGCAATAAGTACATATATAACTACTTTTTTTGATTTTTTGTAAGCTGGAAAGTAATTACATTTTGTACAAGCAAGTCATTTATGTTTTTATCTGTCAAGTATAATATGTCGAGAAAGCTCAGATGGTATAGCGGTTGACCGACAACTTGGAGCCCCAGGTTCGAATTCTGTGTTCAATAAAAAAATATTTTTTTATTAAATTAAGTTTATTTTTAATTTATTTGTGGACTGGTTATTATTGTCCATACTGGTAGGCATATAGGTAACTACATATTTAAAATTTTTTTTTTTTTTTGTTATATTTAGTAATTATGTATATGTCATTATTTTTTAGTGTTTTCATTAAAGGTTAAATATTAGAAATTTTTTAAATTTTAGATTTTTTAATTTTTGACTTTTTTGATTTTTATCGCCTTTTTTTAATTTTTAATTTTTCTATCTGTTGTCATTATAGGTTATACTGGAAATTTTGTATCAATTTGAATTAAACATTTTATTGACAATAGTGTTTTCTGTGCAATGTAATTGTTATGCAGTGCATTTTAAAAGCGTTAAAAAATATTATTTTATTATTATGTATTTAAAAGTGACTAGTAAAGTAAGACTTCACGTATATTCAGCTGATTCTATTCCACATAAAAAGCACTATCAAAAACCTAATTTTCAATTAAAAAGTCCACGGAATAAGGAATTCTTTATATTTAAAATAATATTTAGAACCGGGAGCATTTTTTATATGTAAATAAAATATTTTAAAACTTTAAGACTTTAAGAAAATAATGAAAATGTAAGAATTAGCTTTTGAGATATGTAATTTGATAACAGAAAATTTAGAATTGGGTAAAAGAAATGCGTTTCACTAAATGTTTCAGAAATACTTCATATATAAAAAAGTTTTCGCTTTATATTTAAATTTATTTTTTTTATTTATTTATTTTATTTTATTCGGATATCACATACAACAAGATAAAATCTTTTTAATAACAGTATGTGATCTTATAGCGATACAATCAATTTGTGATAGTAGTTACAATACTTTTAAGAAACAAAAAAATTACAAAATAATTTAAATTATATATGTAAGTAAAAAGAATAAAAGTATAATCTAATATATAATTAGCTAGTATAAATAATCAAAAATTGAACAGAAATTAAGAAAGTTGAAAATTTGAGATCAAATTTGAGACCAAATCATTTTTAAACAATTCATTTTTAAATTGTAAAGCGTTGTCTGTTATTTGTAGATTAATGGGTAATGAGTTCCACAGACATATGGTATTTATAAAAAATTGCCAACTAGAGATTAAAGTTCGATATTGAAATTGTATAAGATTATTTCCTCTATTAGATCGTGCAAATTGAAGGTGTTCAAATAAATAAGTTGGTTCTTTGGTATATATTACTTTGTGAAGTAGAATTAATGATCTTATCCTAAGTAAGTTCACGAGGTCAACTCCGTACAAAGACTTAGAATAATCAGAAGTTCCATCATATCTTTTAATACGGTATACATAACGTAAGATTGCATTATCCGCTACTAATAATCTCCCCTTACTTTCTGAATCACAATAAGCAAAAATTTCACAACCATATAGTAACTTCGGCATAAGTTTTCGCAAGAAGCACACGAATTTTTAAAGGTGTAAGATGTTGTGTAGGGTACAATGTTCTGAGCATCCCAAATATTTTACCACATGCAGAATTAATATGATTGTTCCAAGTGAGCGATTTATTAAAAATTATCCCAAGATTCTTGACTGAGTCCACAACTGCAATATTCTGATTACCTAATGATACTGTAATATCTATAGTAATAGTTTGATTTCTTTGAGTTATAACTAAACATTTTGATTTTTTGGATTTCAGTAAAGTTCATTTGACGAAGCCCATACGAATGTTTTATTGAGATCCTCATTAAGCTTTTCTGTACATTCACGAATTAATCCTTTCTGGCAGCTAATATAAATTTGGACATCATCTGCATATATATGGATGTTACTGTGTGAAAGTTGACTTGGTAAATCATTAATGTACAATGTGAACAAGAATAGAACCTTGCGGCACTCCTTTAGACACATGTAGTGCAGTGGAAATTGAGTTACCCAAAGATACAGATTGGAAACGATTAGTAAGATATGAAGCTAGCAGTTGAAGTGCGAAGCGGCAGTTGAAGTAAAATTGAATTTATTAGAGAGTTTATTGCAAAGAATTTCATGATTAACAGAATCGAATGCTTTAGAGTGATCTAAAAGCACCAGAAACGTAACGCCACCATTATCAATATTGTGTCTGATATCTTAAGATACATTAACGAGCGCTGTGACGCAGCTATGCTTAGGCCGAAAGCCAGATTGATGTTTAACTAGGAGATGGTGATTAGTTAAATATTTACTCATTTGCTTATATACCAGACGTTCAAATACTTTGGATAGGTATGGTAGTATTGAGATAGGGCGAAATTCATTTCCAGTTTTCTGAACAGGAATGATCTTTGCATATTTCCAACAATCTGGAAACTGACTAGTGGTTATAATGGTGTTAAAAATGTTGGTAATGGGTAACATTTTAAATAAAAAAAAAAAAATAAAAAATATAAAAAATAAAAAAAAAAAAAAAATACACATTTTTTTTAAATTTAGGCTTTTTCCCACATTTTAAATCAAAATGTTTAACTTTCCATAATTTTTGGCATCACCAGAGAAGTTAAGTTTGCCTTTTTTTTAGCTATTTTTTGCATTTTTACTCATATTTGCTTATTTTGTAATTTTTGTGTATTTTTCTCAAACTTTTTAATTTTTCTCTTAAGAAGTGTAATTTTTTACCTTATTTGCAGTGTTGCAATTAGTTGCTTTTTTTCTAATATTTTTTTTTCATAAACGCAATGGAATTTGGCTTTTTTTTCTTCTCAGAATTAGAATATTTTATTTCTGGAACCGGCTTTAAGTCAGTATTAATAATTTTGAAAGCCTTAATCAAAGCCGGACAAAAAAATTTTAGAATGAAAGAATTACGTATTTTACATCAATTAAAAGTTCTGTGAATTTGTTTCTAATTTTTTTAAAAATAATTATAACTTTCTTCCAAAGATATGTTTTTTTAACCTTTTTAGACAATTTTCAATTCCTTTTGGGAGGCCAGTCCACCTCCCCAAATGGCTACGGCCCTGCTTTGAAGCATACGCTCAGGAAACTTCAGCTGTAAATATGTGTAGTTATTTGAGCAATAATACGGTATCTTTATTATTTTTTTTTTTTTTTTTAATAATGATTTATTTGAATTTATTTATTTGAAAAAAAAAATAATAATACATATTAAGTACGCGCCTCAGCACCAAAATTGGCATTTAAGAGGCTAGTAGGCAACTAGTTATATTTACATTGTATTTACACTACAAATTGAAAACTATTTACATTTATAGTAATTAAATGTGCTAAAATCCCAAAACTTATTTAACAAATTGTGAAAAGCAATCTGATGTAGGCGTGTCCCTATCCGGATTTCATTCCTGCCTAAGGAAATCTTCAGGGGACTTTGTTATTAGAATTTCTAGAGATATTTGTTATGTTAAATCACAAACTCAATGAGAATTTCTTGTCCTCGTCTAGGAGCGAGATTCAAAATTTAAAATATCAAAGAAAAACCAAAACAACAACAAAAAATTGTCACAATTGGCTTTGTCATCTTCCAAATACTACTCTGTTTTTTTGACAGACCTAGCAATGTAGTGACGTTTATTCAAGTAAATCAACAATAGAAAATCATATGTTTTCTATTAGTGTCAGTTACATTTAAATTTGCACAAGCACCTGCATATTTGTTATTTAAATTTATTTTCATCGGGAATAATCATTAATTGCATTTATAGTAATTAAATGTGCTAAAATCCCAAAACTTATTTAACAAATTGTGAAAAGCAATCTGATGTAGGCGTGTCCCTATCCGGATTTCATTCCTGCCTAAGGAAATCTTCAGGGGACTTTGTTATTAGAATTTCTAGAGATATTTGTTATGTTAAATCACAAACTCAATGAGAATTTCTTGTCCTCGTCTAGGAGCGAGATTCAAAATTTAAAATATCAAAGAAAAACCAAAACAACAACAAAAAATTGTCACAATTGGCTTTGTCATCTTCCAAATACTACTCTGTTTTTTTGACAGACCTAGCAATGTAGTGACGTTTATTCAAGTAAATCAACAATAGAAAATCATATGTTTTCTATTAGTGTCAGTTACATTTAAATTTGCACAAGCACCTGCATATTTGTTATTTAAATTTATTTTCATCGGGAATAATCATTAATTGCATTTATAGTAATTAAATGTGCTAAAATCCCAAAACTTATTTAACAAATTGTGAAAAGCAATCTGATGTAGGCGTGTCCCTATCCGGATTTCATTCCTGCCTAAGGAAATCTTCAGGGGACTTTGTTATTAGAATTTCTAGAGATATTTGTTATGTTAAATCACAAACTCAATGAGAATTTCTTGTCCTCGTCTAGGAGCGAGATTCAAAATTTAAAATATCAAAGAAAAACCAAAACAACAACAAAAAATTGTCACAATTGGCTTTGTCATCTTCCAAATACTACTCTGTTTTTTTGACAGACCTAGCAATGTAGTGACGTTTATTCAAGTAAATCAACAATAGAAAATCATATGTTTTCTATTAGTGTCAGTTACATTTAAATTTGCACAAGCACCTGCATATTTGTTATTTAAATTTATTTTCATCGGGAATAATCATTAATTGCATTTATAGTAATTAAATGTGCTAAAATCCCAAAACTTATTTAACAAATTGTGAAAAGCAATCTGATGTAGGCGTGTCCCTATCCGGATTTCATTCCTGCCTAAGGAAATCTTCAGGGGACTTTGTTATTAGAATTTCTAGAGATATTTGTTATGTTAAATCACAAACTCAATGAGAATTTCTTGTCCTCGTCTAGGAGCGAGATTCAAAATTTAAAATATCAAAGAAAAACCAAAACAACAACAAAAAATTGTCACAATTGGCTTTGTCATCTTCCAAATACTACTCTGTTTTTTTGACAGACCTAGCAATGTAGTGACGTTTATTCAAGTAAATCAACAATAGAAAATCATATGTTTTCTATTAGTGTCAGTTACATTTAAATTTGCACAAGCACCTGCATATTTGTTATTTAAATTTATTTTCATCGGGAATAATCATTAATTGCATTTATAGTAATTAAATGTGCTAAAATCCCAAAACTTATTTAACAAATTGTGAAAAGCAATCTGATGTAGGCGTGTCCCTATCCGGATTTCATTCCTGCCTAAGGAAATTTTCAGGGGACTTTGTTATTAGAATTTCTAGAGATATTTGTTATGTTAAATCACAAACTCAATGAGAATTTCTTGTCCTCGTCTAGGAGCGAGATTCAAAATTTAAAATATCAAAGAAAAACCAAAACAACAACAAAAAATTGTCACAATTGGCTTTGTCATCTTCCAAATACTACTCTGTTTTTTTGACAGACCTAGCAATGTAGTGACGTTTATTCAAGTAAATCAACAATAGAAAATCATATGTTTTCTATTAGTGTCAGTTACATTTAAATTTGCACAAGCACCTGCATATTTGTTATTTAAATTTATTTTCATCGGGAATAATCATTAATTGCATTTATAGTAATTAAATGTGCTAAAATCCCAAAACTTATTTAACAAATTGTGAAAAGCAATCTGATGTAGGCGTGTCCCTATCCGGATTTCATTCCTGCCTAAGGAAATCTTCAGGGGACTTTGTTATTAGAATTTCTAGAGATTACATATAAAAAAAGTATTTAAAAAACAAAACTATTTAAAAAAAGCATTTAATTTACGTAAGAAGTGGTTCCAGATTATATAATAAAAATAACTTAAAAAGAAAAATAACAAAAAATAACAAAAAATATTTGCGCTCCTACCGGGGCGCACAAATATTTTTTTAAAAAAATGGGCAAATCATTAAATGCATTAGAACCAGCAAAACGGATACGCTGTTTTGTCAGTCATTTGTCAAAGAATTTCAGTTTTAACTACAGTTGTAGTTCATTTAAAAAAACTAACCACATCAAATAATTGTACTATGAATTTCAATTCATTTCATGAGTTTTTTTGATTTTGTTATTAAAAAAAAATAAAAGAAATAAACGCTAGTCAATTTGTTACTACATTTTTGGTACATTTTTACTACATTTGTGGTTCATTTTATCAACAGTCAAAAACAATTGGTAATGTTAGTTCAATTTAATGAAATGTAAGTCGACATTTTATCAAGTGAAATTTCATTTGTTTTTAAATACATTTGTAGTGATCTTTACTTACATAGTATTTTAAGTATAGTCCTATATATCTGCAAAATTATTACATATGATCTTATTTTTAAATTTGTTTTTTACTTTTTTCCGCAATGACTGAAAACATATAAAATCAACCACTCGATTTCCAACACCCCTTCTGATTGCAACCAAAATTGGTATAGAAGATGAACATCATTATAGTATAAATTCGTCCAAATGTAGGACAGCTAATCCTAGCAGATCTTGAAATATCACGTTTCAAAATATGGAAAATATTCGAAAATTTTCAAAAAGTATTGACACAAAATATTACTCATCTTTTTAATGGCTTTAGCTACGAGAGCCATTGCTACCTCGTTTTAACTCTACTTCCATTGTGGTTTTACTAGTACACACATATTATTCTTTTCTATACATCAAAATTCATTGTTTTCAAAAACCGCGGTTCAAAAAGCGGTATTTCAAAAAACTGGTTTTTAAAATGTTGTCAAAAATATATGTTAAATAAAAGTCTGTTCCCTACGCCGTGTACAAATCAATACGTGGAGATGTTACGGTATCCTGACTTATGAATAAAAATGTGAAAAATTTAACTAAAAAGCCGATAATTCAGAAACATGCAGGAGTACCACATAGGGATTTGGTGACGGTATAGAAAAATAGTTAAAAACTAACATATATTTATTAAAAAATTTTAGAAAAGCATTTTTGTGAAATACATCGGTCTGAACGACGGGTATTGAATAAAATGCATTTTTACCGTCAAGAAGTAATTTATTTTTGTGAACCAGTAAAACCACAATTTAAGTACCTTTAAAAAGATGTGGGTAACTATGTTCAACTACTTTTGCAAAATAGTTATTTTTTATTTTTTTTCAATACATTATTTTTTTTATGTAAATATTTTATTCTACTATATTTAGTGTCTTTTTATAGATTTTTATCCATAACTTTGAGGCTCACATATTAATTTGACAACACAGCATAGTGGGATAAATTATAACTAACATATATTTTTTTGAAAATTTAAAAAAAAACAAATTTTTGGAATACAACGTTTGAAACCGCGGATTTGAGAAGAAATATGTATTTTACCTTCAAAACATTATTCTTTCGCTAACAGTAGGCTTAAAATGAGGTATCAGTGAATCACGTAGCTTTAACCGTTAAAGAGATATTGTCGATTAAGTACGACTACTTTTGTTAAATTTTCGATTTTTTTCATATTTTAAAACGCGATATTTCCAGAACCGTTAGACCTAGCACTTACTTTCCTTACCAAGTTTGGATAAAATTAAAGGGTGTAGAGATCGAAAATTGGATATTTTTTAATGGTTTTATATGGAATGACTCCAATAGAAAATTTTTGTTAGTTTTGTATTGAAACCTTTCATTTAAGTACAAATAAATATCAAATTGAACACGTATGCTGATTTAATAAGAACAATTGTAAAACCTGCAAGAATTTATAAAAAACGTTTTTAATGAGAAAACTCCAAAACTGTTAAGCATTCCAAAAAAAAACTGGGAACAACAATTAAAACAGGCTATATGGTAACTGGTACTGGCTATGTGTTAAAAAACAATCACGCTTGTCAGATTTATTTAGTCGTTTTTCGCCAACCAGAGTAATAAAAATCGTCAAGAATAGTAAAAAAAATTGTTAAGTTCAATTTTTGCATTGAAAAAGTCGCAAAAAATCGCAAAAAAACACTTCTTTAAGTTCTTGGTGGAATTGTAACACTAAAAAAATTCGTTTTGACGCATTGTGAATGAGTATTTTTAGCAATCTTAGATAGTTTGCTAAAAAATTAACTTTTTTGGAAGTTTTTTTTTTACTTCCTAAAAAAATTTCTAAGAATATTTTTGTTATACCACTTCAATTAATGTGAAACCCCAAAAAATTTCTCAAAAATAGCCAAATTACTTACTCATAAAAAAATCGTTACCAAAAATATTGTAGTGTCACCTTAACAAGGTATTTCGGAAGCAACGTGCGAAAAATTAACTATTTAAATTTATATTCCGCTAAAATGTTTCAAGATTTTGAATAATTTATACGAAAAATCATATTCTGTTGATATATTTTCACTAGAAATCGCCTTATTTGACAGTCCTGAAAAAAATAGGTCGCAAGTGTACATGTGTGCGTGTATTTCTATAACTACTTGTGGTTGGTTTTTTCGTGTATGTTCGATATCTGTTTTCTACACAAACTCCACATCAACCAGCGCTTGTTAACTAATTTCTAAATAAGAACATGTTTATTTATGTTTGCTGGTACAGTAGTAAAATAGAATGCGACGAAAATACATTCATCAAAATAAGCCCGCTCAAATGGTTGAACTTGCGCTAGCAGAATTTTTAGTGAAGTTGAGTATTACAGACTGCTAAAACTATTTGACCTAGGTTTTAGAGGAACTAAATTTGAGTTGAAAGATGTAGTTAAATCAGCGAAATCACCATAATTTTTAAGCTCAATCAACAGAAAAGTTAAGAAGGTCTTTCGCGATCTGACTAGAGGTAGGTCCATATTTATTACCGGGAATATAGGTAGTTATTAAAGAGTACTTTATAGGTACGGAGTAACGATTTGTGGCATATTTTGCACTATCTGGGTTAGTTTCCGAGATATAATAAATATAAAAAATTCAGAAAGCGAAAAAGGGTTAGATTAGCGTATAAAGGTGCCGTTGCATTTTTTTCGATTAATCGATATTGGAAGTTATGTACTCGAACACTGAAATAAAAAAGTCATTAAAGTCAGGCACTTTTTTGATATGAGGATTCTTGCAGTAAAATTGCTTATATCACTGGAAATTGTTATCAATTATCATAATATGAGCCCTACGCATATATGCAGATTGTTTTTAATATGTAGTATGTTTATTTCATAATTTACACATTTAAACAAACTTAGGTTTAAAATAAGTTAAGTAAAATCAAATTGTCTTTGCGCTGAAGAATATCCCTTGTGAAATATTTTGTCAGATATACAAGCATACACAGATAAAAATATCACCAAATTCTAAGTGATAAAAGTATTTGTAAAAATTAAATTTTTATATCATATTATATATATATTGTTGATATTCAATAAAATGTGTCAAATTGCCATCGAATAAGCGTCAAATTATTTAGACTTTACTTTATATATTAAGACTTTATTTATTTTATAAATCAAAATATTATTTTTTGCTTTTTATAAAGAAATAGTTTTTATAAATAATAAAAACGAGTTTAAATATAAATAATTGCACAATAAAAAATAAATGTATTTTAGCGCTTTTCGCGGTGTAATTTTCTTTTAAGAACTAATATAATAGTTCCTTACACACGCAACAAAAATAAAACATTAAGTTCAAAAAATCTGTGAAGTGCAAAAATTATAAAAAATAGGAAAATATAAATATATATAAATGATTTTAGCATAAAATATTACATTTTACATAAGAAACTTTTTCAATCAACACTTTGCAACATTTGTAATATTTTTTCTGGTTTAATAACAATTTTTATAATTACAGTGTATTTATTTAGTTTTATCTCATGAATTATTTAACATAAAGTGATAATTTTATTTGTTTTATATTTTTTTATAAATTACTTTACATTAAAAAAAATGTTTTTAAAAATAAAAAAAAAATAGTAAAAAAACTTAAACATTTTTTATTTTATTAGAAATCAACAAATTCGATTGTTAAATTTTGTTTTGAATTTCAACAAACTTGTTTGTTGATATCACTATTACAAAAAAAAAAAATCAATTAAGTCAAAAACATTGTTTGTTAAAATTTGTTTTTATTGCAACAAATTCATTTGTTGACTATTTTATCGAAATAAATTTAACAATCATGCTATAAACACATAGACGACTGCAGCTACACGACTACAGCCTGTCAAAAATAAAATACACACGTTTATATGAAAACGATTATTTTGGCACCAACACAACTACACGGCTACCCGACTACTTTTGCCGCTGTAGTCAACTTAGGTTAATTTCTATTTTTGTTGGCTGCAAAACAAAAATAGTGTTGACAATAAAACAAAATATGTAACAAATTAGTGCTTAAAAATATTTTATTTTGTTAAACACAAAAAACGTCGCAACATCAAATGGTATAATTGCATTAATATTCAAGAGGGGTTATATAAATTTATTTTCAGGTTATAATAATGTATTATAAATAAGTAATTGTATTTTTAAGTGAACTTTATATACATGTCTACAACCAAGCATGTTGTTCTATTTTAATAAAGAAAAAAAAGATGTAATTGGCACTACTGAAACAAAAATGTATTTGTATCAGGGATGTTAAATGGAGTTTTCAATTTTGTACCAACATCCAAAAAAAATTGTACTTTTTGGACGTTGACGGTACCATTTTTTTTAAATTTATTAAAACAACAAAAAAAAAATACATAAAAATTCTCTTGTACAGAAAAAAACAAAACCTTCCAATAACATACATTATATGTATGAATAAAATAAGGCATAAAAAAGTCTTATGAATATATGAGACCAAATCATGGAATTATTTGTTTTGTTAATAAACTATTTGGAATTTCTACATCATAGCAGCATAAATTTGTCGCTCTTAACCAATCCTTAGTCTGTATGAGACTTGATAATGTTGGCTAATGTAGTCTGTTTCTTTCCTTAGTTTTTATTATATTTTGAAAAGAAAAAAACTCTTTCCACATTTGCAGACCAGTGTGGAATGGATAAAATTCCAGCAACGACTAGAAATGTCTGGAAACATATTGACATTCAGTTCATTTTGAAAATTAGCTACTACCGACCAAAAACTACAAACGTTTTAATTTTTTAACGACTTCAGTTAAAAAAATTTTAGTTTTTACTCTGGCTCAAGTAATATTTTTACTAAGAAGACAAGAGTGGAGCAAAATTAATGATTAATCGGTTTTTTGTTAAAGTTCTGCCTATTATGGAGGCTATAACTTTTCTAAAACATTGGGTTCTGATGAGATCTTTAACCAGATCGAAATACTAGTATTAACCTAGCTAATATGTTTGATTTGCTTTATTTTTGTAAATATACCGAGGTTGAGAGCTCGTTCTAAATTAAACATATATAAGATTGTTTGGAATTTTCTTTCATTTCTTTAACAATAATTTAATTTTCGTTTGAGTTTGAATTTTAACGTCTTTTTCAGACAATTGCAGTTAATACTATAATTAATATGCAATTTTATTTAATTTAATTGTGAAAGGCGTGGTAGAGAAGAATGAGTGTATTTTCTAAAAATCATAACTACATTGCAAATATTCAATTTTTTCTGAATCAGACTGCGCAGTTTCTGGTATTGAACGTTCGTCAGTGACCCTGTTTTTTTTTTGAATTTTTGAATAATGTAATATTTGTTATGTTTTTATTTGTTCGATTGCGTCTATATGAAATTTTTCTGTGCAATCACTGACCGTGGTATAGATAAACTGATTTCTAATGCCACATGCACTCGCACTACACGTTAGACAGAGCGCTTTAGCCCTCTGAGCTATAGTTAGGTCGAGTTTTGTTGTGATTAAAACTAGTTTTATTCAATACACGGTGTTTTTGTTCTTGCATACATAATCTCAGAAGTACAACTCCAACAACACAACAGTTCTATTTTTAGAAACTCACCTCACTCTAATGTCCACTGTTTTCCCATATGTTATAAGTGATGCCATATCTATATATCAATTTTCACTTCTTCAGAATTTTAATAAATTCAAAATAAAAGTGAAGTTGGCTGCAACAAGTGTCAATATATGTAAGAGCTGCCAGATAAATTTTGTAAAAAATCGTAAATTTTTAATCGATATTAAAAAAAAAAAATTGCCAACTTTATTCTTCAAAATCCTTAAAATGATGATAAATCGTAAAATCTGGCGGATATAGTCGCATATATTTTAAGAGCTCATTACATAAAACGAATAAATGCAATGAAAAAGGACACAATAACAATTTGTTTGCTATACTAAAAATTCAAAAAGGGGAAAAATTAAAAATGTTTAAATTGTACCAAATGAGTAGCGGTAGTACCACGGTACTTTAGAAGGTCAAAATGTACCAAACAAAGTACAATTGTACCAACTTTAACATCCCTGATTTGTATAAAAAACAGCTATTGATATTTTTAAATTGAATCGTGATCAGCTGTTTACTATGCTGCTGTCGTTTCCAAAATAATAAGTAGCTGACCACACGGCGACGATTGCAGTCAACGGCATTTGCAGTCGTGTAGCTCTGCAGTCTGCTGTGGTCTATGTGTTTATAGCATCAAGCTACAAACATGGTGTTTGTATTTACAAGATCAAGTATTGGAGCAATTTCAAGCAAAAATTCGTTTTTATTTATAAAAAGCTTGCTTATATTTAAAATTTTTTTTTATCTGCCTACATGTGATTACAGCATAAAGCTCACATAAACTACAATTTCACAATACATTTATATTGAACAAACCATGTTTGTAACAATCATAATACTTGAATTACAACTATATTAAGGTCCTAGTTATCATATTCTGATCATGCAAAGAATTTCGTCATCACTTATTATTATTATTATGGCAAACATATTATGATTATTTCGTACTACAAACTTAAAAGCACGTGTATTTTGTTTAAATTTTTCTTTTATAAAGGGTATTTTTTTTAGAGTGACACAAGTTTAAATCATAATAAAACAAGGAAATATATAGAAAGAAAATTTTATGAAATTAATGTTTAAATATGATTTCTGCCATGTGGACGCCACGGCTGGTGCGTAGAAGGCGCAATCTGAAACACCAATTTTCAACAACTTACCGCAGCATTTGCATCCGTATTTAGCCGATAACTCTTCGAATGTTGATTTCCAGGTGTTTGTGGTTTATCGACGTAGACAAGTGACTTAACATAACCACAAAGAAAATAATCCAATGGGATTAAATCACTCGATCTTGGTGGCTAATTACGCCAAATTATATTTTTATCAAAAGTTTCTTTGAGTAAATCAACTGTAGCACCCGCAGTGTGGCATGTGGCTCCATCCTATTGTTTCGACAAAAGCTTGTGGAATCTCCTCACTCCAAATGCAACAATTCTGCTTATTTACGTACCCATTCAACCAAAAATGTGCTTAATCTGAAGGACGATTAAAATTTCAACAATTTGCACGCGTTTATCTGGTGTAAGTCGATTCATAATGAAATTTCAAAGCAAACTAAACAAAAAGCAGCTGTTAAATGTTAAATGGGTGGTCAAATAAAACAGTGATGCCAACTCAAATTTGTGACACAATAAAAAAAACACGCTTTATTTTTTTTGCGAATTTGCAAACAATTAAAAAATAAATCACTTTTTTATTACGTTATACTTAATTTGTAATACTTTTATGTCCATATAATAAACAATAACTTTATTTAAGAGGTGCGTGACAAAGCAACTTTTGCCTGTACTTCCAGGGTAGACGAGGTTGGGACTACAAACTTATTACTTCTTCCACAAAAGAAATCACCAGAAGATTTAACACCACTACATTGTTTGTCTATTTTTAATGACTTTTAGTTTAATATTATTTAATTTGTTGTTGCTGTCTGATTCTCACAATTTCATTTCACAAAATCTCAAACAGGAATAACACTAAAAAAACAAAGACGCTCATAACAAAAACAGACTGATCACCTTATAGTTGGCGCAACTATAATATGGCTGTAGTTTGAGACAGGAATATGATAATAAGTACTCTATTATGATTGCAGACAAGGGATTACAAAAAAATAGAGGTTTTTACTCATGAAGAAAGCATGATGAAAGAATTATTGGTGAAATATGATTGATACAATAATAATTAAATTAAAACAACTAGTTTTCGTTTTGTAGCCATAATCATATTGCGGCTACAAACATCTGTATGTAGGAAAGTCCTAATGAAATAACGTCCTATCAAATAAATTTTATTGTTTTTGACCGACTCCCAACCAAATTTTTTTTCTGAGTGAAGATATAAAATAAGTAATGGGTAAAACTTTGAAATAAACCCTGTGATATTAGATTATATATGGTCCTATTGAAACCCAAGTTTAAAATTTTTTATATATCCAACCATGGTTTAATCTAGTTGCTTATGTATTCATTAATTAATTTATATTAATTGAGAAAATCTTTATTGTATGTTAATTATAACAGTTTAACACAATGAAATCTTCAATTTGAAATTATATTTTAGAAATCAGGTTTATCGCATACATATGTCATTACCACCATTAATTTTTAGCCAACTCAATTGCAAGGTGTCTAGACATAAAACCTATTAATCACATACATACATGTAACATTCATTCATATGTAGTATACGAAAATCGTACACTTAACAGTTTAATTTTTTCCACTCATCCAGTCAGTCAGTCATTCATGCATGCATGTATTTTTTTTTTTTTTACAATACTTACTCTTTTCATTCATTGATACTCGACATTTTTTTCATATTTGTTTTGTTATTAATGTGCATATTTTGTTTGTTTCGTTTTTTGTTTTTTTATCGTAAGAGGTTTTTGCACCCAAATCCCTTTTTCTGCGTATAAATGTCAACTTTATTTTTTATAATCGGCTAAAAAAAATATTATCATTTCACTAGCATCTGCTATAAACATTACTGCCAAGTACATGCATGCATACGTTTGAACATGCCTGTAGACATGGAGCTTCTCCAAAACAAGAAAAAATCATCAGTAAGTTTATAAAAATAAAACAAAAGTAATGAAAATTATTGCATGATTTGCACCCATATGAAAATGTCATAGAGTCGTCTGTTTATTATAAGCAAAACTCTTGTTGAGATAACGAAATTATTTAAAATTTAAATGAAAAATAAATTTGAAAAAATGCCTTAACTGTTAACCAGCTTCGTCTCCTTTAACATTGGACTGAAAAACTACGAGTCCATTAATTTTCTCACCTTTCTAACATAGGCAAATTTTTGCGAAATAGAACTCCCACATCGGAGAGTTCATTGTTGGTGTGAATATTAAATGCTTCATCGACGTCAGCCTTAGTGGTTCAGATGCGAATTGAAATTTGACTACCCAGCAAAACCACACATTACCAAATAATGGGTAAAGTAATGTATCGACATGGGGCTCCACGCATTTCATTACACCTTACTTCAGTGATGAATTTTACATTACCTAAATTTAATGGGTGGTATCATTACCTTGTAGGGGATAAAGTAACTGATTACTTATATGGTTACATGTTCTGAAAAAGTAATGTGTTTATAAATAGATTTTCATAAAAAAGAAATTTATAAAAAAAAATATTACAAATAAATAACGTAGAGGTGTTCAACTTTGAATGGCCGTTTTTCAAAATGAGTTCTAAAGTGAATATATGGGCTAGTTTGGTTCCTTTGTATGTAAAAACATTTAATATGAAGTTTGGTGCCGATTGGATAAAGAAAACACGAGGCGGAAATCGATTGAAAATTAAAAGTGTGTTTTGTATGGGGGAAATGGCTTTTTTTGAGTTTTTTAAAAAAATTGTTAATATTGAAGCAGTTTTTATTCCATATTATAAATTAATCGAAATGAAGACAAAAAAGTGTTTTCAAAAAGATATAAAAATCCAAAATCGGTTGAGAATTACCCGAGTAAAAAAAAATACCCCAGACTACTAATGTGCCAAATACCACTTGATCAAACATTTCGAGCCCACATCCTAAACGTTTTCGAAATTAAATACCAAAATATTTTTCTTTTACCTTACTGGACCCATTAACTGTTATATATGAAATATTTATTTTTAGGATGTCGGTATCCTGTCCTAAGGTGACGTCGAAAACCAACAATATTTTTGGGGTATTTTCACATCTCCAATTTCTAATTTTAAAAAATTTTGTTCAACAAAATTAAAAAAAAATATTTTGGACCATTAAGGTCTCATTAAGTATAAAAGTTAAAATAAAAATACCAAAAGTTACACATATCCTACGTTTAATTTAGTAAGGGCAGCTATTTAAATTCGGCGGATTTCGATGAAAACGCTTTTTTTTGCACAGAATTCGATCATAAAGTTAGATCGATTATAATTTGTATGGCCTCTTGAATTTGGGGTATACGTATATTATATTAATCAATATAAATATATAGAACACTGAAATCGAGATAGGAGATTTTTTGTTACGATAATTTTGGTTTCAGAATGATTTTAAGCTGGAAATCACAAATCTGAAGTCAGTTTGTTAAAAAAAACCTTTACCTGAAAGCGCCAGGAGAAAAAGGTGAAAGACCTGCTGTAATGGGTTAGCGGAAAAAAAAATAATAAAACATGGCTGGTTTAATTAAAGTACAAAAAAATTGTTTTTATTCCATGTAAATGCTAAATATATTAATCTAAAGAGGTGAATGCTAATTGACAGTAAAAACAGTTCATTGCTATCGAAAAGCACAAATGGATGTTACATTTGGTACCAAACGTATGTGTATCGAATTTTTTTGTAAATTTTCACTATTTCCTTGATCCGATTTCCATATTCAAGGAAATTATTTAATTCGTCAAATATCACTCTAGCCATTGAACTACCAATGCTGATGGTTGATTCTTCAGCGGATGATGTCCATCGAAATTAAATAAAAACCAATGTCAACATACTACTTTTCTTTTTGATAAATTTTCTTTCGATGGCAGACTTAGTCAATTTATCTTGAAATGCTGAGTACCAGTAGGCTGTGAGCACAGTCTGACATTATTTCTGTCCTTCCTCATAATTGTTTTGATGCAAAGATCTTAAACCGATCCTACGAATTCCGTTTAATAAACTCTTGGCGGTTTTTTTTAGCTCGTTGCTTTTCACAGTTAAAAGTTGGTAAGGTACACCATAAGCTGTAGTGATGTGTAGAAACCCAGTAAAAACGCTGTTTATATGCAAGCAGTTCTTGTAAGGAAGTAAGCGAATCCCTTACAAACATATATATGTCATGATTTTTATATGGCGAATTCCCACTTGGAATCATTACTTTTGGGCAAAATAAGCGCGGATTTTAGTGCTTAAAAAAGCTGTGATTTCATGGCTTTCAGTAAATTCATATTTTATGTCTACATTATTACGATTAAAAGTAATAATATGAATAGCATATAATTTATTTTACATAAACTACTACAGATAATAATTTTTTGTTATTAAAATTTAGACATATAATATAATAATTTTATTTTCTTTTACCGCTCCACGGGCTAACTCTTGAGAAACAGTTAAATAACTACAAACAGAAAAAAATTTAGCTATTTGCCAGCAGAAATTCGGTTACTAAGATTCTAATTCGGTTATTACGAATTTCAGACAGTTGGCACAACTTTATATTAGTTTTCACAAAGAAGAACTTTAGTTGCAACACAGAAAATTTTAAGATATCGAATGTAAATATCGTTGTTCTAACTGAATTTATAAGTTTTTAACATTAATATACACTTTTCAATTCGCTTGGAACTTTATTTCTCTGTGTGTAATTATGTTTTATAACATACTCGAAAACACCAAACGCAATCAGGAATCACTCGGGAATACTGGTACAAATCGTTTATAATCCACGATATGAAACTTTCTGCATTACAACCTGCATTCTTATAAGGGATTAGGGTAAGCTGCTTTCAACCCAAATCCTTGTAATGGTAAACAGTAAGCTCAAAGTATTTGTTTGTTTATTTTTATACGAAAATTATTCGTTTAGTTTACTGCTTCTCAGTATTATGTAATAGTAATCCCTTACATCAGCGCATTTGTTTTATCCTGCTTCTAAAAACACGACAATTTTTTACTTTGAATTGTCCAAATATAATTTTTTAAAAAGAGATAACAATGCAATTTTTAATGTAAACAAAACAAAAATTTATTATCCGGTACCGTGAAATAACTCCCAAATAAAATAACTCCCAAAATAAAAAAAATTAAATAACTCCCAAAAATTTTCCATATAAACAATGCGTTAGGACTTATTTCACAATTTTCTGTTAGAAACTATTTCGTTATGAAATAACTCCCAAATGAAATAATTCCCAACCTGGTTTTGTTGGGAGTTATTTCACTCCTTTTTGGCATTGGGAGTTATTTCACTTTTGTTGGGACTTATTTCATTTTCATTTTTAAATGTGATTTTATCGTTGGGAGTTATTTCATTTTTGTTGGGAGTTATTTCATTTCTATTAAAATTACATTTTGGTAAATTTTATGCATTTGTAACGGTTCTTAAAATTGTCGTAAGGTAAATAATAGCAATACAATGAGTTATTTTACCAAAAGGAACGCAGTTCTTGCTAGAATTTTGGTAAGTAAAGATCGGTATTAAAGTGATTAAAAATAATGGCACATCTTTAATTTGAAATAATGACTGGCAAAAGAAGAAATGGTAAAGTGTTATACGTAAAAGTCGAAAATCAAATTTATTTAAAAAATTCGGAAGCTAGAGGAAGAAAATATTATACGTGTTACGAAGAAAACTGCAAGTCGCGAGTGTTGCTGGAAAAAAATAAAATCTTAAAGCCACTGATTTTAGTGAGCATAATCACAGCGACCAACGGAAGCTGTATGAAGAACTTAAAGCCCTCAACCAAATAAAAGATCAGTGTTTGGATGTTGCAAGTACTGTGGGCGCTGCTAACGCTGTTTGCGGAATCCGGGAGAATTTCCGGAACGTGTGCGTAAGGAAAGTTAATAATCTATCAGGTTTTTCTCTCATTGCATTGTTAACAATATTTTTCTTGTTTGTAATAAAGCAATCAAGAGTCAACTAAAAACATTGATTTCAACAAAGTCAAACGTGGTCTGCAATATTTGAAAGCAAAAGTTTTTGCGGCATATCCAAAGACTCCGACCGATGTTGTCAATATGTTTAAAAAATAAAATATTTTTAAAAAGTTTGGATATACGTTTCATGAGGGTCGTGACAAAACACCGTTTTTTAAAGTGACATTATGTCCACAGATGGAATGACATAAAGTCCATGGACATTATGCCACTTTTTGGGTGACATAAGATCCATGGACATTATACTCCAGTGTGGAAACAGATCAGTAATTTTGAAGTTTCTTTTGTGTTGCACTCAGAAAAAACTTTATTTCGCGAAGCCGGCTGCCGCGTTCTACAGAGGAAAAAACCCCTAAGGGCGGCCGAAGGCCGCCACCCAGAAGAACTTGTTTTGCAAATCAGATGTCGAATCCGTTGAAATCTTATATTTTTAAGACATCAAGTAATTTGTAAAAACAAGTTTTTCTGTGTGGCGGCCTTCGGCCGCTCTTATCAGTTTTTTCCTCCGTAGAACGCGGCAGGCGGCATTCAAAATTTATACCTCACGCGAAGATATTGAATTTTGACCAACTGATATTTTGCTTTTATACTTCTAAAGTACTGAAAAAGATTCTACAGTTACACAAAGCAAAAAATGTAGCTATTTGCCAACTGTAACTCGTTACTACGACTCAAATTCATTTATAATGAATTTCAGTCGGTTGGTACAACTGAACATTAGTTTTCACAACGAAGTTCGGCTAATTTAACTGAATTTTAAATGCTACACTCAAAATTTTCAGAAATCGAATGCTAATATCATTGTACTAACTGAATTTATAAGTTGTTACAATTAAAATGCGCTTTTCAATTTGGTTGGCACTTTATTTCTCTGTGTGTATAAATGAATTAGTATATAAATTATAACTGCCTGCTGAATGATAAACAATCTGGAAACTTGGACATTTCTTTAACTCTTCTTCTTCATCTATACGGCTTTTATCTTTGTATCTATCTAATCACACAATCCGTGACTCTTACCAAAGGCGTACCGCAAAGGTATATTTTTAGCCCTCTACTTTTATATGCAAATGACTTGCCTGGCCAGCTTTCGTACTGCAAATTACATACTTACAAGGAAGATGTCCAATTGTTTTTGAGCAGTCGAGAAATCAAAATGTGTGATAATTCACCGGCAAAGAACTGTGCCAGTTTATAAGTTTTATAAGCGGAGGAAGAGTTGATATCGCAGAGTAGGCTAAAAACATTGGCATCATTGTCAACAAATACTTAAAATTAGTTAAACCATATTAATTCACTTGTTAATCACACATATGTCAAGTTAAGGAAAATATGGTCACCACAGCTTTTACTCGCAAAGTCGTACCTCATCCCCGGTTTAATTCACGGCTGTGTGCTCTTCGGAGATTGTGATACAGCTAGCAAATGCAAGCTAACAGTTTGGATAACAATAACTTCTGATATGTCTACGGTTTGAGAATAATTGATCATGTCTCTTCTTTTGCCATAAAACTTTATGGCGTATCTTTTAAGAGCCTTTTGAAGATAAGAGTACTTTTAATTTACCATAAAATTATTTATACTAGAAATCCGCTTTAACTTTTCTTCTAAATTGTTTTGCATAATTTATCTACACACAGAGAAATAAAGTGCCAACCGAATTAAAAAGTGTATATTAATGTTAACAACTTATAAATTCAGTTAGTACAATGATATTTATATTAGATTTCTGAATATTTTCTCAGTACCCGAATTTCTTTTGGCAAATAGCTAAATTTTTCTCTGTGTGTAAAAAAGAATAAAGTATTAGAAAGTAATTATAATTTTTGTTTGTTTTTATTTTCTTATGTAATTTTAGTTTATATTTTATATAACTTGCAATATCGGTTTTACACAAACTGCTTTCCTCTACTTTAACTTTAATCTTGTTGTACAGGATATGTGAATGTAAATAAATAAATAAAATGTTTTTTTCCACTAGCTGTTTGTACCCGGTCTTGCTCGATACTCAAGTACATTTGAAACAATACATATTAAAAACAAATTTTTGTTGCATATCTTAAGACTTAAAAAAGAAACCGATTTGTTCTCAGATTTCTTATCTTAACCCTTAAATGCACTCTGCATCTTTAAAGATACAACCTTTAAAAAAAATCGCACGACTTTATTTTGACCTTATTTAAAATGAAAACCTCAACAGTGTGTTAAAAAACCTCAAACGGTCTTTTCTAAAATACATTTTTTAATAAATATTTATTTATTAATAATGAAAGTCGACAAAATTAATATGTGCGAAATTAATTAATTTTGTATGATATCGAAAAAAACGGCAAAAATAATTTTCGAAAGTTTAAATAAATTACATTGTGTCGTTAAGTCACTTAATTTTTGTGTAAAAGGCAATTGGTTTTTTTTTTGTAAAAAAAAATATATATTTTAAAAATCCTGGTACGCAGTTTTTATTTTTATGTAACATTTCTCACCATAAAAACACCTTTTGATTTAAATGGACACTGTTGGCCATTTACGGGTTATTTATTAACCACGCCCAGAACTACTCGCGACGCCATGCTCACACATAGCAGTGTGACCCGTTTTTAAAATATTGTAAAAATTCTTAAAGCATAAAAAATATAAGGCGATCTTTCGGAGGGCGAACTTTTTTAAAATTTGAGAGGAATCTGGTGAAAAACACAAAACTGGACTCTATACATTTTGAAGAGTAACAATTCTTATTGCGAAAATTGGTAGTTGACCTTGCATTTATAAATTTAAAAAGAGTTGGCCTTAAAATGAGCGTGCTCGACTTCGCCCTAGGTAAGAAAAAAATTAGTGCCACATTTCAGCGAAATCCATAAGAAAATCAGAATTGGTTAATTAAACCACTATACAAAATTCACATTTTTTAGGAAAAATGGGACTGATCAAGAAAAACTTGTATGGAAACTTTACTCGCGGTAAAGGGATCTTATATACAATGTTTTAGAGAAATCTGTTGAAAAATGAATATGTGTATAACAAACACCTAAAGCATATATACAAATATACATATATATAAAAAAAAGTGGGTGTGGTCGACAAAAAATATATTTCGACCCTGCATGTAATATGAGAATCATGTGAAATAATTTCGAGAAAAATTCGTTAAAAACAAAAGAGATTCAGAGACCATCCAATGTAAAACATTAAAATTTACACAAGAAGTGGGCGTAAAAGTAGTAGGCGCGGTCAATGAAATATGTGTGGCGATCTTGCCTGGGATATGACTATCATTTGTGCGAGTTTTGAGCAAGTTCCAGTGAGAAAAAATAATGTTTTATCTAAAGTGAAAAATGCATATGCGTGGTCGATGAAAGGTATATGGTTACATTACGTGGGGTTCGAGCATCACGTGTGAAAGTTTTAAATAAGTTTCATTGACAAAAAAAAAAGTTTTATCAAAAAGAAAAATATTCAACCCACAAATTAAAAATGGGGCGCAAAATTAGGCGTGGCCAATTAAAAGTATATTTGAGCAAAATACGTTGTAAAAAGTGGTCGTGGTCGTGGTCGGTAAAAAAAAAGTATAGTGCAACCTTTCTTGGAGTAATAGGACCAGGTGTACCAAATTTCAGAGAAATCCGTTAAAAAAAAATTGTATAGCGAACAAACAAACAAACAAACAAACAGAAAATTTATTATATATATATATAGATTTGAATGTAATTGCATGTACTTATTATTCCATTGAACCCAATGTCGAAAAATATTTTTTTTTATATATCTCAATCAATATATTTTAAATTTTTGGATTCCGCAAGAGCTCCATATAGGAATTTGGCAACGGCCTATGGCAATAATTTATAATTAACATATATTTTTTTCGTTTATTCAACACTATCAGAAGAAACCTCCTGGCTAGCTAATACAGAAAAAAAAGGAAAATAAAAATTCAAACACTACGGAAAATAATAATAATTGCTAGGCCCGAAAGTGTACTGCTCACCTACCTCCACCATGACATCGATTGCAGCGATTTCAATAGCCATCATAGCTTTTGGAGGTATGCAGCTGCTGATGAAAATTGTGAATCTCTTTTCCATTGGTCTATAAACAACAGATTACAACTCTTGTTTGATGCTGAAGATCGCGCTAGTTCCCACTTCGTATGAAAAAGAGATTCCAATCCATACCTCTGCTTTATCGAGATATATCATGCCAAACTTCCCATAAAGTCAGCACCGCCCGTCAATTGTAAACATCGGCGTGACATTACCCATCGTTAGGACTACCCAAAAACCCAGGTGGAACTAAAAAAAAAGCTAATTGTGCGAAAAACATCGCTGAACTGGAATGTACATCCGCGTAAACAATTTTGAGCGATTTTTTGACGTAGTTACGAGTATTGCTGTAGTAAAAGCAAAAAGTGAATAGTTTAAATTTTGTTAGAAATTTATAGTTGATCTGTTGTTTTAATATGTGATGAAGTTTTTTTTTTTGGTTTGGCTCAAGGTCATAAATTAAAAATAAAATTCAAATTTTTAAAGTTTTATTTTTAAATATTTATTATCTTTTCGATATTTCGAATAGCTTCGCTGTTCATCTTCAGAAATAAATTTAAATATCTTTTAATAAAGGGTGGAGTTGAAAGCGTACTTACTTAACTTATTATTTGAAAATAAAATTAAGACAGCGGATTAAACAAAAATTATGAAAGGAGAATATCATTACCTTTAATTTGAGATACATTTCGTTAATACTCCATAACTTTAAAAAATTTTTAAAGCTAAAATATCAAAACAATGAGAGTTTTGTTAATTTATACGATTTATTAAGAATATAAAACCATGAGAAATCGATCTTGAATTAAGTCAACAATGTTTCAAAATTAAACGTTTTTTAGATACTTTTACAACTGTGATCTGTAAGCAAAAGTGCAATTTACCCCACTGTGAGGGGCTTATGCGGCCTTTTTCCGGTTTTTTTTTTTCTTTTTTTAAAGGAAAAGTAAAGCGCATTTTTGACAAAGAAACGAAAACGATAAATATCCTATAAATTTAAATAATTTTTAATGTCTACACAGAGAGAATTTTAATGGACGACAAACAATGAAAATGTTATTAAACTAAAAAAAAATTTCCTTAAAATTAATAAAAAGTTTCGTACTTTTTATGAGACTAGGTTACTAATGAAACTTTTTCACTGAACGAATAAAATTTTTAATAAATAAAGTAATACCTTTTTATAAAATTTTATGAAAACTTTCATTAATTTAACAAAAAGTTTCAATGGAAGTGGGTCAGTGCAACTTCATTGTTTTTATGCAAAAATTCGTTAATATTATGCAGATAATTCTCTGAGTGTAGAAATGTTCTTTCAAATTATTTCATAACTCGTATATTTAACAAAGATAAAAAAATACTACTATATCTTTCCAACAAAACTTACATGAATCATTCTGACATATGGAATTATACTTAACTGTCTGTAAATTATATATACAATCACATACATACATAGATACAGATAACACCTCACATTGGGACAAATTTATTTTTGGGGCTGGTTAAAAATTGTATGTTACGGTAAAAAATAAAACGTTTGCAATTAGGCCATGCATGTTCGTTCCGAATCACACTGTTTTTTTTTGTGAGTTCCTGAAAAAATCAGTGTTTCAAAATAGATTAGTAAATCGCAGGGACCGTAAATAATGATTATTGCTCGTTTTTTTGAATCAAAAAATCAATCACTTAGAAGAGACATAAAAAAAAATTATTGCACCATTATTATTATTTTTTGACAATCTTTGCATATCCGTCATGATTTTTAAATTTTTGATTTTTAAAGTTTTCTTCAATAGTAATGATTATTTTTGAGTAATAATAAAAAAATCAGCCATAATCATTATTTTTGAGCAAAAAAAATAAAACTCAAAAATAATCATTATTTATGATTTTTATTTTTTTCGCTCAAAATAAAACTCACTTTCAATGTGTGGGATTGACATATCTCAGTAAGTAGGAGGAGCTTATCGAAGATTATGGTATCAGTCTCTTCTTTTTAAGATTCTCTAGCAGATTAATGCCTCAATCATATTTGTGGGTGAGGTTTAAAGGGTTAATTTTTAATTTCAAAATAGGGCTTTTTTGCCGTATTTTGTGAAAGTAACAATGTGTGGGATGGACATATCTCAGAAAGGAGGAGGAGCTTATCCAAGATTGTGGTATCAATCTCTTTTTTGGAAGATTCTCTAGCACACTAATGCATCAATCATATTTGTGGGTGGGGTTTAAGGGGTTAATTATTAATTTCAAATTAGGCTTTTTTGCCGTAAAGTCAAAATTTGGAAGCTCGATCTTCACCGTAGACGTATGTTTTAGTGGACTTTTTTGCTCAGTACAATCCCAAGAATCAGAAACGCGAAGCGCCCATTAAGATTTTTTTCCTTCCATATTAATCGCCCCACCCTACATGAAAGTGAGTTTCATTTTGAGCGAAAAAAATAAAAATCATAAATAATGATTATTTTTGAGTTTTATTTTTTTTTTGCTCAAAAATAATGATTATTGCTGAGTTTTTTTATTATTACTCAAAAATAATCATTACCATTGAAGAAAATCATTAAAACTCATAACATAATCATTATTGTGTAATTTTATTATAAAACTCATAATGATTACGGTCCCTGGTAAATCGTGAATATTTCATTCGCCCCAGTGTAATTGAAGCCTCATGTCGTATGAAATATTGCCGAATACTTTTTCGCATGGTCAAGTTAATACAGCCACACCTACTGAGTTGTGAATTCCAGGCAAAACTTCAAGTTTTAGGTTACTACCAAAAATGATTCGTCTATTAAAAAATTATAACAAACATTAGTATTAAAACTTTGAACATAGCGAACCGATGGCTGTCCTTAACTTTGATTTTGCTTCATTAATTCATTTTGAAATATGCAAGAGGCATATTTAAATAACTTAACAAATTTATATTTAATAGAATTTTTTATTTTTTTAAAACATTATGACCAGTGTGCACTGCATTATTTAACATAAATCAGCACGTTAGCAATGTCAAGTACTATTCTTCCGAGCACGAAACATCATTGATGGCTTTGCTGATACTTTATAATAACAACACCCCATAACTCAACACTTAAGTTGAAAAACAAAAAAAAGTTGTTTCTAAGGAAAAATTAAAACACAAGTCTTCAAGGCTCAGTAGAATTAAAGAAAACAAAGGTATGTACTTATTCAAATTTATGAAAGACAAAAAAAAATAAAATGAAAAAATGCAAAAAAATATATATATTATAATGATAAGTATGAAAACAAACAGACATTTTGAAGAATTAAACATTATTTCAACAGATTTGTATAGAAGAGTGCGGCAAGGCAAAGATTTGTAGGTTTTTTTAAGTAATACTTTGTATCTCATTCAAGATAACAAAAAACATAATACAAAAGCAAATCACTTAAGATACAGCTAAGAATGTCTTTTTAAATACAACTGAACTACCGTTGCACAGTGGGGTATTTGAAAAAATAATGGCAATAAATATATAACTTCTAAATTACACACAGAAAAAAAATTTGCTATTTGTCAACTGAAATTCGATTACTAAGTCTCAAATTTGGGTATTGCGAATTTCAGTGGGTTGATAGAACTGAACATTAGTTTTCACAATAATGTTGGGTTAATTGAACTGAGTTTTAGTTGCAACACCTAAAATATTCAGAAATCTAATGTAAATATCGTTGTACTAACTGAATTTATAAGCTGTTACCATTAAAATATGCTTTTCAATTCGGTTGGCACTTTATTTCTCTGTGTGTACTAATCCGATCGGTACGAATCAAATTCTAAATTGTAAAAGAGGTGTTATTCTTTTGCAATATTGTGATTAGGTCACCCTGTCTTAGTACAGACTAACAGGTTGTCCAAGTTGAGTAAAAAAAATATTTTGGGGTGTGTAACTTTTCTAAATGTGGACCGATTTCTAAAAGTTATTAGCCTGGAGTAATGTATGTCCATTAAGATAAATAAAAAACTTGCTTATGCAAAATGTTAATACTTTCTGACAGATTGGATTTTGAAAAAAGTTTTAAATGGCATTTCACTAGTTTCTGCGTTATTTTTAGTTATTTTTATCTGTGGAGTTATTACTTTTATCTGTGGAATTTTATTTAAAATTTCGATTTTCAATTTTTATGTACGTCAAGATAAAGAAAAACGAGCTTATTCAAAATTTTAATACTTTCTGAAAGATTGTGATTTGAAAAAAGTTGTAAATGAAATTTCACTAGTTTCTAAAAATGACAAACTTTTGACAAAAAAAAAAATAAAAACTATCTTGAGAGATTGTTAAAAAATTTGCACGCAGATTTCAGCACTTTTTTTGATTTCGGATTATAAAAACAATATTTGGAATGAATATCATGACATACGGCTTATGTTTAAAGTAAGGACGGATAATTTTGTAAAAAATTACAAATTTTGAAATTAAAATGGTTTGATACCAAAAAAAACCATTTTTTAATTATTTTTTTAACTAATTGTAATTTTTTTTTATTTTATACTATACAATAATCTCTCACAAACTTGTTTAAATATCATGTATTACAATGATAAAAGCTTATTTTAAATAAAAAAGCTATTTTCATTAATGTTTGCTTTTATTGGTTTATTTTTCCATAATTGTTCAAGGATTTTTTTAATTTGAATTTTGTTATAATTTTTGTTAAAAGAAGATATCTTTTTTTATCTGTGTGTATAAAACATGTTTAAAAAATATAGTACTACATGGAAATTTTATTTGAAATGTAGATTTTCAATAAATATTGGGCTGATTGTTGTAACTTTAAATAAAAAAATTATGTGGTACGAATTTGAGAAAAATCGGACCCTTGGTGACCTGAGACCAAAACTTACAAACTTTAAAAAAAAATAATTTCAAATTGTCATAAGAAAAATATGTTGTGTGACACATAATTTTTAGCTAATTTTGGCACGCTGAACACGATTTTTTTTAGTTTTTAAATCACGCTAATCATTCTCGAGATATTGCGCCTGGGATTTTGCTTAAAATGGCGTTTTTGTTTGATGGTTATAGAATTTTTTTTTTTTTTAATTACTCCGACTTTCATTAGATATTACGCAAGTTCCTGTACAACTAGCTCCTAAAATTATGCGGTGAACATTTTAGACAAATCGGATAATGCTGGTACCGTGAAATAACTCCCAAATGAAATAACTCCCAAAAAAAAAATTAAATAACTTCCAAAAATTTTCCATATAAATTGGGATTTATTTCACTATGAAATAACTCCCAATGCGATAGGACTTATTTCACAATTTTCTGTTAGAAATTATTGCGTTATGAAATAACTCCCAAATGAAATAATTCCCAACCAGTTTTTGTTGGGAGTTATTTCACTCCTTTTTGGCATTGGGAGTTATTTCACTTTTGTTGGGAATTATATCATTTTCATTTTTAAATGTGATTTTATCGTTGGGAGTTATTTCATTTCTATTAAAATTACATTTTGGTAAATTGTATGCATTTGTAACGGTTCTTAAAATTGTCGTAAAGTAAATAATAGCAATACAATGAGTTATTTTACCAAAAGGAACGCAGTTCCTGCTAGAATTTTGGTAAGTAAAGATCGGTATTAAAGTGATTAAAAATAATGGCAAATCTTGAATTTGAAATAATGAGTGGCATATTGAATATTATGAAAAGTTAAGACATTTCAGAAGGAGGAGGGGTCTGGAAAGGGTGGCATGACATAACGTCCAATGACATACTGTCCATGTCACCCGAAAAGTGTCATAATGTCCATGGACTACTTTATGACACTCTGCAATGTGACATTATGTCCACAAATGGAATGACATAAAGTCCATGGACATTATGCCACTTTTTGGGTGACATAAGGTCCATGGACAGTATACTCCAGTGTGGAAACATATCAGTAATTTTGAAGTTTCTTTTATGTCGCACGCAGAAAAAACTTTATTTCGCGAAGCCGCCTGCCGCGTTCTACGGAGGAAAAAACCCCTAAGACCGGCCGAAGTCCGCCACCCAGAAGAACTTGTTTTTTAAATCAGATGTCGAATCCGTTGAAATCTTTTATTTTTAAGACATCAAGTAATTTGTAAAAACAAGTTTTTCTGTGTGGCGGCCTTCGGAAGCTCTTGTCCGTAGAACGTGGCAGGCGGCTTCGCGAAATAAAGTTTTTTCTGTGTGCGATTATACGATTTATAAATTTAGTTTTGCTTTGTGATATACTACTAAAGAATATTTAAAAAATTGTATTGATATACTAAATATTATTAATATTTTTATTTTAAAAAGTCTGGACGCTATGCCACATTTGAAAGTGACATAATATCCAAACAAATAATGTCGTAATGTCCATATACATTACGACATTTTCCCAATTGTCATAAAGTCCATGGACATTATGACACTTTTCGAGTGACATAACGTTCATGGACATTAAGTCATTGGACGTTATGACATGCCACCTCTCGAAAGCGGTGTGTACGATTCGCGTCCTGCGGCGCAGTCGCGTTTCGCGTAATGCGCCGCCTCCCCCCGCCCCCCCCCCCCTACGCACTATTCCATACTATGTAAACTAATTTCTTTTAACTTTTAAAACAATGATTATTCCAGGTTTTTCTATAAATATATTTTTAATATGTATTTTTCTATTAATTTTGTTGATTATTTTTGTATATTTATGTATACATTGAATTCTATTTTTATAATATGTTTAATATTATGTACATTTTTACATGTATTTATGAAATAAATAGAATTCGATATTTTTGAATTGGGAATTATTTAAATTTTTTTGGGACTTGTTTCATTCTTTGTTGGGTTGTTTCATTCTTTGTTGGGAGTTATTTTATTACTATGAAATAACTCCCAAATGTTGGGGCTTATTTCATTTTTTTCTTTGGAGGTTATTTAATTTATTAAAATTGGGACTCATTTCATTTTTTGTTGGGACTTATTTCATTGGGAGTTATTTCATTGGGACTTATTTCATTTGGGAGTTATTTCACGGTACCGATAATGCTAACTGTTCCTACCAAAATCCATCATAATTGCACACTTTACGTACTTCATAATATTTATACTAAATATTAAGAACGCTTTGTTTTATATTCCGAAATCAAAAAAAGTTCTGAAATCAGCGTGCAATTTTTTTAAAGCACTCTCAAAGTAATTTTTTTTTTGTCTTAGGGTGCATGTCCAAAAACTTTTTAAATGTTTTCCAAAGCCCAATCTTTCACAAAATTTAAAATTTGTATTGGTTTTTTTTTAACAAAGTTTCAAGAAAATTCTAAAGAAAAATAAATATCTTTTGGGAAAAAAAATACAATTTGTTTAAGTATTGCTGACACGCAGAATTTTTAATTTTATAAATTCAGTAAACAATTCAAAAAAAGATTTTTATACTCGAGGTAATCAATTTTAACAACCTGTAAGTACATCCTGTACACAAACAGTGTATCCTATCACAATGTTACAAAAGACTAATACCTTTAGAAGTTCTATATTTATGACCATTATTTTTTTTTTAAATACCCCACTGTGCGTTGCAACGTGACAACAATGAACTCTTTTGGCCTCATTCATGTTGTTTGAAAACAAAAATGTTATAAAAAAGGCCCGCCTTAAGAAGCATTATTATATACATTGAATTTTTTTTTCAATTAACAAAAAAGAACTAGCAACTCGTAATGTTAAAAAAATGATTTAAAAAAAATAGGCAACATTTTGTACGAGACTTCCTATTGTCTGACTTCACTCAAAATTTGCTGCCACAATATCTATGACAACTGTTAAGCTAAAAAAAAAAGTATTAGGAGACATTAAAAAAAGAGCATACGGTAGAAACAAATAAAAAAAGAATATGAACAATTAAAACACCCACAAAAAAATTCTTAAGTTGGAACCACTAAATGCCATATAAATATTAAAATTATTCCAGTCAAAAATATAATTTAGTTTTGCATTTTTAAAAGTTATTTTAAATTAAAAAATATTTATACCAGTCACTTAATGGAAGATCCGGAATAAGTTATTGCCAATAACATCGTTTTGTTCATGTTTCATCTGCTTTTATTTATGTTTTTCATGAGATACTCTGTTAAGCCCTCTATTAATTGTCGTTTCAACCTCGAAATTTAAATAAACTCTCGCTGCTCAAAAGTGATTTAATTCAAGTTACAAGGAACTCTTCCAGTTGGTACTGTAAATAGAAAATGTCTTGTTTTACTTTTTTATTCTTTGCATGGAGCGGTTAAAACGCTTCCTTCAATGTTAAGCACAGAATTGCTTTATTGGGTAAAATGAATTTTAATTTATAGGACTTAAGCACAGAATTACTTTATTGGGTAAAATCAATCTTAATTTGTAGGACTTAATCGCCTTAAAGTTAGATTTGTAAAGTACGAAACAACGATCAGCGTACATTGCGAAAAGAGTTCACTGTTAAATAATATTTACAGTGGAAGTCATAACAGTTTGACTGAGTAATCTCAGTTTAGTTTACTGTAACCACCCTAGTCATTGTAAATTGTAAATACTGTATATCGTTGTGTAATATGATCTTTTATACTTTAATTACCCAAAATATTATTGTGGGTAATAATGCATATAATTCATGCTACACATGCAATCGTCCAATCATATCAAGTTGAATTTTCGTGGCATGTTTAAGGAACTTAATTTTCTTGAAATTTCTCGATTTAAAATTGTATCAAATTTAGTTTAATCTACACTCACAATAGGCACATAGCTACCCAGTAAAAACGCAGCTTACCTGTAAGCAGGTTTGTAAGGGAGTAAGCCAAACAAAATACCTAACAAACCTGCTTACATATGTCATAATTTTTATATGGCGAATTCCAACTTGGATGCATTACTTTTGAGCAAAAGACAATTAAAAGTAATAATATGAATATTATAAAATGTATTTTACATACAGATATTACATTTTTGTTGTAGGTAAAGAACACTGCAAATGTTGTTAAAAACAAATGAAATTTCACTTAAAGAATGTTCAAAAAATGACTAACAAGTGTAATAAAAGTGAACCACATGTTAGTAAAAAAGAAACAAACATTTATTTTTTTAAATAACAAAAAACAACTGTAAAAAATTAATGTAAAATCATAAAACAGTCATTCGATGTGGTTTGTTTTTTTTAATAAACTACAAGGTGAGTAAAAAATTTAATTTGTTCTACAAATGACATTTATTTTTTTAAATAACAAAAAACAACTGTAAAAAATTAATGTAAAATCATAAAATAGTCATTCGATGTGGTTTGTTTTTTTTAATAAACTACAAGGTGAGTAAAAAATTTAATTTGTTCTACAAATGACATTTATTTTTTTAAATAACAAAAAACAACTGTAAAAAATTAATGTAAAATCATAAAATAGTCATTCGATGTGGTTTGTTTTTTTAAATGAACTACAAGGTGAGTAAAAAATTTAATTTGTTCTAAAAATGACTGATATTTACAATAAAAATAAATAAACTGTATTACAACCCAAACAACTACATATTTTTAAAGCAAGAGTTCCCCGAGTGTATTTATGCGATAATTATATTTATTTTTTTACCGCATCACGTTTTAGCTCTTCAGAAACAGATAAATGCCTAAGTATTTTTTATAAGATACTCGAAAACACCAAACACAATCGGAAATCACTCGGGAAAACTGGTACAGATCGTTTATAATACACGATATGAAACTTTCAGCATAACAACCTGCATCCTTGTAAGCGATATGAGCAAGCTGTTCACAACCTGAATCCGTGTAAGGGAAAACAGTAAAAGTTTTTCTTTTTATTTATTTTTATACTAAAATTATTTGTTTCTTTTGCTGCTTCTCAGTTTAATGTTATAGCATTTGTTTTATCCTTTTTCTAAAAACACGAAAATGTTTTACTGGGTAGAAATTTGTTTTTATATAATATTATGTAACCTAGAGGAAAAAAAACTTGGGCCGCCAAGAATTGCATGTTTTTTTTTTTTTTTTTTTTTGAACGGATAGAACTATGTAGATTGAATACAAGTATTTTTTTTATATATTTGACAAGAGATACCACCAAAAAAATTTTATTTTAATATTATTTGCTTTGAAATTGTATCAAATAGCGGTAAAATTCGGTAACTTGAACTTCAACTTTTTGTTGGTAAGTTAACTTTTTTTTACAACAAATATCAAATATCCAGTAAAAATTACTCAGTAACAAATTTACAACAAAAACTAAACGAACGGAAAATTTGTAAGAATTTTTAAAAAAGATAAACAGCTGATTTTAAATGTTATATATTAAAAAGAAAATCAACTTGTCATTATGGAAAAGAGAAAAGTTAATTGAAATTGGCGACCAGAAGCAATTTAAACTGTTTTTTAACTTCTTTCATAGTTAATTCTTTAATATTTTTCACTTTAAATCCATAAACAATTATAATTTAATTTATTATTTGTTTTTGTTTACTAAAAATACAAGACTTTTTTTTCAATCACATGTTTTTTTTTTTCGTACAAATTCTTACTGGCAAAAATGTATCCACCCAGGTGAAAAAGTTCATATATGACCCATATATATACATATATATACATATATGGACTTCCATATATGGTTTGGATCCGAAAATTGAGGATATATGGACATATATGGATATATATGTCCATATATGTCCATACATTTGTCCATATATATCCTACCCATATATGTTCATATATTTTCCTATTACGTATATTTTCATAAAACAAAAACAATTGTTAATTTGAAAATTCATATATTATTATATATGGCCCATGTATGAATATATATGAATATGTATGGATCCATACATGGAAATGCATGGAAGCATATATGGAAATGTTTGTTATATATGGAAGCATATATTGAACCATATATGAACAATTGTTGCATATATGTTTTCATATATGGAACCATATATGTAAATGTTTACCATGTATGGAGTCATACATGAAAGTGTTTTCCATATATGGTTACATATATGAAAACATATATGAATGTATTATCCATATATACTACCATATATGGAAGCATATATGCATCATTTTCCCATATGTGTGGTTTAATTTATAAATAAATTTATAAATTAAACTATAGTTAAAAGATTTTTGTATGAATCTTCTGTTCTATATTATCTTGATGTATACAAATATATTGACAAATTGTTTTATGAAATGATACGTAATAGGAAAATATATGAACATATATGGGTAGGATATATATGGACAAATGTATGGACATATATGGACATATATATCCATATATGTCCATATATCCTCAATTTTCGGATCCAAACCATATATGGAAGTCCATATATGTATATATATGGGTCATATATGAACTTTTTCACCTGGGTAGTTTAATTTATAAATTTATTTATAAATTAAACCACACATATGGGAAAATGATGCATATATGCTTCCATATATGGTAGTATATATGGATAATACATTCATATATGTTTTCATATATGTAACCATATATGGAAAACACTTTCATATATGACTCCATATATGGTAAACATTTACATATATGGTTCCATATATGAAAACATATATGCAACAATTGTTCATATATGGTTCAATATATGCTTCCATATATAACAAACATTTCCATATATGCTTCCATACATTTCCATGTATGGATCCATATATATTCATATATATTCATACATGGGCCATATATAATAATATATGATCTTTTTCAGCTGGACAGTAAAAACTTGTAAGTTCTTTGTCATCAAACTGTCACTTTATTCTCTTTTTTTACTATATTTTGCTGATTATTTGTGTAAACGAACACCCTCCAGTAAAAACTTGTACAAATTTTTCAACATTTTTGTGTTATCGAACAAACTTATAGTTAGAAATATTATAAAGAAACATTTTAAATACATTTGTTGTTAATTATCGAGTTTTGACAATGTATCGACATAATTTTATCGTTAATAAGTTACGGAATCGCACTACTCATCATGAAGATATCAAAATGTTAAGCTACATATAAATGTTTGGGACTTTTAGCCTATTTTTATATATTAGCTTCTTTGTTTTAAAATTATGTTTATTTTAGGATTTTCCTTATAAAACAGAGATTTGTTTGCAAACGAAATCAATTTATTCGAGGCTCTGCAAATAATATACAAATCTATGGCCTGGTTACTGAATATTCAGTTAAAATTTAACAAACAGTTAAATTGCTAATTTATATGGTAAACAACACTTAATCATTTACGTAGTAGCTAACGGGACATTGTAAAAATAAGGCTTAAAGATTATTTTTTTTTGATTTATCGGATCATTTTGAGCTTTTGTAAGAGATTAAACACAGAGAACAGTTTGATTATACCATCCAAAGTTGTTGTTGGTTGCTAAAGTAATCCGGTTAGCACAACAGAATTTCGATTGAAGGACAGAGTAGATTGCGACATCCAAATAATTCCATTGCTGGAACCAAAACATTTAGTTAAAGTTCAATGAAGCATAATTGTTGAAGATTTTGTTTTTGCCCTACTATGTAGTAGTCTAAAAAATTTTTAATTCTAGCCGATTTAAAAAAAATATAAACAATCTGTGGTAATTTTAGGACTTACATTAGAATGACATCTTATTTTTTTTGTAACTACAGTGCAATCTCCCTTAACGGACACTTCCCATAAGCGGACACCCCCATTAAACGGACATTGTTGCTAGGTCCCGGCAGCGCTCCATAAGAAAAGCATTGCAGTCGCTTTCCCTTGAACGGACGCTTCTCATGAGCGGACGCGGACATCCGCTAGATAAAAAAAATTCTCTTGGACGGACACTTAGCACTTGAAATTTCTAACACAGCCTATGATTTAGTTAAACGTATAAACGAATTGGATGCAGTTTATTTTGCTAAAAGTGCATGGGACCAAGTTACTTCTGAAACAGTTCAGAACTGTTTCCGTAAGGCAGGGTTTACATTTCACAGCCATGAATGTCCGACAGCATTTGATGTTGATTTTGAGCCTGAGGATGATTTGCCATTAAACCTAATAGCCGAAATGGAGAAAAGATGTATTGCAGGGGTCAGTGAGCAAAGCTTAAAAGATTTTTATCAGATCGATGATGATTTACCAATTGAGAGATCACCTTTGGATTTACGCGTGCCATTGCAAGAACAAATTTCTGAAGTTCAAGAAATTTCTGATGACTCAACAGAGGAAATTGAACCTTCAGATCATCAAGATGCGAGAAACAATATCCTTACATATAAAGGCGCTTTGGCGAAAGCGCAGGATCTTATAGCGTTTGTGAAATGCCAAGGTGATACAGAAGCTATGAATATACTTTCATAGCTGGACTTACATTTTCAAGATGTTATTGCCAAGACGAAAACACGTCAAACCAGGATGGAGGAATATATATTGAAAAACGTAATATAGTACTCATAAAACATTTTAAACTTTTGTTACATATAGAACTACATTTAATGATTTTTTTGTTATTAAACCCAATTGAATTGTTTATTTTTTATATTTATTTTTAATAAAAGTATGTATCTTTAAATAAAAACAAACAATATAAGGCAAAGTTTTGTTGATTTAAATTTGTAGTTTTCTCTTGGCCGGACAGCCCCCTTGTGCGGACACATTTCAACGGTCCCTTCGGTGTCCGCTCATGGGAGATTCCACTGTATATGATTATTAATTAATAAAAATAATGAAAAGAACTTAAATCCATCATCAGAATAATTAAACTATATTGTAAACAGAAAATATATAAAATTAACCATAACACAGTCACATCATTCAAACTATTGGTTTTTAGTTATCAATATTGCAAAAAATATTATCTTCTACATTACCTTTAATACCAACAACCAACCACTTTCCGGAGATATAATCCTTTGAATAAAATATTTGCAGTTATAATCGCATATAAGTTTCGCCTGCAAAAAACAATTACTCTATCTAAAATATAAGTTTTCGTTACCAATTTTGAAGGTTCTGTTGTACAAATCTATTTTTAGACATTAATATTTAAACTTAAAAGAAAAAAAAAACCATTAAAGCTAGAAATTTGAAAATACAAATTCAAATTGAGTTTAGGCTAGAGGTAAATCAATTGACTTACAAGCAGAAGGTATCCGGTTCGATCCCAGTTCGCGGAGAAGGATTTTTTATTAATAAAATAATTTTAAAATAATATAAATGTTTTTATAGTTTTGGTAACTCTAATAAAATATTGAGATTAGCAACCGTGTAGTGTAGCTGTTCTTCTTTTTACATGAGATGATTTTGATGAATATCAATTTTTGGCAAGTATTATGATTTAAACAGAGAAAAATGTGGATATTATTATTAAAATATCCGTTTTCAAATATAAATTAGTGCTAAGTAGGCATGTTTTTTTTTCAAAATGCATGCCAATGAAATCTTATATTATTGAAAATAGTCAAAAGTGAAAAAATTCAAAATGAAAGTGATTGAACAAAACAGTTTAGGAAAAAAAAGTCTATGACATGCTTGAACGGTTTCCTAAAAAAGAAGTGTTACATCATTTCCTTAAGGAACGAGTACCAACTAGCATAATATATTCCATATTCAAAGGGTTTGAAAATGGAAACTGGTTTGAAACGGAATCAAAAAGAAAGGACGTCCAAAAATCAAATTTGTGCATCAAATCATAAGTTGGTCAGAAAATTTTGCATTTCCAAGGAAAAAATTCGCAGGAACTTAACATGAAACACTAACAGGGGAAGACAGTATCCAAATGTAGTAACAAAAGTTGGCAGAAATACCAACTATATGCAGACACCTGAGAAAAAACTTTAGAAACAAAAACGTTCAAATAATTTTGGATGTTGAAATATACTTTTCTTTTGCTTGAAACAACGGAAGTATTAATTCTGGATATTATTCCGATGCGTTGAAAAAAACTCCCGACAAGGTACGGTATTCGGCCAGAGCAAAGTTGAAAAAAAACTACTGGTGTGGGCAGCCATTTCGGCAAAAGGTATGTCACAACTTTACATCCAGGATTCAAAAGCTATGGCTGCTAACACGAATGTTTACATTAATAAATATTTAGTTACACTGAAAAAATTTATCAGAGGTATATACTCTAAAGACGATATATTATTTTGGCCAGATTTAGCAAGCTGTCATTATGCCAAAAAGACGTTAGAATGGCTTAATGCAAAAAACATACATTATATACCTAAATACGCAAATCCTCTAAACGTGCACTCATAATAATCTATAGGTAGAATACACGAAAACCGTTGTTCATTTTACGAAAGTTTTGGTTATTTTGACATTACGAAAAAATTTGTAGAATATACAAATCACATTTCGTAAAGTTTTGTAAAAACTTTTTTTAAATAAAAATGTGGTGCATACCTTACGGGTTTATTTTAAAATTAAAAAAAAAAAAATGTAATGGTGCCACACCAGAATCGAACTCACGATTTCAGTGACGTCCTGTGTTGAAGTAGACCCCTATACCATTTGCACCAAAGTAACTGATGCAATACAACAAACTAAAAAGGAACTTAAGTCGAAAATATTATGAAATTTTTATGAAAACTAGAAAAATATGCTACAAATATTTAATAAAAAAGGTAAAATGGCAATTAAATGTTTTTATTATGTTTATTGAACTAAATAAAATAATATAATTTTTTTTTAAATATATCAAATAATATATTAAAAAACAAAATAAAAAAATAATAAAATAATAATAATAAAAAACTTAAATAACAATTTCAAACTAATTGCATTTTATTATTAAATATTTTATCTTTTTAAATATTTGTTTTATTGAATTTCATACTAAACCCGGCAAATAAAGTGGAAGTAGTATTTTCGGGTCCTCTTTAACTTGTTTTAGGATCCTCTTTATTAAACAAAATACAAATATCCATTTATATCAAAACACAAAAATAGTAATAATGAAATAAAAAAATAAAAAAATAAAACATAGAAATTTAAAAATATTAATAAACAAAAATATAAAAACTAAAAAAAAAAAAAAAAAATTGTCCTGGCCAGGAGTTGAACTCGCAACCTTCTGATTGCAAATCCGACCTCTAACCACATCAACATACATATGTAATATTTGTAACATTACAAATTTTTGTACAATGTACTAAAAAAATATTACGAAATCATGTTTGTATTTTTTACGAAATTTGTAAATTTATATAATTTGTTTTATACAAAAGTTTTGTAATATAAACAAAATGTTTGTACATTCTACGAAAAAAAATTTACGAAAAATATATTTGTATTTTTAAGCATGGATTATTATGAGTGTGACAAAAGAGCGTCCAATTGAGGACTTTTGAGGATTTTCTTGCCATTATATTATGATTATAAGTTTTCATTCATATTGTAAAAAAAAACTGACATGAATGTCGCCCAAAGCATCATTGGAGATATCAAGCATAAAATAAGCCAAATAGAAGATCGCGGTACGTTGGCTCTCTACATAAAGTGAATTTATAATTTATAGTCTATACTGTATAATAAAAAATAGATTTTTAAAAAAACTATTAACTACAAGCGTTTCAAAATTGTCCAACTACTAAATGGTCATAGGCAGTGGCGTACCCAGGATTTCGTTTCAGAGGGGGCCCAAATATATATTTTGTATGAAAATTTAAAATACTTTAAGATATCGAAAGATAACATTTTCTACGTATGAATGCCTTTGTCGAATCAGGGTATATACTACATTTTCAGAACTTTACAGGAGAAGCAAAGAACGTACGAAACTCATATAAAATTAAATTTTTCATTGTTTTTGATCACAATTCGGTAATTAAAATCTAATTGTGACCGTGTAGAAAATTTAATTCAAGTGCATGTAAGTGGTTCAATTTTGCATTTAAATGTGACAAAGTTGCCCAAATTTGTCAATATTTTTTTAATGATTTTTAGTAACTTGAATAAGTTATTTGCGACTTCAATGGTTAGTTAAACTGCTTTAGTTACTCATACAAAATCTATAAAAAAACATATTTATGTATCACCTTAGTAAGTTTTGCGACACGCAAAATTTAATTTTACGAAAAATTCGCGTTCAAAAATGCCTGCAAAATTTTAGCAATGTTTATTTATAGGATGAAGTATTGGAGCTTATACCCTTATTCGACCGGGGCATTCATATGAGTGATTCCATGTCACACCGTAATTTTATGACATCACGATTTTTGTTTGCTTTGAAATTTTTTAGACGTATTCTTATTTGAAAAACAAAATTTTGAAAAAATTTAATTAAAAAAAAATTTATTTGTGTTTAAAAATTCACAAAACATGAAAAATTTTCCGACATGTCGAAATTTAAATTGATGTATTTTAAAAACTAGTAGGATGATTATTTTAATGATGGATTTCTTATTTCAATGTTTTTTTAATGTTTTTTATTTCAGTTTTTAACTTTTGATTAAATTTTATACCAGTTTCGACACCACCTTAAAATGAAAATAATATGTGACTTCTAATAACTAAACACTGAAATATTCTGAATGGAATTTAAGATTTTTTTCCAAGAAAATAACAGAAAAATTTATAAATTTTTAATTTGCGTGTTAGAAATATTTAAAAACGTATAAAAGTTTTTAACAGTGAAAATGAAAATAATTCAAGTTCGAGGCCATACTCTATATTTCTTTAATAGGATATTGACCTAACAAATAATCTATAGAGTTTTTGTTTTCCAATTTACTAATTGACCACTTTCAGGAACTTACAACTTTTGAATGGCTGGACCGATTTTGATATTTTTTTAGCACAAATCTGCTTGTGAGAATAACAAACAACCTGAGTAAAAGCTAATTGTAGAAAAATCAGAATAATTTGATATTAAAATAATTGTTAAACTCAATTATCTCTTTTAAGGCAGATGCACCATTGTATTCAACATACTCGAACCAGGTTTACCCGCCGGCTGACCGCTTCCTAGAAAAAAATGTTCTTGATTCGAATAATGTGTATTAAAAATTTGTAGTTTTCATCTTAACCTTCTGTCCATAAAAAGGCAGAAACTAGGCTAGTCTGATTTAAAAATTAATAGTGTTTATACGAGGGCGGATCAATAAATCCTTGACTTTTCGAACTTCCCTCGTAGTTATATGAAATGCAACAATGCTCTCATCAAGTACCACCTGTTAGTAGACTATTGTTAAATTTTGAGCAAGTTCCGTCATTTACTTTGCGTTTAACAGCAGTTCAAAACATACAACCTCGTGGATTTTTTTAAAAATGGAAAAAAGTGAATTTGGAGTGCTCATTAAACATTTTTTCGAACATTTTTTTCGAAAAAAAACGTCAATCAAACCAAGGAAAGCTTGATATATACTATGGGTTCAAAACATACTACCTCATGGATTTTTTTTTTAAATGGAAAAAAACTGAATTTCGAGTGCTCATTAAACATTTTTTCGAACATTTTTTTCAAAAAAAAAAAACCGTCATTCAAACCAAGGAAAGCTTGATATATACTATGGGGACTCCATCGATTTCAATGGTAAAAAAAGTGGTTTACTGACTTTCGTTGTGATCGCACAAGTACAAATGACCCTGAACGTTCTGGACGGCTAATTGAGGTCAATACACCCAAAAATGTCGAAAAAATCCACGATATGGTGTTGGCCGATCGAAGAGTAAAAGTGCATGAGATTGTTGATGCCATAGGCATTTCATATGGCAGTGTGGTTTCGATTTTAAATGATCAGTTGGGTATAAGAAAGCTGTCTGCAAGATGGGTGCCGCGTTTGCTCTTAATTGACCATAAACGTAATCGTGGCCAATAAGGTGATGGCAACAGTTTTTTGGGATGCACGCAGGATAATCCACATCGATTACCTTCAAAAGGAAAAAACAATAAACGGCGAATATTATGCCAACTTATTGGACCGATTTAAAGAGGATTTAAAAAAAGGACCCCACATGGCCAAGAAATGCATACTTTATGGACCTCGAAAAATCCTATTTTTTGGAAGGGATACAAAAATTGGAGAAACGTTCGAATAAGTGTATTGAGCTAAAAGGAGATTATGTTGAAAAATAATTTTTTTTTTGCAAAAAAAAATGTGTTTCATTTAAAAAGTCAGGAACTTATTGATCCGCCCTCGTAGTTTATAGAGAAAAGCGTTATTCTTCTTCTTAACCTCAACCATTTTAAAATAAAATAAAAAAAAATGCATGTTCACAAATGCCACTAAATATATAAAACATTTGTTTGTTTGTTCACAAAATGCCAAGTGTCAGTAACATTTCATTAATATCACTTAAATTTTAAATATTAAATATGCCTTGACAAAAAATTTAATTACCCATATTATTTGTCTACAAATGCTCCCTTTTCGTTTTTGAATGTAAGTACATTTATGGTTAGCTATTGGCCTGCTGACCTTTTTATTTGTGGTTTTGCCTACAAGTTTTTTTTTTTTATTTTTCTATTATTGGTTTGGTGTACGTTCTAAGGTAAAAAAAAATCGATGTTAGAATTTATAATGACTTTTTTTCAATTTGTTTATAACTTGTTTATTGATTCTTTGAATACCATTTAAGTTTCAATATATTTAGTGGTGTTCATTCTAAGTATACAAAAACAAAAATCTAGCATTACCATGTTTGTTTAATATTGACCCAGTGAAGTTAGACTTTCATTGGTATACCAAACCTATAATAATATGCAATATGTTTAATGAAAAAATACTTTCATTTTGTATAAATTGGAATCGCATATTTCATGAATATTGTACGGTGTGTGCTCATGTTTTGTTTTTAAACCATAAAATACATAGATTTTGAATATATTGCTGATTTATGGTTTTATAATATTGATACTCCACTCATAACCAATCCATAGATTGCTATTAATCCCACCCACTTAACCAACATAACTAATAACTGATTCACTTGCCCATTCAGACCCTACTAATGCTTCTGTGACTACGACTCTTGCCAAACGGTATTGTGGTTGTACTATAAATATACGTAAATAAATTTGTTCAAATTTTGTGTAATCATCGTAATTATTGTTTGATTTTAAATTAATATTTGATTTTCAATTTATTAGGTTGTTTGTTGTTATGTGTAAAAAATGTTAGAATATCCAAAATGCTACATATCGTCGCTACGAAAAGAAAAATAGCTATGTACCATTTTTTTGATTTATTTTTTTTTTTAATACTGAAGTTAGATCCTTTATTGACCACGCATTTTCATACCAAAGCGTTTTGCGATATCTCAATCGATTCTGGAGTTAGAAAAAGTAGTTGCGTGTTTCGTTTATTAAAAATGCTTATTGAAAAAGAATATGTCCTAAAGAGTGGAAACGATAAAATTTACCATTTTAAATCTTGATATTATTAACACAAAAAACAAAGCTTATATTACAAATTAAGAACAATACTCTAAAGTTTTTGCGCATACATTTTTTTTATCGATTCGTTGCGAAATATGGCGAATTTTTGCTTTTTCGCTAAAAGCTCAATGTTAAGTTTTGGACACGTATAATTAAAATTTTTCGCATCCGTTTTATTTAAAAAATAAAACATTTTTAGAAAATTCCGATGCTGTATGAATAATCCAGCCCATTTGTTATAAAAGTTTAGCATTATTGGTGTTTCAGAACGGCATGGATAACAGACGGCCGTTTGGTAAATTTTTACATTATCTTGAAAAGTTTAAGTGAAAGTTTCTGCTAGGCTGTAAGTTAGTGCAAGCACATTTAATTAAATATATTTTAATGAATAGTTGGCAAACACAGATTTCGTACGACATTAATAAAAAATCAATATAAAGGCATCCATTTATGAACATGTATGCACATATAAAGTGATTCGAGGTCATACATGTTTATATACCACCATATAGGATTCATATATATTCATAAGAGTTCATATTTGATCACATATATAAATAAAGGGTCTGCCATCTAACGTTTTTTTCTCAACTAGTGCTTATTTCGTGAATGATAACACTTAGCTCATGTCTGATTTGACAGATATGGTCCGTATGTTCGTTATCTTGTGAAAAAGGTGAAAGAAACTGGCATCCTCATCGATAAACCAAAGCGTGAAAAGCCCAAAACAGTGCGTACACCCGAGAATATTGCTGCTGTGGCAGAAAGTGTGCGTGAAGCGCCATCAACATCAATTCACCGTCGTTCTCAACAATTGAACATTTCGGAGACATCATTGAGACGAATTTAGCATAAAGACCTTGGTATGACGCCATACAAAGTCCAATTGGTTCAGGAGTTCAAAAAAAAAAAAAGTTATTTGGCGGACCCTTTATTACCTCAATTTTCGTTAGTGCACACAGATAAACATTTTTGATTCCACATGTGAACATATACGAATGGTTTATGAACACATATGAATCATCAATGGATGCATGTGGACAAGTATGAAGCATGTGTGTTCGTGTATGGACCCATATATGTCGATTTTAACAGGGTAAGGAAGAAGGAACAGAGAAAAATTTTGCAATTTTTCAATTAAAATTCTGTTACTGCTACTAAAATCGGTTGGTACAACTAAATATTGGTTTTCATAAACAAAATCTGTTAAGATAACTGAATGTTAGTTGCAACGACCAAAACATTAAGATATCACGCTTTAAATTTTTCATCTTTCTTGTCACCAAATTTAACACATGTATTCACACATGAGCGATTATAGATATGTTTTTGTGTTTTTTGGTTTGCAAAATAATTATAATATAGAGTTTATTTGGGATAACTTTTTTCTTTCGTGTACATTCATAATAATCCATGCTAAAAATACGAAAAAAATGTCAAAACAACAAAATATTTTGTAAAATGAACAAATTTTCGGTTATTTTACAAAATGTTTGGTTATTTTGACATTTATATCTATTTTTACGCATGGATTATTATCAGTGTAGTAAAATAAAATATTTTTTAAAATAACGAAGCATTGATATTAATTATTTTTAATGTAAATGTTTGTCATTTGTCGGACAAATTAAATTTTTTACTAACATTTAAAGAAAGCACATCAAATGACTGTTTTATGGTTTTAAATTCATTTTTTACAGTAGTTTTTTGTTATTTAAAAAAAATAAATGTTTGTTTCTTTTTTACTAACATGTGGATAATTTTTGCTACAATTGTTAGTCATTTTGTGAACATTAAAAAACACATGACAATGTTAGTCGTCCTTTCTTTAAGTGAAATTTCACTTGTTTTTAACTACATTTGCAGTGGTCTTTACCTACATAGTATTCTAAGTGTATGTTTTTCTGACAGATTTTTATTTAATTTAGTCTAATACTCGTATATTGCTGTTTGGGACTTTCGCTTTATTTTAAAATTGGTGAATTGTGAATATTTTAATATGTTTTGTTTTGCATGCGTTTTTTATGGTAATGGCTCTAGTTGTAAATTTTTAATTTATAGATGTTTTGAATTGCCAGTTTTATTATTGAGTATACTGCCTAATTACGATTTTTTTTCAAAGCTGCTACGGAAAGTGTGTGGCAACCATTCTTTTGCAGGGGAAATTTCACTTTCGAAATACTACATTTTGGATGAGTGAGACGATAATGAAATTTTAATACTTGTATATTGGGAAGCATAAGGAGAAGGAGAAAATATAGTGATTGCGTGCATATGGTTGGTTTGATTTTTTTTGCATCAATATCAAAAAGTGACCAAGTGAATTAACGTGAATTATAGTGGATCGTAAATATTGATTTCCAAACCACTGATCTTTTGTTTCCCGGAATAGTTAATAATTGTCATGAACAATTTAATGTAATGGGACAAATAAATAATAAATAAAATAAGTTCATAATTCAAAATTTAATTTATGATGCGAGCAAGATTAATCAAGTTCAAGATCATTTGATTTTTGTTAAACAAAACCTGTTAAACCTGTTTTAGTAAAGACCTGTCAGTAGATAAAGTGTGTTCTAAATTAGCGAATGAAGAAATTTTTGAATTAATAATGATTTTGATTAACAAAAAACAAATTATAATGAATTTGAATAATCTTGCTCACATCATAATTTATGATAAAAGATCGAAAAATAAACTTTTGGTTTAAATTTTTCTAAAAATTTGAAAGCAAAACATTTAAAAAATTTAATTTTTTAATATTTTTAAATATTTATTTTAATGAGAAGGTTTTTTTAAATTTATTTTATACAAATTCTTGAATTTTAAATATTTAATGTTTATTCATTAAATTTTAATAATTTGTATCGTTTACATTAATTTTTCTTTAAATAATTAAATTTGATGTTTAACGTAATTTTTATTTGAATTTGAGGTCAATCTAGCATTTTTTATTAACTTCTTCGAATTATATTTTTTTCTATAGCTAATTTCTCTTATACACTATATGAAATACTAACTCCGTGCCACATTCCATCTACATTTATTTCGAACTCATTTACAGATAATTCATAATTTCAATTTCCCCCATAATGATAACCCCTCTCTGAGAGCATATTTTATACTTTTACGCAAACGTAAATAAAAATAGGTGAAAAGCATTGTACGTAGCGTAAATCTCAAACTGTTTCCAGGCGGCAGCATCCGAGAGTATATGGATTTAAGTGCGAATTTTTGTTATGCTTTTTTTATTACACACACCCGCACACATATTTCTACATCCCTTTAATTAATAAGATAACTTTTCGAAGTTAAACTTCACAATTTCCCCTATTAATTTTAATAGGGGAAATTGTAGAAATTTTTCAATCTTTGTTTCCAGACACTAATCTCTTAAACTAGGAACTTTTGAAATTGATTTACCAATTCTAATATTAAATAATTTTATTTCATTCTTTAAGTCAGGGGTGCCCACGGCCTATGCGCTTGGTACTCAATTGTTTTTGTAAAAACACTTAGCTATAGGCTGTGTGTTTTAATACACATATAGAGCGCTCAGCACTAGCAATACGAAATACACAAACAACTTTGTCTTATTAGTTTTTTTGTCGTTCTTCACTTTATACACGCAAGCGCAAAGCAACAACACTTTCGTATGCTTTGCTGGTAAACATTGAAATATTTTTTTCTTTTTTCTTTGTATGTTTTGGTTTTTACAACAAAAAATGTTGAATAAAATTAGTTTTTCTTTAAATGTATTGGTGTATGCTCTTCCATAAGGAACTTTTGGGCACTCCTGCTTTAAGTATTTAGTTTTGTTTTAGAATTAAATTTTACTATATTTTTTTGTTTGGAGTTGCCCGTGTTTAATTTATTATATAATTACTGGGAAGTTCAGTAATGTAAATTAGGATTAATTTTAATAGTCAATATTATTATTAATAAAAATACACTCACAATATTTTTTAAGTAAAGACTACTGAATATACACATTAAATTAACTGAAAATCAGTTAAAAACAGGACTATTTGCTTTTCGTTAAAACAATTGTATATTTTAGTTTATTTTTAACTGTTGAAAAATTAATTGACAAAATCCATAAAAACAATAGATTTTCGTTTATTGCAATACTCAATATAATATAACAACTTTTTGTTTTAAATAGAAAATTTTAACTGAATATTTTAACTACTACAAAAAGTCCGTTTTTTTTTTTGTTTATTGAATAATAGACAGGAAGTTAAAAAATATATTTCTTTGTTAATTTAACTGTATATTACATTGAAACAACTTTACCGATTAAACTTTTAAATAACTGTTGATTTTTTATGGAAAAGTTCTTGTGAGTGTGTAAATATAATATAATAATTATTTTATGAATGAAATAACTTCAATACATATTTTTTAATTTTATATAATTTTTTCACTATTTCTTTAATTTGTTTAATTTTTTTTTTATTTTAATATGTTTTCAAAGATTTTATTAATAAATTATGTGGTTGTGCTAAGTTAAATTAAAATGGAATTCAAAATTTTAAATTTACGAAAAGTGAAGTCCTAGGTAGGTAGCTTAGAGTACATTTTGGGATGGGTATAATATCGTGCGAATTGGCCAGCATGGTGGGTGGGTTTTGACGTGGGTTAGCAAATATGTACATCTAAATTTAACCCATATTAAACATCAACATTTTTTTTTTTTTATTGAAAAATCATTCTTTTTGATTTTGTGCTTGTTTTTATTGCTGCCTTAAGTAAAATTCTGTGTTTTCGATGCGAACGCATTAGCGAGGGGACAATAACACACTCCTAACGATGAGCACGGCAGGAACTATTAGGTAGCCCTGTTGCTTAGCTTGTAGCCGAATGCGTCGGGAATCGTTACAGAGACTTGTATTTTTTTTAGCGGCCCAATCTTATGTTTAAAAATTTCCAACAAATGAGGTACCAAATGAAAGAGGTTTTGGAGACACACTAACTGGTGAAAGATTCTATAAGAAAACCGATATCATTTTGTACAAAACGTTACACACAGAGAAATAAAGTGCCAACCGAATTGAAAATTAATGATAATAACTTATAAATTCAGTTAGCACAATGATATTTGCATTCGATTTCCAAAAGCTTGGGGTGTTGCAACTAAACTTCTGTTAAATTAACAGAACTTTGTTGTGAAAACTAATATAAAGTTGAAATTCGTAATAACTGAATTTGAGTTGAAGAAGCCGAATTTTAGTAGGCAAATAGCTAAATTTTTTTCTGTGTGTAACTAAATTAATATCGTTTTGACGATGTTACTCATGAAAACGTTAAACTAAACGATGGAAAATTATAGTTTTTCACAAAATTGTAAACGTTATTAAAAATTTCTATGTAATATGGTCGCAATTTAATTTTAAAAAGTAGGCGATAATCGTCGATCGTCCTACATAATACCTAGCCTGGCATACGAAACATGGCCGATAACTTTCAAGTATTTTTGTTATTCAAAAAAACTGACGCTTTGTTTTAGAATTGCAGTTGGATTAAGCTAAAGAAAATGTGTATTAATATCTATTAATGTCTATTAATTTTAATCGAAGGAGTGTCTGAGCTTTTTACGACATTTATGGAACTTTTTCCGAAGAGCTTTGTAAGATATATATAAAATATTTTAAGTAAATGACTGCCCTCACACACTACATAGTGTGGTATCAAAAATTTTGTTTTCCCGAGTACATAAAACTGCTTTCCAAAAAAATCAAAATGCCGTAATTTTAGACATATTTCCATACAAAAATATTTTAACTTTGACCCCAGATTTTTAACCTTAAACGTGAGACTGGGCCGCTAAAAAAATAAGTGTCCCTTTTTTTTTTTTACCACATATCTAAATTTCATTACCATTGGAGAGATCTCATCGGGAAACTCCAATTGTTAGTTATATTTAATAATTTTGTATTTATTATTATAACAAGCTGTAAGGATTTATTTACGTAGACTTAGTAAATATATAATAACAAAACACAAAAAAAATTCCGCCTTAATTTAGAGCATTTCTGCAAGGCTGAGAGCAAATTTGAGCAGCTGGTATAGCTTTCAAATCAAATTATCACATATCTAAATTTCATTACCATCGGAGAGAACTCATAGGGAGACTTCCCTTGTTAGTTATAATTAATAATTTTCTAATTATTATTATAACAAGCTGTAAGGATTTATTTCTTGTTATAATAGACTTTGTAAATAAATAATAACAAAACACAACAAAAATGCATTCCGCCTTAATTTAGAGAATTTCTGCAAGGCAAATAGTAAATTTGAACAGCAGGAATAGCTTTCAAATTAAATTATGCATGTAAAAAAGCATTTAAAGATTGTAATTAAAGGTTTAATACCAATATTTCAGACCGCGTGGATACAATTGCTTTTTTCAAAAGTTTTAAAACTGCAAATAAATTGAAAGTGGATATATACAATAGTTTTATAACCAGGGACCGGAAGATCTCTTCAAATGCATGTTTTTTCCTTAAGTCTGAGAACAGCGTAAACAAAATATCTTTGCGAATAGAAAAGTTTCTGTTAAAATTGCATCGATTTGTTTATGGATGTTGTTGCATATTTTGCTATAAATGCATATGTTTCCTTATTTCGATTTATATGCATATTCTTATTGCATATTTTTTACATATTTTTATTAATTTTTTCTTAGATTTTCATAAAAAATCACTTAATATTATATAATGTTTGACCAACGAGCACATAGAGTAAAGAGGACCCAAGCAACTCAAGCCCTTTTAAGTGTTCTCTTAAATTTTATTTGCAAGCTGGGGCAAAGAGATGAATAAATGCATATTTTGTATTACAAATAATTAAAATTATGTATATTAAAATATACAAATTAGCTTGAAAATTTAATTCAAATTGTTTGTAAATGTTAAAATGATTAATTTAAGTGCATATGTTTTAGTTTTTAGTGCATATTTTAAGATTTTTCAAGCACATCTAGGCGCCTAAAGCACTGTTTTTAGTGCAAGTTATCTGGTTATATTAGTGGACCAAAACTACTGCACAACATGTTTTAAAATACCTTTTTTGTAATTAGGTTGCTGTTCTGTAGTTTTTATGTTCATATCGTGAAAAACCACTATAAACTTTTTATAAGCAAAAATCTTTAAATTTAAAAGCTGTTGTGTACTTCAGATTTAATACGTTATGATTAATACGCAAAAGTTTAATTATTTTTTTCAATAAACAAAAAAAAAACTTCAAATAGGTTTATACGGGAACTTTCATTAGAAACGCGGAAATGTAATATTATTATTATTCATACTCTTATTTACTTCACATCTACGATAGATAAAATTTTAAATTTGCAAAAAAAAAAAATAATTAAAAGTTATAAACCTAATTTTTTAAAGTTTTTTAAATAAATATAAAATTATTTTTAAAATAAACCTTAAGCGTTTTAATATTCGTTTTATATGCATGCAATGTTTACAAATTCACTGAGATCGTTTATTTTTGATGGCGCAAAAAAAAAAATAAATAAATACTAAACAACATGGCGCATTAAAAGTTAAAACATATGTTTTATAAGGTAGCCAGTTTTTACCAAAGTTATTTTTCCAAACCGCCCTCGTACTTTAACTTTAGATTTTCTTAATTATTGTTTGAATTGTTATACCACAAGGTCCAGTAGTTTTGTGGTAAAAATCTAAGAAATATCGGCTAACTTAAAATACGGCGACCAGTGAAGAAAGTTGTTGATATATGAAAAGAAAATAATTTTCAAATACATATATATATTGTGATACATCATTTGTAATTTCAGAAATAATTGTGATCAAATAAAAGCTAATTTTGTGTACTATTCTAAAAAAAATTCTATAATAGAGGAAAAATACACCATTTTTTAGCGAAAACCGAATCGCAATATATCGAAATCCGTTAGTCCGATTTCATGATTAGCATGCAAAATGAATAAAAAAAATTATGGGTCTCGAGATTTATTTTTTATTAAAAAAATGCCGCTCTATTGTACAGGTATGCTTCTTATGGAATATTTTTTGCATTTATTGAGAGATGTTCACGTGATTGAAATTTGGATAACAATCCCTCATGCTCACGAAAAAAGTTCAATCACTCATAAGATTTTTTTTTTTTACTTACACTCACTCATTAATTAACTAATCCTCGCGTGTGAAAATTTTGGAGTACTAATTCGGTCATTACTAGGTTAACTAAAAATCTGCTTCTATTTATACTCTTGGCATATCACCATAATCTCAAAGCATCCAAATTGTAGGTTAACAAGTTATAAACATAATTTCTAAACTGACAATCTAAAGCACCATAATACCATAAGTACACTCTCAAGAACTTTTCCATAAAATTTCAACAGTTATTTAAAAATGTAATCGGTAAAGTTATTTTGATGGAATATACAGTTAAATTACCAAAGAAACATCCCTGCGGGAAATGGACCAGTCACTGGTATGGTCACGTGACTAGAACTTTGTGTGCATGAACCTGTCCTAGTTTCGGTTCTGTTATATGAAAGTGACCGGTACTTTTAACATGTGCTTGTCATAGGAGGTGACAATTGCTACCAGTGGAGCACTGTGTGACGTGGGGCATAACTTGACCAAGGTAACCGTTCACCGTACCGACGGAAATGAATATGTTACGGGTGGTCCGCCACCCGTTTGTTTTATTTGTGAGACAAATAAAACAAACGGGTGGCGGACCACCACCTAGGCAAACCAAATCAATTAATTTTTTGACATTTTCTTTATAAACAAAAATGGGTTTTTTCTTTTTTATGAACTATAACCGCAATGAATCTAAATTACTTAGCGTTTCAATAATATATTTTTCAGACACAAAAATGTATATTTTTTATTTATAATTTGTCGCAGTTACTTTGACAGAAAATAGCAGCTTCTAAAACTCTTAACAAGAGTTTAGAAGTTAGTTAACATAAACATAACAAGAGTATGACAAGTGTATTATAAATAACATAAATGTTAACTCCTTGCTAACTTTTAATTATGAATATGGGTGTCAATTTTTAAAAACTCAGAATTGCAATACATATAAAAGAAGGTATGCGTATAAAAGCTTAAAATAGAGTATATCAATTATAACAATTTAAAATAGTTATGTGGAGTTTTTAAGACAAAATTTTAATATCACCTTTACACTTCAAGCGACTGTAGTTTTTTGAGGTATTATGATACTATTATGGAATAGGAATAAACTAAAAATATAACATTAAAAAAAAAAATATTTAAAAATTACTAAATTAAACATTTTTTTAGCTCTGTAAAGTTACGTTTAAGCGTACGATATATTGTTTTATGCAAAACAAGTAGTTTTGGTGAGGAAAATCTATGCAAAAACATTTGAAAACTGCTGTTTGGTCCAAATTAAATTAGGTGGAAACATAGCCCAAGGCATTTTCATTAGGGTGCTTATTGTGAATAAAGATTCTAAGTATAAGACAGAAATAAATTGGTTTATTGCATTCCCAAAATCAGTTGAGTGCATGGTCTGATTATTTTATTTTATATACATGTTCGTTTACTTACTACAATATATTTTTTTACTACAACTAGGAAATTTAAACACAAAATGTAAATAAAATTGTTCACTTGTTGTAAGCATTTCGATAAAATTAACAATTTTTGAACATTATAGTAGAGCTTTTTGCGTCTAATATTTTAAAATCTAACAGCCGTATTCATAAGTTTAAACGAGTGACTAAAATCGAGTTCCCAAATTTCCCTTATAGGAATTTGTGTGTTAAAAAAGTTATGCACTCGATGTTAGTCACAAGTTTAAACTTACGAATACGGATGTAAGACTCTAAAAAATCCGCAGAACTGTATAATGTGAAAGTCTTACTCCTCCTCTCAATTACACGGTGTTACAAAATAGAAAAAAAATATACTTTTAAAAAACATAGTGTATATTTTTGGCCCGGTTGAGAAGAAGAAGATTTTTAAGAAATTTTATTACACCCTCAAAATCTGAAAAATATTTTCCTGTGGAGACTAATTTAAAAGAACTTGTATAACAATTTTAGAAGATCGGTGAATATTGGTTTTCACAACATAATTCATTTAATAGAACTGAATTTTAGTTGAAACATCCAAAATATTCATAAAACTTATTTTAATTTCGTTGTACTAATTTTATTTGTTGTAGCCGCCAAAATACACTTTATAATTCGGTTGGCACTTAAGTTTTCTGTGTGTGCTTAATTGGTTACTTTTCTAATTGCGGAAAACAACCAACTTTTTTTGTGAAATATGTTAACAATTTTCCAAAATGGACAAGAACTGTTTAAGTGAAGCGTAACCCAAGACTTGGAAAAAAAATCCAAAAAAATAAGAAAATATATCAAATGTCTACTTTAGGGAGTATTATGAAAATTTTATTTCGGACATTATTGTTTTATTTATTATATTTCTATTTAAAATATAGCACCCCAGTGTAGAAAAGCTTTACCATATAAGTGGTTATATAAGTGGGGTAATTTGGTAATTTTTTCCCACACGTTCCAGTGAAAAACGATTATATTCAAACAAATGCAATTTGGTTAAATTATATCTGTTTAAATTTTTTAGCGAATAACATCGTATATCGTATAAGATAAGATGTGATTATATGTGGAATTGTGATTTATTTTTTTTTATATTCGGTGTCAAATATTATCATAACCCAAAATATGTTTTCTTTTATATTATTTTATGTGCCATATACAATCAGATCCCTTCGGGAAATGGACCAGTCACTGGTATGGTCACGTGACTAGAACAGTCCTAGTTTCCGTTCTGTTATATGAAAGTGACCGATACTTTTAACATGGGCTTGTCATAGGAGGTGACAATTGCTACCTGTGCAGCACTGTGTGACGTGGCGCATAACTTGACCAAGGTAACCTATCACCGTACCGACTGAAATTAATATGCTACGGGACAAGTTAGAGGTAGTGTCAAAGTATGACCCTTTTAGGATTTATGTGATATGCAACAGATCCAGTAGGAAAAAAATGATCACGTGACTGGTGTATGTGAACGTAGCGTAGAACTGGAGAAAAATTGTTGAAGGAAAACTGGTCATATATTAAGTGCCTCAGTCTATAGGTTCTTATGGGGGGCACAAAAAAAAATATTTTGTAAAAGTGCTAATTTTAAGTTTTTAAAGTGTTTACTCTTAATTTAAAAGTTAAACTTTTTGTTTTTAATGTAAAATTCTTAAATTTAAAAATTTTGACTTTATTTTATAATGACAAACTTTATATTTTAAAGTAAAATATATTATTTGTAAAGTAATCACTTTTAAAATTGTATTAAAAGTGAATCCATTTAATTTAAAATTTTTAAACTTTAAAAAATAAAATTAAAACGTTTATTTTCAAAGTGTTTACTTTAAAATGTAAAGTGATCAATTTACAGAAAAGTGTTAACGTTTACATTGAAAGTGTTCACTTTCTAATTTAAAGTGTTCACTTCAATATTGAAAGTTTTAGTTTGTTAACTTTAATTTTAAAATTTTCACTTTATTATATAAAGCGTCAGTTTATTATTAAAAGTGTTCACTTTGACATTTAAAGTGTTAACTTTTAAACTCAAAGTGTCTTTGTTGGAACTAAACGTGAACACTTTAAAACGCAACGTAAAAATTTTTATTTTCAAAGTGTTTAAGTTTATTTTAAAAGCTCGATTTTAAATTGTACCGTTAGCGACATTTGTGTGATTTCGTTATAGTAAAGTGAATTTAGAAGTGTGAACAAGATACAAGAATGACCAGTCAGGGTAAAATTATACAAGAAAGTGACTTGCTGCGAATTCGTGGCAACGATATCCAAATTAATGAGCAGGGTGATTTAGCAAACACGTGTGTTGAGGAAGATACGGATCTCCTTAATCTGCTAAAGGAGTTTGATCTGGAAACACTTTTTCTTGACCTAAAAAGTAAGTAAAAATTCCTAGGCAATATTAACACTTATGCAATATTATTAATGTTCCTTAGATGCTGGAATAACTTTTCGAAGCTTAAAATTTTTGTCAAAAGAAGACATTGCGGAAGCAGTAAGAAATATTGGTCTTCGAGCGGAGTTTACAGAAAAGTTGTTTTTCTGGCGCAAGTCAAAGGTAAATATAATATTAATTTTGAAGCTTATTTGCGATGTTACGCACGAGTTACGGCACCTCAACAGTAACCATCATTTATCATTATTATTATCATTACTAACACTACTATTATTATTAACACTATTATTATTATTATTAATATTACTTTAATTAAGATTTCATTCTAAACGTTCTGCTTTGTTACAATTAATGATTTAATAGTTTTGAAGTGCTGACATTTAAAATTCTAAATAATTTTGGTTGTTTACATTTTTCAAGTACATTAGCACACTTAAATTCTTGGTAAAATTGTAACAAAGAACAATGCCCTTTTCTTCAAGCAAAGCAATGTATTTTTGATTTAACTCTGTCGCAACTGTAGAATTTTGCCTACAGTTGATGTTCTAATTATAAAATCCAGACATTGTTGCAACATACAAGCTCTGCTTGTAAGTGGCACAATGAATTTCTTTGTTTAGATTTTTCCGATCAGCAATATTGATTATTCTGTCAGTATTGACTGAAGAATATAATAGATTGATTTTCTGGAGATCGATTCACTTACAGAGGGACCATTGAATATAGAACATTATTAAATTAACGGAATTCGTAAAATAAAATATATAAAACGGATTTGTAATTTTGTAAAAATATATAAAACGGATTTGTAATTTTGTAAAATAAATAAAACGGAGTTTGTAATTTTGTGAAATAAAATAAAATAAATTGAATTTTGTAAACATTTTAAAAGTGCATTGAATTTTTGTGATTTTGGAAGTTTCCTATGAAATAATATCTCCTGGAAACTTAACTGGCGCAGTCAACGGAAGCTTGTATTAACAAGCAACGCTCTCAACGACAACAAAAACACCTACAATACAAAAGAAGACAACTGTAATAACAACAACCGCAACAAAAAGCAACTGCAACTAAAAAAAAAAAAAGAGAAGAATCCAACAATAATAATAATGCAAATCATCATTCTTGGGGCACTGTAAGTCTTGAAATTATAAACATAAACACACATAATTATCGTAATTATCATTATTATCGTGATTTTTTTTTTGGGATATGTGATTAAGTTATAAATTATTAAAGAAAATAAAGAAAGAAAAAGAAGATAAAAGAAAAGAAAATTTACCAAACAAATATTGCATGTTAATTTAAAAAGAAAAAAAAAGAGATATTACCGGTAGTGTCCAAAATCTTTTATTCGAAATTTTATTTCCATAAAACTCTGGAAAGGAAGAAAGAACGGAAGATAAAAGAATTTGGATTTGTTGATTAAAACTCCAAAGGCTCTTTCATTTAAATCCTATTTCTATAAAACTCTGGAAAAGGTAAAAAATTAAAGTGTTTTTGGAAAGTGTTCTTATATTTACTTTTGGACTTTTTGTTCTCTCTTCAATAAGAAGTGTTCGTGAAAGTTGTTTAATTGTAACAACACGGGAAAATATATAATTTCTTGTGACCTTAATGTCAAAAATTTCAAAAAGGTTCTCCCCTTATTCGAAATTGTTTAAAAGCAGATCCCTAGAAGCTATTCCGGAAACTGTTCAAGCGGAACTCTCCAGAATGACCTCAGTTCCTGGATCAAGTGGGTTGCAAACCGTACCAACTGGTACGGAGGGTATTATGGCAACACAGGGCGACATTTTCAATTCCTTGAGAATTCCTGATGCCATCAAAGACTTGCCAAAATTTGATGGAAATCGAAAACTCTTATACGAGTTTATTAATAACGTGGAAGAAATTCTTCTACATATACGAGGAACGGATAACACTCCTTATGGTCAGATATTATTAAGGGCCATTCGGAATAAGGTAGTGGACAAGGCGAATGAGGTTTTAAATATGTATGGCACTCCACTTATCTGGGACGACATTAAGAATAATCTGATTCTCCACTACTCGGATAAGAGAACAGAAACGTCGCTAATTCGAGATTTACATTCTATTAAACAGGAGAATAAGTTATTAGAAGTATTTTATAGTGAAATCGTGGAAATACAGTCGACACTGTATAACAACATCCTCATTCACGAAAAGGACATGGGTGTTATTCGGGCTAAAAAAGACCTTTTTGCGGAAATGTGCCTTAATGCTTTCCTGACAGGCCTTAAAGAACCATTGGGTTCATCAATCAGGGCGATGAGGCCAGAGTCTCTGGCAATAGCTCTGACATTCTGCATAAAAGAGCAGAATATATTTTATGGTCAAGCCAGAAATAGGATGAATTTTAACCAGTCTCCTGGTTATCGGGGACAATCCGATTATCGTGGATATAGACCACATTACAATTATACTACTAGGCCATACGATAGGCCTCCACAACTACAAAACCGTAGTCAACCAGGGTATTTTAGACAAAACAACCCTTCTACATTCGATAATACGGCGACAAGACCTTTTAACGCTAAATCATTCACCAACCCTTTTAACTCAAAAGCATCCAATAACACTTCCTTTACAAAGGCAATAAGACCTACGAACAATACACCAGAACCAATGGAAACTAGCACTACCTATTCTCGTTTCGGAAATAAACAGAGTGGGTACATCAAATCGTCACCTAGTGCGAGAACTTCCAACTCCAGAATGGAGTTGCATAATATTGATAATTATCCACCACCTGGCGAATTTGGGAATTACGGTGTGAACTTTTCGGTTGTTGAGGAATCCCAACCTATTGAGGATAATCCTCCAGGAACGGAAAATTATCAGGATCTAGACGGTTATCAATTGGAACGGACAAATATTGAGGATATGCAGAATTTTTACGAATTTGCCTGGATGAACCCGCCGAATACATAGACTTAAATGTTCACGGGTCGGAATTGGCATACGTAGATATTGCCTCTCCATTCGGAAGACCTCTCCGCTTTCTGATAGATACGGGGGCGTCTTCATCTTTTATTAATCCACGATTTATTAAGGAAAAAGATCAGAGGGAAATGAAATCGGTGACAATCAGAACTGTATTTAAGAACCATCGACTAAATAAAAAGGTTACCTTACATATATTTAAGGAATTCAACAAGAAAGGTAATTTTGATTTTCTTCTTTTCAAATTCCATAATTATTTCGACGGGTTATTGGGTTTAAATTTCTTAACAGAAACCGGAACGGTAATTGATTTGCCGGATAAATGCCTAAGGGTAAATGGTGAGGTCATTCCATTGAAATTTAGAACAAACAGACCATCAAAACGTTATACCCTGAAACCTAAATCGAGAAATATTGTGAAACTTCCTGTGAACATACAGAATGGACAGATTAATTTAAAAGATACGAAAATAAATGAACATATGTTCATCCAAGGTGGCCTTTATCAGTCAAACGATGGTTACAGCTATATGGACGTTGTGAACACCTCAGACACAGATCAGGTCCTCTTTTTGGAAGACCCGTTAGACGCAGATGCGTATAATCCTCATGACTATGTGGAAATAAATAATTTGAATGTTCACATGGATACCTGTAACACCCCGAAAATGGATATTCGACAAAAATTGCGACTGGATCACTTAAACCCGGTCGAAATTAGAGAAGTCTCAAAGATTCTACGCGAATATAGGGATATCTTCTTTAATGAAGAAGATAACTTAACCTTTACAAACAGAATCAAACATTCGATCCAAACTTCAGATGACATACCAATTTATACTAAATCGTATAGATATCCGTATGTGCACAAAGAAGAAGTTTTACCGCAGAATATGGATGATACACTATCAATTCAAGGTACACAGGGTTCAACCATTCATTCAGCCATTGGAAATTTGGATGACGGAATTTATATTTCTGAGCGCCCTCTGAATGAATTCAATCTACAATTGGTATTAAAAAAAGATTGCCCAGAATCATCAATGACTCTTGAAACCATTTTTCGCAATAAACAGCGGCGTATAATTAAAGAGAAATCATTCGACGAAGGAAAAATTACTGAAATTATTCGAAAATACCTTCCGCCCAACAAACTTACAGTAATATTTACAGACGATGATACATTCAAAATGGTACAAGCAGCATACTCTAAATACTTTTTCCACAGTAAACTCTTCAAAATACTCAGAAGCATGGAAATCTTAGAAGACATAACAGAAGAAAACGCACAAGAAGCCACTATCAGAGAGTATCACGAGAATAATAACCATAGGGGCATTAACGAGACTCATATTCACCTGAAGAGGAAATATTTTTTTCCCTGTATGAAGGAGAAGATCACTCGAACAATAAATAATTGTATCATTTGCCGCACACAAAAGTATGATAGGTGTCCTCCAACTATAGAATTTATGAAACCAGAAACACCTTTGAAACCCCTGGATATTTTACATATCGACCTTTATGCAATAAATAAAGAACAAATTTTGACGATTATCGATAAATTTTCTAAATTTGCTTTCGCTTCAACACTTCCTAATAGGACAAGCTTGTCAGTGGTTAAAGCCATAAATAACTTTGTATCTCTCTATGGTATTCCCAGAAAAATAGTATGTGATCAAGGGTCTGAATTTAACTCAAACATATTTAAGGACTATTGCAAGCAATATGACATAAACCTTCATTTTACTTCGTTTCAACAAAGTAGCAGTAATTCTCCAGTAGAAAGGCTACATTCTACGTTGACTGAAATATATCGTTTAATAATGATAAAGAAGAAAAATTTAAAATTGTCAACGGATCATGAGGATATTTTCCGAGAAGTTTTAATAACTTATAATAATGCCATTCACTCAGCCACAAAGCTAACCCCATATGAGCTGTTTTTTGGTCGACCCTACACGTTTGACAGGCAGATAACATATAATAATGAGCATGAATACTTACAAAAACTCAACGAATTTCAGGAAAAAATTATTTCCTTCAATTAAGGAACACATGGAAAGACAAACGGAGAAAAGGATCGAAAAACTTAATGAGAGAAGGTTCAAACCACTGGACAGAAACATAGGTGAAAAAATTCTGCGAAAGGAATGTAAACGAAATAAAATGACACCAAGATTTTCAGAGCATAAAATTAAAACTGATAATAATGTAACAATTGTAACACAGAAGGATAAGAAGATCCATAAAACACGACTCCAAAACAGACGAAAATTCGAAAACCTCTCATAACTTGTTTTGTTTTAACTGGGCAAGTCATCAATATTCAAAATGTGGATCATAATCAAAAGATAATGAAATTCGATCTGGGACCAGCAAAAGTAAAAAAAGGATATCGTAATCTAATGCATATTATTAATCTTGACGACTACGTTTCTAACATAAGGAGTATAGTTAATACTATTAATGCAATAAGAGAAAAAGGCCAAGATGATGGAATCCAAAATCTGTTATCAATGTCAGATTTCAAATTCAATGAACTCAGAAATAGACTCAACACCCTTTTGCCATTTAAACGCACAAAAAGAGGACTTATTAACGGACTTGGATCGGCAATTAAATTCATAACAGGAAATATGGACGCTGAAGACGCAAAGAAACTCGATATGGAAATCAAAGAGATGAATAATGAAGGGATTTTGTCACACAGTAATTGGAGGGAACAAAAGCTTTTAAACAACAAGATAATACAGAGATTTGGGAACATAACAGAACACATAAATAGGGAACAAGAAATTATATCAAGAAACTTCATATTAAACTCAAATAGAATTAATAAGAATTCGAAAGAAATCTCAGAAATGCAATATTTGAATAGGGTAAATTATAACATAGATCTGTTGTATAACCATATAACGAATATAGGCGAGGCAATTATTCTCGCTAAACTGAATATTATTTCTAAATACATTCTGAATACTGAGGAACTTGCTAAAGTAAGAGATATCATGGAATATGATAAATTCCCAAATAGACAAGACGTCATGGAATATGACAATTCCTTGGGTTCAAGAAACCTCACTGCATATGAGAATTTCTTGAGTTCAGATGGCAAATATCTAAGAAACCTCACTGAATATGAGAATTTCTTGGATTCAGACGAGCATATATACGAATTGCTCGAGCTACAAGCCTTTTATAACGGTACAAATATAATATTTAATTTCAAAATACCAATAATAAGTAAGGAGAATTACAAACTTTATCACATTATCCCATTACCAATTAATAACACTAAGGAGATAATCATTCCTCCATATATAATACATAACAAACATAAACTACACAAACTCACGAGCATTTGCCCCAGGGTGGAGAACATTTTTTATTGTAACTCACTACAAGAAGAACTGATGGACGATTTAACATGCTTGGGACCACTGTTCAACGGAGGAACGGCACACTGCAATCTAAAGGATTTGGGAAAAATATCCAAAATCCTGCAAATAGAAAACAACTTTATTGTATTTATAAATATACCGACAGTACTAATAAAATCTACTTGCAGAATAAAGACTCCAGTGGGAATTAAAGGCACTGGCTTCATTTTCTTCAAAAATTGTAGCATCGAGATCAACAATATAATTTATTACGATGAAACATCCATATTTTGGGATAAAGTCAACCTTCTACCAAATGACAACTCCACAATTAAAGTGAACTCTACAACTAAAGTAACAACATTAATGACGCTAGAACAACTAAACATTGATAACATCAACAACATCACAACATTTAAAGAAACAGCAATTATCCATGTCGGCTCGATCTATGCTGCACTAACAACATTACTCATCCTAATAATAATAATAGCATCAGTATCATCAAGGAAACCAATAATTTATACAACAACCACATCAGTTCCCGTTCCAGCCCCCAACTAATTCATTGTGGCCTTCACTCTATTCTAAGGGGGGAGGAGTTACGGCACCTCAACAGTAACCATCATTTATCATTATTATTATCATTACTAACACTACTATTATTATTAACACTATTATTATTATTATTAATATTACTTTAATTAAGATTTCATTCTAAACGTTCTGCTTTGTTACAATTAATGATTTAATAGTTTTGAAGTGCTGACATTTAAAATTCTAAATAATTTTGGTTGTTTACATTTTTCAAGTACATTAGCACACTTAAATTCTTGGTAAAATTGTAACAAAGAACAATGCCCTTTTCTTCAAGCAAAGCAATGTATTTTTGATTTAACTCTGTCGCAACTGTAGAATTTTGCCTACAGTTGATGTTCTAATTATAAAATCCAGACATTGTTGCAACATACAAGCTCTGCTTGTAAGTGGCACAATGAATTTCTTTGTTTAGATTTTTCCGATCAGCAATATTGATTATTCTGTCAGTATTGACTGAAGAATATAATAGATTGATTTTCTGGAGATCGATTCACTTACAGAGGGACCATTGAATATAGAACATTATTAAATTAACGGAATTCGTAAAATAAAATATATAAAACGGATTTGTAATTTTGTAAAAATATATAAAACGGATTTGTAATTTTGTAAAATAAATAAAACGGAGTTTGTAATTTTGTGAAATAAAATAAAATAAATTGAATTTTGTAAACATTTTAAAAGTGCATTGAATTTTTGTGATTTTGGAAGTTTCCTATGAAATAATATCTCCTGGAAACTTAACTCACGTACATATATACAATTCCCATTTCCATATTACTACGTTTATAATTTAGCAAGATTATTTTTTCAGTTTGGAATAAAAGACGAAACGTGTAGCGAGACTTCGAAGGTTGTTGGTTGGCTAGAAAAAAACCGTCACAACGATTCACCTTGTTCTTCAAATAATTTAATAAGAAACGCATTTGGATCACAGGTAAGAATATAAAATAAAAAGTTTTGTATTAAATTTAATGATACACTGCATTGCAGCCCCTTTCAACATTTTTAAAGAATAACTCAGCCGGAAAACAACTTATTCAATATTATGAGGAAAGGACATGTTTTACGAATAAGCAACGAGATGACCTCATTAAAATAATTTTAGAAGATGTCATGTTAACAAAGGCAAAGCTTACACCGGAACACTTTGCTAGTATTGTGGAAGAAATAATTGGTTTAGTTCCCAAAGAAAAGGTATTATTAAAAACGATATATTTTTTAAATTCTTATTTTATTTAATGAGTTTAATAATGAGTTATAAATAAGTTATTTCATAAATATAAAATAAATTTAAATTTAATATGTTTGAATAAAAAAAAATGTGAATTAAAAACAATTAAAATAATCTGTTTCCTTTAAAGTTTATAGTGAATAATTTTAAATTGCATTTGAAAGTGTTCACTCTTAAAATAAAAGCTAACGCTTTTAATTTAAGATTGAATGTGTTAACTTTTAATTTAAATACAAACCTTTTTAAATTGGGTTAAAAGTGTGAACTTTAAAATCAAAATGTTTAAATTGTATTCGAGAATGTGCATATTAAAATGTAAAGTTTTCACTGCTAACATTAATAATTTACATTTTAAAGTGTAAACTTTAAAATTAAATATTTTTCAATACGGCTGGTTTTCATACATGAACATTTTTAATTTTAAAGTCCCTTGTACTGGATTTAAAGTGAGTTTAAAGTGTTTCTTTTCTGAGTGTACATGTCGAAGGGCATGGGAAAAGTAATTAGCAAATAACCTTTCACTTTTTATACAGCGTGTGTCATATTATGTACGGGTTGCTAAATAGCCCGTCTGGAAGTGCACTTATTTAGAACAGCGTGTCATAGCTCCTGTTTAAAAACCTTCAGAAAGGCACAACAAAAATTAATTTTAAAAAATTTTGTCTTATACAAAACTATAACATTAAATTCATTATAACAATTTAAATTTGGAAAAGTACATATACTAGACAAGAAGTCCAGATATTCAAAATATAGATTTTTTGGAAGTTTTTTCTTTATTTGCTAACATTGGTATTATCAAACAATTTCTACTAATTTTTAAGTTCCAACACTTCTAAAAAGCACTTCATGAAAATTTTAATTTTAATTTTGCATTCTACATTATATTTCCAGTTCACAATAATATCTTTATAAAACGAAGGAGCTGCAACAATTCACCACAACTTTAATGTATAACTTAAAAAGCAAAGTATTTTGTTACTTTGTTATAGGCGCAGTTTCAATTTGGTTCCAAAAGAAATTGTTAAAAATCGCCAATTACTTACACAAAAAAAAAATCGTTACCAAAAATCTTGTAAAATATCTAAACATGATATTTCAAAACCAATATGCAGAAATTTTGAAATTTTAATTTATATTCTTGTAAAGCGCTCAAGTTTTTGAAGAAGTTGTGCAAAAAATCATATTCTGGTGATAATTTTTTGGTAGCGATATTTTATGTGTAAAATCGCCATTCACTCGAAAAATTGCCATAAAAATCGCCAGTCGGCATTTCAAAAATTAACTTGCCAAACGAGTTTTAAGATCGAGACGTTTGACAAACTTGGTCACTGTCAAAACAGTTCCGTATTCAGTTATTTTAAACCAGTGAAGTGTTACGTATTCATTTCTACTGCCACAAAGTCGGTACATAAAAAATTCCTTCAGTGTTGTGTCCACTTTGTAGCAGTCAAGGAACTGCATCTTTTGGTACTAATTGCCATGTTTTCATCCTCTGCTATCGGTTTTAAACCAGTTCAATGACCAGTAGCAACTTCAGCTGCAACGACCCTAGCTGCTTCAGTACACTTTGATGTTATGTTACTTTTTCTCCAGTTACATGATAAATCTGGTACCAATGTTTTGTCACCATAACTATAGTCATGTGATGGGAAATTTCACCCAAATTAACACTTTTTGGTGCACCACAATTTTGGTTTCACCAATCATATATCACAGAATTACCACTTCGGATCAGTCGACTCTTCATTTCCCACTGGGATATTCTTGACTAAATTATATTTGGTTGCAAATCTTGAGATCGTACAAAAAAATGTTCTATAAAAAGAAGATTTGGCGTTCATAATTGATTCTATATTATAGTTATTGCTTTTTGTGATTTTTCAAAAGGACGATGTGTAAATTGTTTTATCAAATTTGGCCCTTGTAAAAAGTTAACAATTTTTAATTGAAACCAACCGAAAAAATGTTCATAAACGAAATTATGTTTATAACGAATTTTTCCCACAAGGCATACAAAATTTAATGTTTCTTTATCTCCATAGAAGTTTTGTGTAATAGATTTTGCTCTATTAGTTATAAGCATTCCACCTTTAGCTAATAAATAAAATAAATAAATTATTAATCAGTTATTGACACAAATGTTGGTCAAATGATTTGAATTTGAAAACTCAAAATAAATGTCATTCTGGGACTCAATGATCACCAGCGCTCAAAAAAAAAAAAAAAATAACTGATGAAGATAGCAGGAAACGACACGTGCTCTATATAATCTTCATAACTGTTTTGGTTTAAATTTAACGTGTAACTTGTTGCTGGAGCAAGCATTTATAACTATTGCCGAAAGTGTCCAGTGCTGAATATCGATTCAGGCAATATAAAGGGTCCGCAAAATAACTTTTTTTTTTTGAAAATGATATAAAAAAAACTACTGAATATTTTCTCTTTTTATTTTCTTTTTTTATTTGAAAGTACAATCCTTCCGGAATAATGGAAAATAATTTCATTCAAATGGCTGCCTCGGCTGGCCATGCAGTATGAGCTTCATCTGAAAAGATGACCCTTTACTTGAAGTGTAGGTAAAGAATAAAATATGATGATGACTTGTATTACTGAAATTCAAAAACTGTTCGTGGCTTTCTAGTATTTAATTGTGGTTTAAATTAAGAAAAAAAAAATTCTTTTTTAAGAATACGTTTTTCCCTCCTTTACTAATCTATATTATATTATACATATAGAAATTTTAGTTGTAAACAATTTTGTTTTATTCGTTTTGATACTGTTAACATAATTTTTTTTTAACATATTTATTTTATATAAAACAACGAAATAAAAACATGAATTCCCAATTTAAAAAATAATTTAGGTTTTTATTTTTAAAAGTTTACTCAAAATTATTTGTTATATACATATTTTGATATAATTCAATTTCTACTTTATAAAAATTAATAATATAATTATAACTTTATACAATTGAAGATTTTATTGTAATAACTTGATAAGCCATTTATCGTTTTATGGGTTTTTCGTGGTTTTCTAGGCTTCCATTGATTAATATTTGTTAGAAGTCTTGCTTAAATAGTTACTATAAGTACCGGGAGTATAAAAGTCCTGCTAAATTCATATTTTTTGCAGTTTTTATACTTTAAAAGGTTTAAAACACACAAAAAATAAAACGTGGCTTATCATGTTTTTGCAATAAGCCCATAAATTATCAAATAAAAAAAAAATTATACATAAAAAGTTTATACTAGGTCTGTTCTATTACTTTTCCATTAAAGTCCAGTAAAAAATACTCAGTAATTTACTAAAAATACAAGCATATTTTTTCAATGATATATGTTTTTTCTTTTCTTATTAATTCTTACTGGCAAAAATTTATCCAGTAAAAACTTGTAAGTTCTTTGGCATCAAACTGACACTTTAATCTCTATTTTTACTCTTTCTTACTAAGTATTTGTGTAAAAGAACACCTTCCAGTGAAAACTCGTTAACATTTTTAAAAATTTTTGTGTTATCAAAAAAACTTATTGTTTTTTTGCAAAAAAAAATACTTTCAAGTTTGAAATAATTTTTATTTAAATAAAAACTATTTTTTTCCACATTTAATTGTGTAATAAAAAAGAAAATTATTCAAGTTCGAGGCCATACTAAATATTTCTTTATTAGGATATTGTCCTAACAAATAATCTATAGAGTTTTTGGTTTCAAATTTATTAATTGAATACTTTCAGGAATGTGTTGATAGATAAATTTCGGGATTTTTCTAGGTTCCCATCATTAGAAAACGTTTTTTAAAGAAGTGACAATCCCATGCAACCATCAAACATTCATATAACCTAGTTATCCCCCTAAATGAGAACTAATATAAGAGCTCGGAGTGAAAGATTATCACCATTGATCAAAAATAAATTTAAAGCTTGTTCGTTATGTGCAAGGTAGATATACAATACACGCTTTTTATTTGTATTCTCCTTTTTATTTTCACTCTTGTTTTGTTTAAAATCAAGATGTGAAGGGGTAGTAAACAAGACCATACTTTGTCTTTTTTACAAGTTTGATATAATTTTTATTAAAATAAAAATTATGTTTTCGACCTTTAATTGTGCAATGAAAATAAAAATAATTCAAGTTCGAGGCCATACTCTTTATTTCTTTATTAGAATAAATAAAATTTTACATTTTATTTTTAATAAAAATTATATTAAACTTGTAAAAAAGATGAAGTACGGTGTTTGTTTACTTCCCCTTTACATCTTGTTTTTGAATAAAATAAAACAAGTGTAAAAATAAAAAGGAGAATAAAAACAAAAAGCGTGTATTGTATGGTTCTTTATACCGCTACACCTACATGAAATAGGGACACATTATCAATTTGTTAATGAGTCGGGTTACTATTATACTATGGTCAGAAGGCTTCAAGTCTAGATTTAGATTTTAATTCAATTAATGCCCTGACATATATTTTTTTAAATTTTGTTATTTGCTTGTAAAATAAGAATGCAATGAAGTTGTCCTAAAAATTATTTTATACAAAAATTAGTATAAGTGACATTGAGAACAGTTTTTCAATATATTTTTTTATTATTTTTTTTAGTGCAACTTACCAAAAGCATTGATACGAGTATATACTTTATTAAAAAGCCAATATAATGCTCACACTTGTAAATTTTTCATTGGCACTGAAATTTAATTGGCATTACTTATGATCAATGCCATTGCCAGAAAATTTCATTACCGTTCCAATGTCAATGAAGTTTTTTCCATTGGCATTTTTTAAACCAATGGTAATGAAATGGCACCAATGTAATGGTTCCCCACTGTGCCAGGGTTTTAATACCGGCATGACCAAATTAATTATAAATTAATATTATTTTTTTTATTTTTTTTTTGAAAATCTATTTTAAGACCGCCTATTTCATGGTTTTCCAAATTGTGGAATTTTTGTTTTCCGGTGCTTTTCCGCTACTTTTTGTCTAATGATATTACGATTTTGGAATTAGGAAAGTACTTGTTGTCAGCATTTGTACAACCTGTTGAAGTGCTATACCAGCGGTAGTGCGTTTGTCTTGACTGAATACTATTCAGATTTGTAAACATTACTGTGTTTGAAATCAATAAAACTTAATTTAAATTTTACTAAACAATTTAACATTCACCTACATTCATATTTTATATAACTAATCGAAAAAAAAAATATACAAAACAAGTAATTGGCTTCAGATTTAAAAATAGACACTATTAAGTGTCAATTATATTCAATGATTACGAATTACTTTAAAGGCTTTAAATTGTTAACACTTAAAATAAAATTAAAACTATAAGTGGTTAAATTTAAAGCATATTTTGTTGTTTGAATTGCTTAAAATTAAGTTTTATTATTTTGTACTATATACACTGCCTTGCATAACTATAATTACAAATGATTTTTACTACAATATTTTTTCAAATATTACAAACATCTTTTTAAAACTTTAACTGTTTTTTAAGATTGTTGATCTCTTATTGTGTAAAATTTCAGAGATTACTTAATTGATTTAAAAGAAAAATTGTGTTCTAATATATTGTTGATATTTCATAACTATAATTATATATATCGGTAAACAAAGAAGGATAGTAAATAAAGAGATATTAAAGAATTATTATTGTTTATTATGGCATATTAAGCAATCTGCAATAAAATGCTGAGTGGTTCATATCTAAGTGACTTTGAAAAAGGGAAAATTTTCTGAATATTTTAAAAGTGGCTAAAGTTTTCGGGAAATTGCTAGAAAAATAAACCGTTCACATGTGGTTGTAACATATTTTGCAAATAATCCGAGTGATTATGGTAAAAATAAAACAGGCGGCCCGAAAAAAAAAGCTTTGTGGTCGGGACCGGCGTAAAATAGTAAACTGTGCCAGCAACACAATGAACATTCTCAATCAGATAACCGATAAAATCAATCATAAGTGGGCTCTTGAAGAATTCCCAGGAAATTACTCGCCAAAAGCTGATGTCCGTGCCTACGTTATTACACCGCCACAAAACTGCTCGACTTGAATTCGATAAATAGAATTTATAAACCAACTGGATAAACGTAAGTCAATATTCGCTGTTGTTGGTAGGACTGTTTAAATATATTGATGGTTGAGGTGGTACCACGATATTTCTCAAAAAGAAATTTTGGACCCTTAATGGTATGGCGGATCCTATGGTCGCTTTTTGTGTCGACGTGGTTGATTTGACATTTTCAATCACCAGAACGAATTATTCTGGTTAGAAGAGAAATCGTTGCCACTTGTTGAAAATAGCAAAGAAGAAGAATTAATTTTTTTCAACAGGACAATCCCTCAGTACATATAAGTCGTCAGACTATTGGAATGACCCGCATGTTCTCCGGATCAGAAACCCGTTGAGAATATTTCGATAGTATTAACTCGTCGAGTTTACGCAGAAAACCATCAATATGAAAGTTTTTTGTCTAAAAAGAAGCAGTTATTTTTGCGTGGAGATCTGAAACGGAAGAACTTCGAATAAATCTGGTAGTCTGATCGAATTTTTAATGCGGAGGCTTCACGCATTATTAAAACTGATGCTTTAAAATATGTTTCTTAAATCTTTGTAAATTTTGATATATTAAGTAACGTGTATTTATGTTTATGAAATATTAATTGAACTTGTATTTCCTTTTTAAATAGTAAAATAAAAAATAAATGAATTGTGTTTTGTTAATTATTATTAATTTTATATTGGCTTTACATTTATGCCGGTTAAACTCTTCTACTTTTTTTTAACTAACAAAAAATTAATGTTTTATTATATTTGTGGACATTTTCCCTCTTTTTGATAAACATTTGCAACGCAGTGTAATGTCAAGGAATGTATACAAATAATTTCATAAATAAGTGTTTGTTTAACAGATTTATAATAACGTTGCCAAAAAAAATTTTATCAAAAAGGGGGAAAATGTCCAAAAATATCAAATTGGGCGGGCCAAATAATGGACATACCCTAAGCTAACGCGACATATAATAACTGATAGCTTAAATTATAAATTAATCACAAGTGCTGAGTAATCTTGGTAGCTTAAACATAAATACAAGCACTGGCATAAGCTATGTTGGAAAGAACTTGCCAACGTTGGGAAAACAGATAAAAAGTTTGTATTAAAAAAAATCAATTTTGAGAGTTAGCAGTAACTTATTTATAATTACTCGATTAGCTGGGTAAAAAATGAGTAGTGGGTATCAAGTATTTGTCTTTTTGTTGGTTACTCGATACTTACAAGTAACTACTCGACATATTAAGATTTGTATTTTATATAGAAAAGCAATACAAAATGCGACTCGGCTACAATAATTAGTATTAGCATACTAGAAGAAAAAATTAAAGGTTAAAAGTTTAAGAAAAAAGTTGAAAAACTATAAAAAACATTGAATAGTTGGAAAAAAGTTAAAAACTATATTTTTAAAATTTAAATTTTCAGTAGAAGTGAAAATTTTAATAATATATTTGTAAAATATTAAAACAAATTTGAAATTTAAAAACAGTTAAAATGATCGAGTATCCAATTTAAAAATATAGAGTAGAATGAATATTGAAACACTAATGCAAGCGCTTGATCATTTCTAGGACTGGCGGTTTGTGACTAAGGTTTTGCAATAAATATTAGTTTCAATTAAATGTTTCATTAAATTAATCAACTTTCTATTAAATTTTGGGAAAAAAGAAACTGAAAATTTAATTGCATCAATTAAAAATTTTATTTATAATTTGTAAGAAAAAAAATTCAGTAGAAATTTTGAGTATTTCGGCTATATAAAAACACCAAGTGGAATATTCCAAATCCAAATATATCAGTTAATGGGCCAACACCTTAACATTTTTCGGCTGTATATAATTTTCTTGTGGCAACTAACTTAAAAAATGACAAATTTCAAAACAAACCAAAAGGTCCACATTAGGGAACATCTCAGTGTAGAAACGGTAATGACATATCATTAAATCTCGGACTACCTGTAATGATACCAGATTACTATATGCATTACTTCTATACAAATAATAATGACTTTCTAATAATCAGATCATTTTCCCATTATTTCAAAGCAAAAAATAATGTGTTTGTAATGCTTGTTGTAGTTTGGGACTTTGCATTTTTGTCTTGTTTTGTTCGAGTGCCTTAAGACAATATTTATATTGCTGTTTTTGTTTTTTGTAAAAAAAAATATTTTCTTTTACATTTTTTTAACTTCTGGATGGGGTAAATTATGCCGTGTAATTTAAGCAATTTTATTCTTCTTCATGCTGTTTTTATAGCATATTTTCTATTCTACACGATGTAACCAAAAAAATTTAATATACTTTTAAATGTTGTACGCCTGGTTGAGTAAATCACTTTTTAATTTTCAGAATTTTTTTGAATTCAACTCCTTTTCAAGATTCCACGGGCTAAACTATTTTTAATTGAAACCGATTTTAAACGGTTTTAGAAAGACGAATTCTTATGCTTGCCAAAAATATATTCATTTGATACTTTTAACAAACGCATGTTGAAATATTATCCAAAATATTTAAAACTTTGAAATTTATTATAATTTTTATTTGAAAGCATATTTAATATAATTCTTTTCGTATAGCAACATTTTAATTTTAACCACCACATCCACTTTTTTATGAGTAAAAAGTAACGGTAGCATTGTTTGCTTCTAAAGTAGTGTGAATGTTTCGCATAAAGAGTGATAACAGTCAAACTACTGCACGAATAAATCAATATAACTTTTGATCTAATAAATCAATTTTAATAAATATAACGATTTATTAAACAGTACAAACTGATATTTCATAAACAGAATTAAAAATTTATTTGTTTTTTATTAATATTTTTACTTTTTCAGAAATTCCAGCCTTATGGCTTTTATTAGTATACCCTTGTTGCCTTAAAAGTTTTAGTATTTTTGGTGACTTCATCATAATTTTTTTCACTATAGCCCAATATCTTTCTATAGGTCTCATTTCTGGACAATTAAGTGGAGTCGCCTCTTTGGTACCAAACCCACATTAATCTTCTAGTACCACTTTACCGCTGATTTGCTATAATGACAAGATACACTGTCACTCCTTAAAAGAGTTATACCTCATGTTCCCGAATAAATGACTAATCCGTTTTTTAAACGCTGTCTTATGTACAAATCGAGGTTTATATTGCCTGTTTTTATGTAAAAAGTACTTATTTTGCCGAAAGTGCAAACATTTTGAAAAACTAAAAATGTTGTTGTAAACTTTGATTTTTTCTGCCCAAATTTTTTCCTCAACATCTCCTTTTGTATCCGCTGTATAAAATTCCTGCCCTGGAAGCTGGAGAAAGTCATCAAGGACGTGAGTTTCATCAACCTTATACAAAAATCATATTTAGTAATAAAATTAGGACACCGTTTTTCGGCTCGTTCTTTGGTCTCCACTTTTTTCACTTCATATGATTTAATTCGTTCACTTTGTAAACTTTTCTGACCAAAAACTTTGAACGGTTGGCTTCACAGCTTATTTTCTGTTTGACAGGCTAGATCAGAAATACACTTTTAAATATCGGTTCGAGGACTTCTATTAACAATACGAGTGTCATTATATTTTTTTTGTGCGCCCCGGTAGGCTAGTTGGTAGCGGGCTGGCTTATCAGTGTGGGGGTCGTGGGTTCGATTCCCACCAGAGGCACTGGTCTGTTTTCGCTACAACGCGCCGAAGGCCATAGTAGCTAGTGCTCGGTTAGGGTAATAGTATATAATTTGTAATTATATGATTATTAATTAATAAAATAAAATAAAAAAAAATATTTTTAACAACGTAAAAGCTTTAAGTTTGTTTTTGCAATTACTGCAAGAGTACGATGTGGTTTTTCTTTGTAAATTAAAATAATTTTTTCTCTTACTTTTTGTTGATTATCCATTTTTTGACAAACTAACTAATCGTTTAGATTGATACTTTTTACACACAATTTTGGTATATTTCCAAAGCTCACTTGATAAAAATATATTTCCTTTGAGGTATGTAAAAGAAATTTCAAGTTAAAATGCGTTCACAAATTTCAATGATCTCACTCCTTATTTATGTAAAAATTCAATTTGTATTCTAAAGAAAAAATTGTAACTTAAACAATTTTTAACCGTTTTTAACAAACAAAACCCTTTTTACTCAGTATTAAACGTATTTTCAATAAAAAATTATAAAAAATTTGATTTAAAATAAAGTGTAAGAAAATAAAGTATAAGAAAAAATTTAAAACAAGTGGAAATTTTTTAAATATTTCGGATAATGAAAATTATTCAAGTTCGAGGCCATACTCTATATTTCTTCATTAGGATATTGTCCTAACAAATAATCTATAGAGTTTTTTGTTTTCAAATTTATTATTTGACCCTTTCAGGAATGTGTTGATAGATCTATTTCGGGAATTTTCTAGGTTCCCATCATCAGAACACGATTGGCAACCCTGCACTGAAAGGTGAAACAGCTGATATTTTTTGTTTGCTCTTTATTATTTTTCTAATTTTACAAAATATATTTTAAAAAAATTAAAAAAAAAGTGATTTCTTGTGTACAATAATCGTTGTTAATATTTAAACATATTCAGCAGTTTATATAAATAAATTATACATAAAAATACAATAATATGCAGTAAATGCAGGCAGTGTTTATTTAACCTCAAATTTTATGGAAACAACAAAAAGAAATTTGCAACAAACTTCCCCCGACAGTTTTGCTGATAATACTCCAAAGAAACATACAACATACAACATCATGAGTAACAGTGCTGGTGGAGCTGCAAACACATCTTCCTCTGTCAATGGAGTTGGGCACGTCGGCAATGCAGCAGCACCATCTGCAATGACACCTCCGCCTAGTTTAAATGTGTTTTCTTGGGAAATGTTTGACCTAAAACTTAATAACGCTCTGGATGCTAAATTGGAAAATGTTGTGAAAAAAGAAGATCTTGCACCCCTATCCTCAGAGATTCAGCAACTCCGCTCCGAAAACAACCGCCTTCAATCTGAGCTGCAAGTAATGAAAGGTAGACTAGAACAAGTTGATAAGGCAAGCAGACGGAATAATATTGTAGTAAGTGGTCTCAAAAGTGCATCTGTACCACAGGTACTTACCGAATTTAAAAATCTTTGTTCTGATATGCTCAAAACCACCGTCAACGTTGTTGGGATCCGTAAAATAGCATCTGGGAAGTCATTCCTACTTACTCTAAATTCCCCTATGGAAGTAAATGCCGTTATTTCTGGGAGACGTTTTCTTGTTGGTACAAACATTTATATTGACAAAGATTATACAGCAGATGAACGTAGCAAGAGATATTTTTTACGTCAAATTGGAAAAAACGTCAAAAAATCCAATAATAAAATAAAAGTTCGTTATGGTGATCATCGCATTTTTATCGACGACAAACCATTCTCGTGTGCTGGTGAAAAAATCGTAGCTGGGAATAAAATGGATGCCGATTTTCTTCAGAAAATACTGTCAACGGTGAACTACGAATGCACCATTATAGTTAACAACCACCAAAAAACAGCTGATGTCACTTCCGTTGTACAAGCTTCCAACTAGCAATTAAAACAGTGTCGATTGGTATCTTATAATGTTGCTAACCTTAATAGTAAGCTGAATTTTGGTAATTTCTTTACTTATATTAACAATTTTGATATATTTTTTTTTGTATGAAACGCACGTACTCTCTGATAAACGCATAAACTTTTATAGTTTTTTGAAAAATTATGTTCTGTATTGGTTAGACGCAACTAAAATCATTCCAAAGGCCGTGCTATCGGTGGTTGTCTGTATGGTTTCAAGAAAACCATGCAGAACAAATATTCGTTAAAATTTTGTGAATTTTCTAACGGTGTTACATTGTATGCCAAATTTAATGATGTCTGTTTTCACTTTATTCCTACGTATCTTAACTGTACTAATTGGTCTCATGACTTTGGCAAATTTGAAGATTTACTATATGAATTGAATGACGCTTCATTTTGCATTGTCGGCGATTTGAATGCGCGGATTTCTGATGCACAGATTTTGGATGATAACGTGTTGTGTTTTTCTCCTTTAGTATCCTTGTCCCGTAAGTCCAAGGATTTAAACATTGATGGCGGAGGTAGAAAATTGTTATCGCTTTTAGATAACATTGGGGGTGTTATTGTTAATGGGTGCATGGCAGGTGATTCCGATGGCGAATTTACTTTTTGTGGGGTTATGGGAAGTTCAGTGATTGATTACTGTATTTGCTCTGTAGATGTATTGGGATTGTTGTCTGACTTCCAAATTAAAAGTAAGCCATATTCTGACCACATGCCTTTGGCCTTCTCATTGTGTTTGGGAAATAATCCATATGCAAAGGATTTAGTTCTGCCACAAAAATTGCCCTGGTTTTCCAATAATATGGTAAGGTATATTGACGCCCTCAAAAATTTGGTTGACCTACGATATTTACAATCATAATTTAGTATGCAGGAGAAGGTTGATAAATGTATTGAGAAAATTCGTATGGCTTCTGGTAACAATTTTGTAAGGCATCGCTTTACCCCAAAGAGCAGATGGTTTGATTCTCAGTGCGAAAATGCACGCAAAAATATGCTTAAAAAACTATATGATTATCGTTCTCTTAATACGGAGGTAAACAGGAAGTCCTATGTAGAGAGTAGGTCGAAGTATTCCAGACTATGTAATGAAAAGAAGCTTAGCTTTAAAATAAAAAATATAGAAAAGTTAAATGGTGTTCGAAATAGTAGTGAATGGTGGAAGTTGGCTAATTCGCTGAGAAATTGCAAACCTAAGATGGGCAACAATTTGTGTGTCGGCAACTTTTATGATTATTTCAAATCGCTCTTATCACAGTCTGATTTTAACCGTGATATCTTATGGTCTGTTACAAATGTCATTAATCCGTTTCTGGATTCACCTTTTGAGATAAGAGAATTAATACTAGTTTTGAAAACTGTTAAATCAAATAGGGCCCCTGGCCAGGACAGAATCAGCTACGAATTTTTTAAGCACGCGCCAATGTGCTTTTTGAACGAAATTTTAACTCTTTTCAACCAAATTTTTCTGCGAGAGGATATACCTGATACCTTTCGGAGCTCCATTATAATACCTTTGTTTAAGAAGGGTGACCTTAATACAGTATCGAATTATAGAGGACTTTCTCTTCTCGACACTTTTTATAAAATTTTTACTGGCATAATACTTAACCGTATAAATAGATGGATTGAATATCATGGTATTATTAGTGAATACCAAGCTGGCTTTCGCAAGGAATATTCCACTGTTGACAATTTGTTTAATTTAACAAGTATTGTGAATCTGAGATTTGACGAAAATTGCAGAACATATGCTTTTTTTGTTGATTTTTCCTCAGCGTTTGACATTATTCCAAGGAATTCACTTTTTTACAAGTTGTGTTGTACAGGGCTTTCTCGTAAAATGGTTCTCCTATTGCAAAAATTGTACAACAACACGTCTATCCGGGTATGGGACGGTAGCTCACTGTCTGAGCCTTTTACTGTCACACAGGGGTCAAACAGGGGTGTCTGCTGAGCCCTTTATTGTTTTCGCTTTATATAAATGACATTAACGACCATTTACCTGGTGGCGTCAATGTGGCTGGGACTGTTGTCAAAGTTTTACTATATGCAGACGACATTGTCCTTTTGTCAGATTCTCCAACGGGTCTGCAAGAGATGATCGACTCATTATACGACTACTGCATGCAATGGGGTCTGAAAATAAACCTTGATAAGTCTAAGATAATGATTTTCAGAAAGGGTACGAGGATCAGTCGTGGGCTATCTTGGAGGTATGGTAACACTCAAATTGAGGTGGTAAACGAGTATAAGTATCTTGGTATAAATATATGTTACAATTTGTCCTTTAAAAAACACTTAGAGTCTAAGCTCGTTTCTGCCAAGATTGCAATTAACACCACATGGTTAAGTTACATTCACCATCCAAAAATAAGCTTTTCAAATAAATTGAAAATTTTCCATACTGCTGCAAAATCTATAATGTTTTATGGCGCGCAGGTCTGGGGATTTATGGTTATTGACGAAGTGGAGAAATTGTTGCGATATTTCTTGAAAAAAATGTTATACCTTCCTGAAAATACTCCAAATTATATGCTGCACATAGAAACTGGTTTGCCATCACTTTACTTGGATACACTAAAATTACATTTTAGTTATATAAGAAAAGTTCTCGACCTACCTGTCACTAGACTACCGCGAATATTGGCCGAGGAGACTATTCGGCGGGGGTACTTTTTGGTTCTCCAATTGGGGGTCTTTATGTGAGAAAATCGGGATTACTTTGGATATTGGGACCTGGAGGGGTAATTTTCTATATTATCACCAGAATATTCTCGAAAATTTGAGAATCATAGAGTACGAAAAATGTATTACTAGTGCCAGAAATCCGCGATTTCATTTTCATGATTTGTACCCTACACTGCAATATAATGATATTCCTCCTTACTTTCTCGATGGAAACTCGCCCTATCTTGTTAGCCTAATTATGAAGGCCAGGGGTGGGTTGCTAAGTTTAAACACTCGTGCTTTTTATGATAATGGAGAAACTACTTGCACGCTTTGTAACTGTAATGAAGAGGAAAACACTCATCATTTTATTGGTAGATGCCCAATATTTTCTAGCTACCGTTTAACTTTTTTTGGAAAAAGATTTTTGTCAATTGATGAAGTTTATGAGGTACTAAATGGTAAAGATTACATGCGTTTATACAAATATTTGGTAATATGTTTAAAATATAGAAAACTTATAATATCTGAATTCATCTAAAGAAAAAGAAAAAAAAAAAAAAATTTAAAAAAGTTTATTTAAATCCTTCTATATTTTATATACTACCTAAATTCATTTTGTGTTATTTTAATACTTTTTCATCTATATAGTAAAATAATCAATATAATTATATAAGTTTATTTATAGATATATGCCAATCAGACACACAACATTAAATGTTATGTCTTCAAATGATTTAATCATAGCTACTTCTTTGTGATATTTATATGAATTGTAATTACATATTTTTTAATAAATCACTATTCATTCATTCATTCATTCATCAGAACACGTTTTGAAAGCGGTAACAATCCCATGCCAAACATCAAACATTCATATGAACTAGTTTACTCACTACATGAGAACTAATATACATATGAGTTTAAAGTTAAAGATTATAACCATTGATCAAACAATAAATTGAAAACTTGTTTGATGTGCAAGATCCACCTCTGGTGGATATTCAATACACGTTTTTTGTTTTTCTCTCCTTTTTTATATTTTGCTTAGTTTGTAAACTAAACAGGGGAAGTAAACTAGGCGGTACTTTGCCTTTTTTACAAGTTTGTTATAATTTTTATTAAAAATAAAAATTATGTTTTTTTCGACCTTTAATCGGAAAATATTTCCACATGGGTTTTGGTAAAAGTACACATATCTAAGCAAAACTTTGTTATTACTGGTAATAGGTTTGAGAATAAGAAATTATGGTCGGTAACTAGTTACTTTTCTACTAGAAACCCCATTATTTTAACAAGGGCATGGCCATTCTGATAACACTTTACAAAACACATACCTTCAGTATAAAAGTAATAAGTTTATTTTGAAAATTAAATTTTTGTGTATTGGATATTATATTAGAATTTCACAATATCTTACTAAAAATTTTGAACATGAAATTTTTTATAAGTTTGGGTAAACATTTTTTAAAAAGGTAACGTGTTATTTTTCTATTACAGCCCCTATTATTTTAACAAAGACATGATTTAGTAAAAGCCATACAGAATATCAAACTTAAAGAATGGACGGCGCTTTAAGAACCATTAAATTAGTTTTTTTTTATGAATAAACTGTGTAATATTGATCAGTTTATCATATTTGGTTTAATAATAAAAATTATATATATATTTTTTTTAGTTAAATCAAAATGTATTTAATCAATTTTAGATATTAATATAATATATATTAATTTTATAGATGATAATAGATGGTTCAAAAATTTGATTTAATTTTTATAAAATTAGATATAACCCAAAACATAATTATATATAACACTAACATCAAACACGTCTTATGTTATTTTAGTCATAATTATACATATATAATCCAAAACTGTAAATATGTTCTAAGTCAGTTTCTATATAACTATATATAATTAAAAAGTCAAAAAATATTTTACGAAAATAGTTTACAATCTAACACGAAATGCCATAAAAAACCATTCGCTCTTAAATTTTATAATATATTCGGATGCTGTAAAAACAGCATACCGGAAATTGATGACGATTCCGTTGTTACCTATGGACGGAGATACGAAATGTAGTTTATATTTAAACTATTTTAAAGGAAGGATTGAACATCCAATCTTGTGTTGCCAACTGCAGTTGCACAAGAAAATCAATCAAAGTGTAAGTATACGTTAATGATTCCAAGTTTTCACCTAATTCAAAATGTATTTTTCAATAAATAGTGCTGTGCATAAATAATGTTTTTTTTTGTTTGCTTTACACATTTTGGAGTAATTTTTTATTTCATTAAATTGGGGTTATTTTGCATAATGAAAGTCTTAATTTTAAATTTTATTTGGCTGTTTATAATATTTCGTAATATTTTTGCTGTTAATTTTCATTATGATAGTTTGTCTCAAAAAATAAGACTAATTTTAATTTTAAGATTGGGGTCATATTTCTTGGGGCCATTTTGCACAACATCGCTTGCAGGTTGCAGCCCCTGTATTTCGGCATTCTATCGGTGTAATGCCTAATACTCCGACTGGAGTTGACGTAACAAGAGTAGTTAACACTTTTAATCTACTTCTGAAGCGGATAGGCTTGCTGTACAAAGTGTAAATTACTACTGTTTAAAAATTTTAAAATAAAAATTGTGCTTTTTTCCTGTATTGATAGATTTGACCCAAAAGCCGGACCAAAACCCAGAAAAACCATAACATTTCTAAACAGTGAAAAAGTCTAGCCATTTTTGAACGTTTTAGTGGTAAAATTGGCTGAGCAGTTTAAAAAATTCGATTTTCGATTAAATTTAGTGTCTTCTAGAGCAACCGACTGCTGTATTAAGGATATTGATTAATTGCTTGACGCAACTAAAGCAGCCAACTTCGATAAAAAATCGAATTACTTTTTCCAATCTTGTTTCTTACTCTTTCTGTAGGACACAAGAACAAGAAAAGGCGCTGCTTGAATATGTGGTGAAGTGCGACAAATACAGTTATGGCTTGAGCACCATTGAATTACAATATAGAGCATATTGCTCTGAAGCTTTAAGTCAAATATACACTTAGACTCGAATGCAAAACAGCATTTCACGCGAAATGTGTGCATATGTGTTTCGATGTTTACATATAACCGAATTGTGATTCCGATGATGACTGGGAATGACTCAATACCATTTAGCAAAATAAAATGTCATACTGATTTCCACTAATTTGTTTGTGTACAGGCTCCGACTGCAAATAAAATCTAATGCATCTTCTTGAATTTTCTAAATCAGATATTTAACTTTAATTTTTCCACATTTTCATCAATTTTTTGGTGGTGGCAAGCCTTTTTAATGAGTCGATTTTAGATAATTTTGAAAATTTGCTATTAAATGTTGATTTTTTGTAATAAAGCTAAGGGCTGACAACCTGCAAGCATTTCCCCTACTAAAATAATATAATGCTACCGAATAGTTGTAATATTGGTTAAAACAATAAGACAACGCATTTTTTTTGTGATACTGGTCAAACAAAATTTTGTTATTCTAGTACAATAATATTTGTAACTTTGATAATTTCTAACAGGGTGGGTTTTACAAAAATAGCAGTGGTTTTACAGTAGTATTTTTTACTGTTGGCATTTTCTACCTGAGTTTTTGTTTAAAATAAGATTGAAATCCATAGCCTCCCAGCAAAATCTCAGTAACCAGTATCTAAAGAATAAGCAGTAGAATTTGGGCCAACTACATATAATTCGGTGTCAGAACTCATTATTTTTGATTGATAAGTTTGGTTTTGTAAGTAGTTTTACATACTTGACTCATGAAAAAAACACAAAATTTGTACACTCGTTATGCGGGAAGTTTTTGTTCCAAACATATTTTATTGTTAATGTAGTATTGTAGGTAAAAATTTTGCAAAAAATAATTTATAGCATTAATACAGTACTTTCTAGCACTGGTTTTTGAACGATTTAAGTGATTGCTTTTAATGCATGCCCAAAAGTATGCTTTATTTTTAAGAATTGAATATTAATACACGTACAAAAATATATTAATAAGTATCTTCAATAATTATTTAAAACTTAAATGTTTCTTCAAAACCATTTTAATTGTGGTAATCTTAATCTTCATAAAAAAAAAACTCACTTTTGTACAAACTCTTTAAATTAGCATTTACCCAAATTCCTTACCACTAAATCTCATTTTTCGTAATGAAGATTGCTTTTTTCAACAATCATCTTAATTGCTAGCATGTTCATTTTACAGCTATGAATTGTTCTTTAAGTGTGTTTTTTGAATATCTCTATTCAACGAAACCATTATTCTCACCTGATGACACAACTAATTATTTAAACAATGCAATAGGAACTTCCTATTGCATTTAACTATTTTCAGATTTTATAATTCACCCTTAATTAGTCTTTACGTTTGGATGAAGAAGCTGAATGCTAATATTCGTCAGAAATTCATTTTCATTCGTAATGTTAAATACAGAACTTACCGTTTCTATTCTGTTCTATCAATTTTACATTTTTGGCATTGTAAATTGTCGTATTATGGAAATTACTACAGTACTTTTCGCTTATAGTCACATCTCTTAGTTGCACACAAATAGTGAACTTTATCGCTAATGTGACTATATGCCTAATTTGTATATATATTCCATTTCGTTGCGTATAAAAGACTTCGGATCACACTTGCGATTTTTTCATTTGCATTGGAATTTTATTAGTTAACTAATGCTAATTTTCATTACCATTTAATTGTAATGAAATTTTTTGTCATTAGCATTTGTACTACAAATTCTAATGAAATAACACTAATGCTTAAAAAATAAATCATGTTTATGTTTGTATTATATCACCTTGCGGTTGTTTTAAAAAATTGATCACTCGGGAGCTCTCCAAGTTCGAACCAGGCCTATTTATATTATAATGGTATATTAATACTCCAACGGAGCAAACATTTTATCTATTTTGCTCTTTCTCGCTTAGTTTTGGAGATACTGATACATTTTAAAATATTTTGTAAAATGGCTCGTATCTCGAAAACTAAGCGAGATATCGCAAAACGTTCCCAGTTTCATTCCATATCGTTCCATTTTTGACCAATGTTAAATTCTATTTTCGGAGTGATTAAATTAGAAATTTCACGTACGTATTTTTGTAAACAAATAACTGAGACAACCTGTGTTTTTTTCATAAAAAATAATTCCATCGGAATGTTTCCCAGACCTAGTATATTTTTATTCTGTCAATATTAATTTGCTTCCTTTAATTGATTCATTACTAATGATAATGAAATTTAAAGTCATTATCTTTAACCAATGAAATTCATTACCACTAATTAAAATAATGGTTATGAAAATAATTTCATTACAATTGATATTGACGAAATTTTAATAAAATTATCAATTAATTAGTCGATTAAATTAATTAGTCTCATGTATGCTTCCAATATACACTCAGGGAACTTCGGCTTTAAAACTATGTAGTTGTTCGGGTTGTAATACGGTTTCTTTATTTTTAATGTAAATGTCAGTCATTTGTAGAACAAATAAATTTTTTTACAAACCTTGTAGTTCATTTAAAAAAACAAACCACATCAAATGACTGTTTTATGATTTTACATTAATTTTTTACAGTTGTTTTTTGTTATTTAAAAAAATAAAAAAATAACGGGTCCGCCAAATAACTTTTTTTTTTTGAAAATGCTATAAAAAAAACTACTAAATATTTTCTCAAATTTCTTTTTTTATTTGAAAGTACAATCCTTCCGGTTAATAATGGAAAATAATTTCATTCAAATGGCTGCCTCGGCTGGCCATGCAGTAGCCTACATGATCGGTCCAATTTTTAAGCACATTATCGATTGTGTGCAGCTGTATTTCACCAATGGCAATGACCAAATGGTAATTTTTTCAACATTAAAAAACAAATGTCAATGTTAGTTGAATGTACTGAAATGTAAGTTGTCCTTCCTTTAAGTGAAATTCCATTTGTTTTTAACAACATTTGCAGTACGGGTTTACCTACATATTATTCTAGGTGTAGTCATCAATTAATGTGACTATATACAAATTTTTTAGGGTTGAAAAAATTTAATATAAAAACGTTGTTTGAAAAGCTTCTGCTCAATCCCATGGTTCTGATTTTCTTTAACGCATCTGAAATTCTAAAATAATTTAGAACTTAAGAATTATAAGATGTCACAATTATTTTGGAATTTTTTTGTATTGTAACTAGTACTTGAATTATTTTCATATAATTTTACTTTTGGTAACCAAAGTTACGTGACATATAAGTCAAATCTGATTATATCGTTAATGGACTATATCGCACTTATTTTGTACAAAATTTGATATTCGATGACAGTAAAAGCGTAAAATGTGGACTATATCGCTAAATGGACAATAAGCGATGTGAATATAACCGAAAAGTACTGTACCTATTTAAATATATATTTACATCTGCTAAAAAATATAGTACTAGTTTGTCGAAATACGTTTGGTGTTGCTTCCAGTTTTTTTGTTGTAATTATTTTGCAGTTGTGTTCCATAACGGTAACTTTTTGGCTGTATTACAAAAGTACTTTAACTAATTAGTTTACCGATTGTTGTGTAAAAATTTTGTCAATAGGTAAAAAAAAAAGCATTGACATTTTTTTGGCATCAGTGTTTGATGATTAAAAATGTAATGCTTCTTTTGCATTAGTTTACTTTTAAATATTTTTAAATTAACGTTTAGAGCACTGCTCAAAATATTAGCGCACTTACTATCTGTATTCTTATGTACGAATATCTCGTTAACGGCCTATTAGAAAATAATAATTTTTGCCATTAAAAACATAATTTTATTGACAACTTAAAAATGGAGATCTTTATTTATTTTCCTACCTTTAAAGAAAACCCAATTGCAATTATAAGTCATAATTACAGCGCACTTCAACAGAATCTTAAAAAAAAAACTTTGAATATTGTGAGATAAATTTATATTCCAAGTATATTATAATTTTTTTTAAAAATAATTAGAAATCAGTTTATCTATACTACGGTCAGTGATTGCACAGAAAAAATTTCATATAGACGCAATCGAACAAATTAAAACATAACAAATATTACATTATTCAAAAAAATTAAAAAAAAAACAGAGTCACTGACGAAGGTTCAATACCAGAAACTGCGCAGTCTGATTCAGAACAAAATTGAAAATTTGCAATGTAGTTATGATTTTTAGAAAATACACTCATTCTTCTCTACAACGAATTTCACAATAAAAATTATGTTTTTTCGACGTTTAATTGTGTAATGAAAACGTTTTCTGAAGATGGGAACCTAGAAAATTCCCGAAATAGATTTATCAACTCTAGGGTTGCCCTTAAAAAAAAAGTGTTAAATCTTAAGGTCTCACCCCCCAGAAATATGCGAATGGCCAAAAAAGTGATAAATACAAAGTTTTGGGCCAATCGAAAAATGTTTAGAGGTCGCTCAAAGCGATTGAAAATTGCAAATGCGTGTATATGGGGTAAAAATGACCTTTTTCGAGACTTATGTAAATTTTTCAATTATGGGAAAAAATTTTATTCTACATGTTAAATTATTTGATATAAAGAGATAACTTTCTATTCAAAAAGGTATAAAAATTCAAATTCGGTTAAGAACCAGCCCATTAATAAATAATGCCCCAGACCAAAAAAGGTTAAATTATTACTTCATTGAGAATTTTGACCACACGTCATAAATATTTTTGAAATCCATTACTAAGTTATAGTTTTTTTACTTAAAAGACTCAAGGCTATGATATATGGAACATGATTTTTTTATTGGATGTGGTAAACCTGTCGTAAGATGACGTCATACGCGGACAAAATTCTTGGGACGTTTTTAAAATCTCTAATTTCAAATTTCAAAATTTTTTTTTCAACGAAACCGAAAAAATTGAGGTTTGGAGTCCAGTAGCTTGTTTAGAACACCTTAGAGAATGAAAATAAAAAAATTTAAAAATATCCACTGGCACACTTGGGTAGGGCAACGATTTGATTTTTGCGGATTTCGAGGAAATTTATAATTTAAATTATATATTTTAATTTAAATTAAATACATTATTATAACGTAAAAATAAATTTATCTAACCCCTCTTGAATATTAATGCAATTATAGCATATATTGTTGCAACGTTTTTTGTGTTTAACAATATAAAATATTTTTAAGCACTAATTTGTTACATATTTTGTTTTATTGTCAACACTATTTTTGTTTTGTAGCCAAAAAAGATAGAAATTATCCTAAGTTGACTACAGCGGCAAAAGTAGTTGGGTAGCCGTGTAGATGTGTTGGTGCCAAAATAATCGTTTTCATATAAACGTGCGTATTTTATTTTTGACTGGCTGTAGTCGTGTAGCTGCAGTCGTCAATGTGTTTATAGCATATGACCTCGAACTTGAATAATTTTTTAATTTTCACTATAAATTGATATTTTTGAATTTCAGTACTTCATTCAGCTGGGTTTCCAAGGCGTAAAGAAATTTGTGTTAAAATTTTCATAAAATACCAAAATGGTACAAGTGTTTAATTAAAAAATAAGTTTTTTTTCCTTAAAGAAATATTTGAACAAATAGTCATGCATCGGGCTTAAAGTATGATGTATTACGGTCTAGAAGTTTTACCTCCGAAATACTATTGTCATATATTCTTTAAAATTATATCAAAAATCAACCAAAGTATTGAAAGATGTCTTTTAATTAATCGCTGACGTTCAAAATTTATTAAAAGACCCAATAAATATATTTATGTCAATCGCAATTAAAACTGTAGCGCTAGGTTTAGCAGCGCTATTTAACATTGATATATTTAAATTCCATATCGTATACCCTTGTAAAAATTTCCAATACAAATCAAAAATCAAATCAAACCGACATTTGGTGGATTGTTTAGATTGAAACATTCCTTAACTTGGTGTTTAAATTCAATTCTCAAAAAATATAATAAAAGAAATAAATTTTTATTAAAGTAGGAAACATAATTTCTTCCATTTTCTTTATTTTTATTTGACAGAAATTTCGAACATATTTATTTTGTTTTGAAAATAAAAACAACAAACAAAAATGTGGAAGAAAATTTAAAAACTCAAAATGAGATTTTAAAAATACACACCAGCAAAAACTTAAATTGCCTTGTAAGTGGTTATATAATTAGAAAAATATCACAACACATTAGAATGCGGTGAAGTTGTTTTTATAAACAGCCGAGCTTACCCGCGACTACTTTTGATCAACTACTTAATTTTTAATTACTGATAAGTATATGGAAAGCCTTATTATTTACATGTTGCTTCTGTTGCTTCTATGATAAATTTAGTTTAGCATAGATGCAACAGGAACGGGTCCGTTGAAAATTGTAATTAAACTAATGCAAGTTTTCATAAAATTTTATGAAAAATGTCATATCATCAAATAATGGTTTCATGCACTCAATGAAGAAGTTTCATTAAAAACAACTAGTTTCATAAGAAGTATGGAGCTTTTCATTAATTTTAAGAAAATTTTCGTAAAGAAAAGCTTCATTAGTTATTTTTCGTCCACTAAAATTCTCTCTGTTTAGAACTTTGTCAAATAGAATACCGAATAAAGACGAACTATTCTTGACATTGATAAAAAAATATTAATATTAAACTGTAATATTAAAATATTAAACTGTAAATATTAAAAACTATGAATATAAATAAAACAAAATATAAATTCAATAAAATAAAATAATTTAAAAAAATTCGGTAAATGAATGAAATTAATTTAGAATTATCTTAATTTGCAAAATGTAAAATTGCATCATACATACATATATATTAGGGTGGATCGATTTGTAAGGACAAAAATTTGTTGATATTGTGCCATCGATTTTTCGATAGCTTTTGGCATGAGGGAAAAAGAGTTCCACTACGACATATCAAAAAATCATTTTCGAGGTGCCCAAATTTCAATGGTTTGACTTTTTCTTAACTTATATTTTTAAGGTTTTTTTATTAGGTAATAAAAAAAATTCGGCTGATTTAATTTTTTTCAACATTACCCTGCAGTCAGCCTTGGGTCAAGTGTCCCTTTGTCAACACTCTTTTCTCTAGCGACAACTGCACTAGTGAAAAAGTCGACAACTTCTCTTCTACGCACGAGTAGAAACTAGCTACAGACAACAGATCTAGTATATTTCTGGTGACACTGTCAACGAAGTCGTCGACAGTTTGTGTTTTTTATTATTTTGCTCTTTCAATAGGTACATATTTTTTTAACTGAGCAACAGTTTTTCTCTTCTTGCATATAATGGCGTCATATTCTTTTGTTGATTAAACACGTGCTCGCAGTGAAAATAAGTTTATAAGTTAAAATAATATTAAAAACAGACTGATTTAAATAATTTTTAGTTGTATAAGGTTCTATTTAAAAACTATGTAATTTAAGCTTTTCTTAATAAAAAATTTCCTTCAGACAAAAAATATATGTGTTAAGTGTATCGCCTTAACCTCTGTAAAAATCTAGCTCCAGGATCGCCTGAGAAGCGCCAAATATGTAGACCAGAGTTACTAAAATGCACTAGTGAATCTGTGGTTCAAATGTCTCCATGTGGTCCTAAAAGAACTACCACGTCAGTAGTGATAAGGTCTACTGGTGGATTTTCAATGACAAGCCTGTGTTAGATGTCAATAGTAGATTACATTGGCTGGGGCATAGCTGGTCAGTAGTACTGGTGACAATGTCACTAGTACAACACTACGGTTTTACTACTCACATTCCCTGCAGGGTATGTATGTATTGAATGTCACCGTTCCAAGGCGACATGCAATACATACAGATATACATTGCCACATACAATATAACATATGAGCGCATGAGAATAGAAATACGACTGTGAGAATCGTACATATAGGACCGCATCAAAAAAAGGAGTGCTCTAAGTCGTATTTCTATTCTCACGCGTTCATATGTTATATTGTGTGGTAGGTGGCAATTAACGCATAAGTGGTAGAAGCTTCGCACAGTGGTGTGAATCAAATAAAAAATAGTAACTTCTTAACTACTGGACCGATTAAGACCAAATGTATATGCAATCGTTAAGGAGAAGTATAACTTCCAGAAAATTTATTTTGAAGTCACCCTGTGTTAACACAGGGTGAGTACTAAGGTCCCAAAGTAGACCACCTCGAGTACAAAAAACTTTTAAAATGCTGTAACTTCTACAATTATAAATTCGATGTTTTTAGGCTTTTTGAATCCCTTGATGAGATTAATAGAAAACGGTAATATGTTACCTCTTAAAGTTTAAAAGTTGTGTGATGTTGAACATTAAAATTTAAATTTTTTGACCAGTTTTTTTTAGGTTTTAAGTTAATAATTCCTTTTGTGTATTGCCACTTTTATCATTAATGTTGTGCTTAAAGTTTCATTTAATTATCTGTAACCGTTGAGTAAAGAAAAATCTGCAAAGTAAATTTTTTGAAATAGGTCAAAAAAATTGTAAAATTTTTGAGAAAAAGTAGCTTTACTCATACGTTTTTTTTTATAATCTAGAAGAGGAAAAGTAAATATTTTTTAAATATTCTAAAAGAACGGGCTTTGAGAATAGTTTTAAATGAAAGTATTTTTAATTTTGGACATGCACCCTACACCCAGCATTGATCGAAAATGACCAATTTTCAAGCAAAATTATAAGTTTACACACGTGGGCAAAAAATTGCACGTCTATTTCTTAACTTTTTAAAACGTAATATTATAGACCAATAAAATATTAATTATGCTCCATCAAGTTTGTCGCCGGAATGAAAAGTGGAGTCCTGAGAGGTGTTTTTGTAAAAAAAGTCAAATTTTGAAATTATTTTTTTTTTGCGCTTTTAAAAAAATCATATTTAGGTCCAATTTTTTTACTTTCATTTATTTTTTATTAATTAACGACAATATAATCTTTAATACAAATTAAAATTGTTAACAAAGCATAAATACCTATTCAGATATTATTTATCAAACTTAAGTTGTTATAATACAAAAAACACTATTATATATATTTTTTGTTTTTTTTTACTTATTTGTTCTAGAATTTTTTTAAAATTTACAATTAATTATTTTTTTAAAAAATTAGTGGCTTTCACCTGTTCAACGATGTATAACATGTCTGGTGAATACGTGTACAAACGTCTGAAAACTTTTTTAAAATGTATCAACTCTACCAAAAATGTTATTTATATGAAAACTCCTTTGTATGAAAATCATGGTAGTATATGAGTAATTTATACAAGACATATTTGGTTTTTTTATTTGTTATATTATTTGTTAAACAATACCTTAATTTTAATATGATGTATATGATTGTTTAACAAATTAAATTTAAATCTATAGGTACAAACTAGTAATTTTTACAAAACAATCTAATATATCAAAGGATAATAATTTATTAATATCCATGGCTTCGGGGTCGTCCTTTTCTAGTTCATAACTTTTTTTTGGTAACCAATTAGTTCAATTAGAGGATATAACTGGGTCGCATGATATCATTAAGTGTCGCATTAAATCTGAGTTTTGAGCTGTTTTGCAATATTTTCGTGTGTTGATTTGCCAATAGTACTTTACATCTCTGTTTCGAGCTTCCTGCGCTTCTTCCGTTAGATCTCCTAAGGGCAGGATACTAGTTTCAACTACTTATTTCCCATGAGTTTATACTTTGTGTACAGTTGGAGTCATTGGCCTCTAAGGATACAGATTAGTTACTAAAGCTTTGGTTTCCTTAGCAAATACTTAAAATTTTTCCACATTAATATGCTTTTTGCTATTAATAACTACTAGTATTATTGTAGTTAGGAAGTTCTATATTTATTACCACTTTTTATTTCATTCACTACACTGTGCGTCGTCAACTTAAATAATATAAAGTTTTTTCATGTTAAATTTTTTCTACAAAATCAATTTAAAGCGTTTACTATATTTTTAGTTTTTAATGTGAAAACATCATAATTATACCATCATCAGAAAATTTAGAACACAATATGGAAGAAGAGGGAGAACCACCAGCACAGGCTTTAGAACACATGCCTTCACATAATCTGTTACTATTCGGTTCAGCAAGCAAACTAGATGGAATTTCTTTGCCAACTTCTTTAGATATTTTGAAATATTACTTTTTTTTGGGCGATCAGTGGAAAAAAGGAAATAAAGTATTCTCATAGAAAACATTCACACGAAAAGTTGTCGATAAACTTTTAGAAAATTGGGGCAAATTGAAGATTGATCTAGTTAAAAGATTAACCGTCACAAAAAAAGTAAGTACAAGCAATTGAATAAATACGGACAATATTCTCATAAATTAAAACTATTTCTTGATGGTACAAAAGAAATACTCTACATCGCAGAATGCAAATGCTCCTAAAATCAAGTCGTTGCAACTGTGGTAAAATTCTAGATGACCTCAAGGACTTCATGTTTGATCAGCACAATGAACAAAATTTAATGATACCTATTGTTGAGGATCCTACAGAAACAGAAGTGTCTACAATAGCAGCAATACTTGAATCATCTGGTGATGAAACATATCAGCCTACTCCTTCAGAATTGCAAGATGATATTGCAATGGAAATGGCTGAGTAATCGGTCGCATCACTTTATTGTCCAAGATAAAGTATACCAAAGTTTGCAATGATTTGTGACAGATTTTGCGTGTCAAACAATGTGGCATCTTGGCAACCCTGCACTGAAAGGTGAAACAGCTGATGTTTTTTGTTTGCTCTTTATTATTTTTCTAATTTTACAAAATATATTTTAAAAAAATTAAAAAAAAAGTGATTTCTTGTGTACAATAATCGTTGTTAATATTTAAACATATTCAGCAGTTTATATAAACAAATTATACATAAAAATACAATAATAAGCAGTAAATGCAGGCAGTGTTTATTTAACCTCAAATTTTATGGAAACAACAAAAAGAAATTTGCAACAAACTTCCCCCGACAGTTTTGCTGATAATACTCCAAAGAAACATACAACATACAACATCATGAGTAACAGTGCTGGTGGAGCTGCAAACACATCTTCCTCTGTCAATGGAGTTGGGCACGTCGGCAATACAGCAGCACCATCTGCAATGACTCCTCCGCCTAGTTTAAATGTGTTTTCTTTTGAAATGTTTGACCTAAAACTTAATAACGCTCTGGATGCTAAATTGGAAAATGTTGTGAAAAAAGAAGATCTTGCACCCCTATCCTCAGAGATTCAGCAACTCCGCTCCGAAAACAACCGCCTTCAATCTGAGCTGCAAGTAATGAAAGGTAGACTAGAACAAGTTGATAAGGCAAGCAGACGGAATAATATTGTAGTAAGTGGTCTCAAAAGTGCATCTGTACCACAGGTACTTACTGAATTTAAAAATCTTTGTTCTGATATGCTCAAAACCACCGTCAACGTTGTTGGGATCCGTAAAATAGCATCTGGGAAGTCATTCCTACTTACTCTAAATTCCCCTATGGAAGTAAATGCCGTTATTTCTGAGAGACGTTTTCTTGTTGGTACAAACATTTATATTGACAAAGATTATACAGCAGATGAACGTAGCAAGAGATATTTTTTAAGTCAAATTGGAAAAAACATCAAAAAATCCAATAATAAAATAAAAGTTCGTTATGGTGATCATCGCATTTTTATCGACGACAAACCATTCTCGTGTGCTGGTGAAAAAATCGTGGCTGGGAATAAAATGGATGCCGATTTTCTTCAGAAAATACTGTCAACGGTGAACTACGAATGCACCATTATAGTTAACAACCACCAAAAAACAGCTGATGTCACTTCCGTTGTACAAGCTTCCAACTAGCAATTAAAACAGTGTCGATTGGTATCTTATAATGTTGCTAACCTTAATAGTAAGCTAAATTTTGGTAATTTCTTTACTTATATTAACAATTTTGATGTATTTTTTTTTTGTATGAAACGCACGTACTCTCTGATAAACGCATAAACTTTTATAGTTTTTTGAAAAATTATGTTCTGTATTGGGTAGACGCAACTAAAAATCATTCCAAAGGCCGTGCTATCGGTGGTTGTCTGTATGGTTTCAAGAAAACCATGCAGAACAAATATTCGTCAAAATTTTGTGAATTTTCTAACGGTGTTACATTTTATGCCAAATTTAATGATGTCTGTTTTCACTTTATTCCTACGTATCTTAACTGTACTAATTGGTCTCATGACTTTGGCAAATTTGAAGATTTACTATATGAATTGAATGACGCTTCATTTTGCATTGTCGGCGATTTGAATGCGCGGATTTCTGATGCACAGATTTTGGATGATAACGTGTTGTCTTTTTCTCCTTTAGTATCCTTGTCCCGTAAGTCCAAGGATTTGAACATTGATGGCGAATTTACTTTTTGTGGGGTTTTGGGAAGTTCAGTGATTGATTACTGTATTTGCTCTGTAGATGTATTGGGATTGTTGTCTGACTTCCAAATTAAAAGTAAGCCATATTCTGACCACATGCCTTTGGCCTTCTCATTGTGCTTGGGAAATAATCCATATGCAAAGGATTTAGTTCTGCCACAAAAATTGCCCTGGTTTTCCAATAATATGGTAAGGTATATTGACGCCCTCAAAAATTTGGTTGACCTACGATATTTACAATCAGAATTTAGTATGCAGGAGAAGGTTGATAAATGTATTGAGAAAATTCGTATGGCTTCTGGTAACAATTTTGTAAGGCATCGCTTTACCCCAAAGAGCAGATGGTTTGATTCTCAGTGCGAAAATGCACGCAAAAATATGCTTAAAAAACTAGATGATTATCGTTCTCTTAATACGGAGGTAAACAGGAAGTCCTATGTAGAGAGTAGGTCGAAGTATTCCAGACTATGTAATGAAAAGAAGCTTAGCTTTAAAATAAAAAATATAGAAAAGTTAAATGGTGTTCGAAATAGTAGTGAATGGTGGAAGTTGGCTAATTCGCTGAGAAATTGCAAACCTAAGATGGGCAACAATTTGTGTGTCGGCAACTTTTATGATTATTTCAAATCGCTCTTATCACAGTCTGATTTTAACCGTGATATCTTATGATCTGTTACAAATGTCATTGATCCGTTTCTGGATTCACCTTTTGAGATAAGAGAATTCATACTAGTTTTGAAAACTGTTAAATCAAATAGGGCCCCTGGCCAGGACAGAATCAGCTACGAATTTTTTAAGCACGCGCCAATGTGCTTTTTGAACGAAATTTTAACTCTTTTCAACCAAATTTTTCTGCGAGAGGATATACCTGATACCTTTCGGAGCTCCATTATAATACCTTTGTTTAAGAAGGATGACCTTAATACAGTATCGAATTATAGAGGACTTTCTCTTCTCGACACTTTTTATAAAATTTTTACTGGCATAATACTTAACCGTATAAATAGCTGGATTGAATATCATGGTATTATTAATGAATACCAAGCTGGCTTTCGCAAGGAATATTCCACTGTTGACAATTTGTTTAATTTAACAAGTATTGTGAATCTGAGATGTGACGAAAATTGCAGAACATATGCTTTTTTTGTTGATTTTTCCTCAGCGTTTGACATTATTCCAAGGAATTCGCTTTTTTACAAGTTGTGTTGTACAGGGCTTTCTCGTAAAATGGTTCTCCTATTGCAAAAATTGTACAACAACACGTCTAGCCGGGTATGGGACGGTAGCTCACTGTCTGAGCCTTTTACTGTCACACAGGGTGTCAAACAGGGGTGTCTGCTGAGCCCTTTATTGTTTTCGCTTTATATAAATGACATTAACGACCATTTACCTGGTGGCGTCAATGTGGCTGGGACTGTTGTCAAAGTTTAACTATATGCAGACGACATTGTCCTTTTGTCAGATTCTCCAACGGGTCTGCGAGAGATGATCGACTCATTATACGACTACTGCATGCAATGGGGTCTGAAAATAAACCTTGATAAGTCTAAGATAATGATTTTCAGAAAGGGTACGAGGATCAGTCGTGGGCTATCTTGGAGGTATGGTAACACTCAAATTGAGGTGGTAAACGAGTATAAGTATCTTGGTATAAATATATGTTACAATTTGTCCTTTAAAAAACACTTAGAGTATAAGCTCGTTTCTGCCAAGATTGCAATTAACACCACATGGTTAAGTTACATTCACCATCCAAAAATAAGCTTTTCAAATAAATTGAAAATTTTCCATACTGCTGCAAAATCTATAATGTTTTATGGCGCGCAGGTCTGGGGATTTATGGTTTTTGACGAAGTGGAGAAATTGTTGCGATATTTCTTGAAAAAAATGTTATACCTTCCTGAAAATACTCCAAATTATATGCTGCACATAGAAACTGGTTTGCCATCACTTTACTTGGATACACTAAAATTACATTTTAGTTATATAAGAAAAGTTCTCGACCTACCTGTCACTAGACTACCGCGAATATTGGCCGAGGAGACTATTCGGCGGGGTACTTTTTGGTTCTCCAATTGGGGGTCTTTATGTGAGAAAATCGGGATTACTTTGGATATTGGGACCTGGAGGGGTAATTTTCTATTATCACCAGAATATTCTCGAAAATTTGAGAATCATAGAGTACGAAAAATTTATTACTAGTGCCAGAAATCCGCGATTTCATTTTCATGATTTGTACCCTACACTGCAATATAATGATATTCCTCCTTACTTTCTCGATGGAAACTCGCCCTATCTTGTTAGCCTAATTATGAAGGCCAGGGGTGGGTTGCTAAGTTTAAACAATCGTGCTTTTTATGGTAATTTAGAAACTACTTGCACGCTTTGTAACTGTAATGAAGAGGAAAACACTCATCATTTTATTGGTAGATGCCCAATATTTTCTAGCTACCGTTTAACTTTTTTTGGAAAAAGATTTTTGTCAATTGATGAAGTTTATGAGGTACTAAATGGTAAAGATTACATGCGTTTATACAAATATTTGGTAATATGTTTAAAATATAGAAAACTTATAATATCTGAATTCATCTAAAGAAAAAAAAAAAAAAAAAATTTAAAAAAGTTTATTTAAATCCTTTAATATTTTATATACTACCTAAATTCATTTTGTGTTATTTTAATACTTTTTCATCTATATAGTAAAATAATCAATATAATTATATAATTTTATTTATAGATATATGCCAATCAGACACACAACATTAAATGTTATGTCTTCAAATGATTTAATCATAGCTACTTCTTTGTGATATTTATATGAATTGTAATTACATATTTTTTAATAAATCATTATTCATTCATTCATTCATTCATTCATTCATTCATTCATTCATTCATTCATTCATTCATTCATTCATTCATTCATTCATTCATTCATTCATTCATTCATTCATTCATTCATTCATTCATTCATTCATTCATTCATTCATTCATTCATTCATTCATTCATTCATTCATTCATTCATTCATTCATTCATTCATTCATTCATTCATTCATTCATTCATTCATTCATTCATTCATTCATTCATTCATTCTTGCCTAGCATCAGCTTTGTTTGAAGACATTACATTTAAAGATGAGCGTGGTCAAACCGTTGTCTGTGACAAAAACATAACAGAGAGAGAAAGAGCTAAACTTAGAACGGAAGTTCTCCGCCAACGCCAAAAAGGGTATTCGGAAGCTTTTTCATTTGATGGTCGGAAAAACGACGCATTGACTAAGGAAAAAATGTAAGAAGTTTACCATTCGAGAATGCAAAAAGAATCACATTTAGTCGTCGTTCATGAGCCAAATTCCAAATAACTTGGTTATGTCAACTTGGAAGGCAATGGCGAAAGTGCTGAAGCGAAACAAGCAGCTTTAAATGCATTTTTCCAAGAAAAGGAACTTCCACTTGATAATTTAATTGGCATTTGCTCTGACGGTGAAGTTACACATACTGGTACGGAGAGGGCCAACTGCATCTGAAGAGACCATTACATTTCAATGACTTGCCATTTCGAAATTTGTGGAATGCATTGGAAAAATCGCAATCGACTGGACCAAGAACCGCAATTGGAGTGCTAGCAAAAGAGATTCAAGATTGCCATACCCTACAGGTACTTAACACTATTTAAATAAAAAAAATTCTCTATAAGCCACATAATTTTTTAAATAAAGTTTAAATAGTCAATACAATTGTCAGGTTGTTCCGAATTTTGAAGCGATCCCACTTGAAAACATGCCACCACCGTTGGATGAAGATCAACAGAAGCAACTTTCAATGGATGTGAAATATCTATATCAATTTGCTAATGCTGTACCGAATGGTCACGTTTGAACTGAACTAGCAAATATTAAACCGGGTGCTGTAACACATGCTAGATGGCTCACAAAAGCCAATAGAATACTTAGTATTTACGTTGCAAGCAACAAGCCATCCGAAAATTTAAAAATTTTGGCAAGATACATAATGCACGTGTACGTTCCCATGTATTTTAACGTCAAATATTATGAGTCGGTTGTATATGGTAGTGTTTTGATCGTAAAATTCATATTGTGGACGCAATATTTGCTTGACAATTTACGTTCAGTGGTAAACACCGTAATTGAAAATAATTCCTATTTTGCACATTGTTTTTTTTTTTTTTTTTTTTTATAATTTAACCAATACTCAGGGGATGCCCCCTACTCATGCAGTGCATTGTATTGATCAGGAAAATAAGGTATGGGAAGGAGGAAAGAGGGAGTAGTGTTTGTGGATATTTGATTTAAATTTTTCTAAATTGTAAGTAACAGGGAAGACTTCTGCGGGAAGTTTGTTCCACATACGAATCGTTCGACTAAAAAACGAATTTTCTCTGTAATGCGTTGTGCGAAACACAGGACAATCAACTACAAACGGATCTGCTCTACTAGATAAGCGAGTATTACGAATAAAAACCCGGGCTCGTGGAATAAGTTCACTTATCTCAGATGAGCATCTCCCATGGTAATATCGATAGAAAAGTGTCACACAACCCACATTCCGACGATGCTCCAATGAATCAATAGAGTTCGATACACTACTGTCATTGATAAGCTTCACCGCCCTCCCCTGAACACGGTCCAGAAGCTTCAGAATAGACAGTGGAGCCCCTGCCCATATATGAGAGTTGTATTCCATTTTTGGCCGGATATAGCTGGTATAAATAGTAAGGAGATCGGATGGAGTGAAGTTAGTCTTGCACCGTTTTAGAAAACCGAGACACTTGAATGCCTCTTTCGACACTTGAAATACGTGCTTATTCCAACGGACATCACATTGTATTCTCATGCCCAGAACATCAAGAGTATCCGATTCCTCAATACCTATACCATCCATAGTTACAGATGACAATGTCAATTCCACAGCCCGTCTGTGGGTTAACATACAACATTGGGTCTTGCGTGCATTAAAATCGACCTTATTCGCGCGACCCCACTCGGAGATTGTAGAAAGGTCTTGATTGAGTGTGTCATTCATGTTCTGCCGCATGCCCTCTATCTCCAAAGAGCTTGGCCTGTGATCGAATGAAAATGAATGACAAATGTTGCTGTCATCTGCAAAAGAGTAGATAGGGTTGATGGTCTGACCAAGAAGGTCATTAATAAAAATAAGAAAAAGGGTAGGAGAAAGAACAGAACCTTGCGGTACCCCTGAATTTAGCTGAAACTCGTTTGATGAGACACCATCTAAAACAACACGTATAGTGCGGTCTCTGAGAAAACTCGTTATAAATCGAGAGAAGACATTACCGACACCAAAAGCAACTAGCTTAGTCACGAGTGCCCCGTGCCACACACGATCGAACGCCTTAGAAATATCTAGAGCAACCACTTTACTCTCACCAAAGCGGTGGATTGACCGGCTCCAACGTTCCGATAGAAACGCCAACAGGTCTCCCGTAGATCGACCACTACGGAAGCCATACTGTCGATCATTTAAAAGTGAATTGGTCTCTAAATATTTCACAAGATGGTGGTTAACCATGGTCTCCATCACTTTGGAGAGCGCAGAGCAAATTGCGATTGGGCGGTAATTTTCAGGGTTGTTAGCCGCACCCTTTTTAGGGATAGGCTGGACATTGGCCACTTTCCAGCAAGAAGGGAAAATTCCCGCACGGTACGAAGAGCTGAAAAGTTTTGCCAATGGACGTGCCAACGTTAAAGAGCACTGTTTCAGCACCAGTGCTGATATGCCATCCGGCCCCGGTGACTTATTTACGTTGAGATCCGCAAGAACCCTTTTGACTGCCCGGGCCCGAAAGAAAATCAAAGGCATAGTATAGGATACCCTTTCGAGAACGGGCAGTGGTTGATCGCTTTCCGGCAAGAAAGAATTTCTTGCAAAAAGTTCAGCGAAAAGGTTGGCCTTATCAACCGGGTCAGTGAAAGATTGATCGTCCTTTAAAAGGGTTGGAATAGAAGAACTAGCATTATCCCTTACTCTTTTAACAAACGACCAAAAGGTCTTACTGCCCCGAGGAGCAGAAAGAACTTTGGCACGTAGACGCTGTTCGTATAAAACCTTTTCGCGTCTAAGTACCTTGGCACACTCGGTTCTCGCCTTTTTGCGGTGCAGATCAGTAACGGCGTTCTTATTCGAACGCCAATTACTGAACGCTGCCTCTCTGGATCTGACTGCATTTTTGCACGTCTGGTTAAACCAACACTTGTGTTTTGATTTAGCCGAAATATGCTTCGTTGGAATAAAAAGTTTCATTCCTAGCATAATAATATTGACTACCATTTCTGCAGCGGCATCGACGTTGTCGTCGAGAAAACAGATTTTCCAGTTAAAATGCCGAAAGAAATCGTTGAGCTCGGCCCAACGAGCTTTTTCATATAGGAAAATAGAGCGTTTTGGCGCTAAGTTGGAAACGCTACGAAGAGTAGAATATGAAAAAGATGCAGAAATAGTACTGTGATCCGAATTGCCGAGAGGTGCAAGTATTTTCACTTCATACTTTTCAGGGTGAGAAGTGAGGAAGAGGTCGAGAGTGTTCCGCGATTGCCCTTCAACACATACATTGTGTGTTGGCTCATTCACAAGTTTCGCAAGATCATTATGCGCGGCGAAAAGCTCAACGTATTGGCCCTCGGGAGTTGTATGGCTCGAATGGCGAATCCAGGATGAGTTGTGGATATTAAAATCACCAGCAACAACGATTTCACTATTCGGACAACCCTCCAAGATTTTCGAAATGCTTAAAAAACTAGATGATTATCGTTCTCTTAATACGGAGGTAAACAGGAAGTCCTATGTAGAGAGTAGGTCGAAGTATTCCAGACTATGTAATGAAAAGAAGCTTAGCTTTAAAATAAAAAATATAGAAAAGTTAAATGGTGTTCGAAATAGTAGTGAATGGTGGAAGTTGGCTAATTCGCTGAGAAATTGCAAACCTAAGATGGGCAACAATTTGTGTGTCGGCAACTTTTATGATTATTTCAAATCGCTCTTATCACAGTCTGATTTTAACCGTGATATCTTATGATCTGTTACAAATGTCATTGATCCGTTTCTGGATTCACCTTTTGAGATAAGAGAATTCATACTAGTTTTGAAAACTGTTAAATCAAATAGGGCCCCTGGCCAGGACAGAATCAGCTACGAATTTTTTAAGCACGCGCCAATGTGCTTTTTGAACGAAATTTTAACTCTTTTCAACCAAATTTTTCTGCGAGAGGATATACCTGATACCTTTCGGAGCTCCATTATAATACCTTTGTTTAAGAAGGATGACCTTAATACAGTATCGAATTATAGAGGACTTTCTCTTCTCGACACTTTTTATAAAATTTTTACTGGCATAATACTTAACCGTATAAATAGCTGGATTGAATATCATGGTATTATTAATGAATACCAAGCTGGCTTTCGCAAGGAATATTCCACTGTTGACAATTTGTTTAATTTAACAAGTATTGTGAATCTGAGATGTGACGAAAATTGCAGAACATATGCTTTTTTTGTTGATTTTTCCTCAGCGTTTGACATTATTCCAAGGAATTCGCTTTTTTACAAGTTGTGTTGTACAGGGCTTTCTCGTAAAATGGTTCTCCTATTGCAAAAATTGTACAACAACACGTCTAGCCGGGTATGGGACGGTAGCTCACTGTCTGAGCCTTTTACTGTCACACAGGGTGTCAAACAGGGGTGTCTGCTGAGCCCTTTATTGTTTTCGCTTTATATAAATGACATTAACGACCATTTACCTGGTGGCGTCAATGTGGCTGGGACTGTTGTCAAAGTTTAACTATATGCAGACGACATTGTCCTTTTGTCAGATTCTCCAACGGGTCTGCGAGAGATGATCGACTCATTATACGACTACTGCATGCAATGGGGTCTGAAAATAAACCTTGATAAGTCTAAGATAATGATTTTCAGAAAGGGTACGAGGATCAGTCGTGGGCTATCTTGGAGGTATGGTAACACTCAAATTGAGGTGGTAAACGAGTATAAGTATCTTGGTATAAATATATGTTACAATTTGTCCTTTAAAAAACACTTAGAGTATAAGCTCGTTTCTGCCAAGATTGCAATTAACACCACATGGTTAAGTTACATTCACCATCCAAAAATAAGCTTTTCAAATAAATTGAAAATTTTCCATACTGCTGCAAAATCTATAATGTTTTATGGCGCGCAGGTCTGGGGATTTATGGTTTTTGACGAAGTGGAGAAATTGTTGCGATATTTCTTGAAAAAAATGTTATACCTTCCTGAAAATACTCCAAATTATATGCTGCACATAGAAACTGGTTTGCCATCACTTTACTTGGATACACTAAAATTACATTTTAGTTATATAAGAAAAGTTCTCGACCTACCTGTCACTAGACTACCGCGAATATTGGCCGAGGAGACTATTCGGCGGGGTACTTTTTGGTTCTCCAATTGGGGGTCTTTATGTGAGAAAATCGGGATTACTTTGGATATTGGGACCTGGAGGGGTAATTTTCTATTATCACCAGAATATTCTCGAAAATTTGAGAATCATAGAGTACGAAAAATTTATTACTAGTGCCAGAAATCCGCGATTTCATTTTCATGATTTGTACCCTACACTGCAATATAATGATATTCCTCCCTTACTTTCTCGATGGAAACTCGCCCTATCTTGTTAGCCTAATTATGAAGGCCAGGGGTGGGTTGCTAAGTTTAAACAATCGTGCTTTTTATGGTAATTTAGAAACTACTTGCACGCTTTGTAACTGTAATGAAGAGGAAAACACTCATCATTTTATTGGTAGATGCCCAATATTTTCTAGCTACCGTTTAACTTTTTTTGGAAAAAGATTTTTGTCAATTGATGAAGTTTATGAGGTACTAAATGGTAAAGATTACATGCGTTTATACAAATATTTGGTAATATGTTTAAAATATAGAAAACTTATAATATCTGAATTCATCTAAAGAAAAAAAAAAAAAAAAATTTAAAAAAGTTTATTTAAATCCTTTAATATTTTATATACTACCTAAATTCATTTTGTGTTATTTTAATACTTTTTCATCTATATAGTAAAATAATCAATATAATTATATAATTTTATTTATAGATATATGCCAATCAGACACACAACATTAAATGTTATGTCTTCAAATGATTTAATCATAGCTACTTCTTTGTGATATTTATATGAATTGTAATTACATATTTTTTAATAAATCATTATTCATTCATTCATTCATTCATTCATTCATTCATTCATTCATTCATTCATTCATTCATTCATTCATTCATTCATTCATTCATTCATTCATTCATTCATTCATTCATTCATTCATTCATTCATTCATTCATTCATTCATTCATTCATTCATTCATTCATTCATTCATTCATTCATTCATTCATTCATTCATTCATTCATTCATTCATTCATTAATTCATTCATTCATTCATTCATTCATTCATTCATTCATTCATTCATTCATTCATTCATTCATTCATTCATTCATTCATTCATTCATTCATTCATTCATTCATTCATTCATTCATTCATTCATTCATTCATTCATTCATTCATTCATTCATTCATTCATTCATTCATTCATTCATTCATTCATTCATTCATTCATTCATTCATTCTTGCCTAGCATCAGCTTTGTTTGAAGACATTACATTTAAAGATGAGCGTGGTCAAACCGTTGTCTGTGACAAAAACAAAACAGAGAGAGAAAGAGCTAAACTTAGAACGGAAGTTCTCCGCCAACGCCAAAAAGGGTATTCGGAAGCTTTTTCATTTGATGGTCGGAAAAACGACGCATTGACTAAGGAAAAAATGTAAGAAGTTTACCATTCGAGAATGCAAAAAGAATCACATTTAGTCGTCGTTCATGAGCCAAATTCCAAATAACTTGGTTATGTCAACTTGGAAGGCAATGGCGAAAGTGCTGAAGCGAAACAAGCAGCTTTAAATGCATTTTTCCAAGAAAAGGAACTTCCACTTGATAATTTAATTGGCATTTGCTCTGACGGTGAAGTTACACATACTGGTACGGAGAGGGCCAACTGCATCTGAAGAGACCATTACATTTCAATGACTTGCCATTTCGAAATTTGTGGAATGCATTGGAAAAATCGCAATCGACTGGACCAAGAACCGCAATTGGAGTGCTAGCAAAAGAGATTCAAGATTGCCATACCCTACAGGTACTTAACACTATTTAAATAAAAAAAATTCTCTATAAGCCACATAATTTTTTAAATAAAGTTTAAATAGTCAATACAATTGTCAGGTTGTTCCGAATTTTGAAGCGATCCCACTTGAAAACATGCCACCACCGTTGGATGAAGATCAACAGAAGCAACTTTCAATGGATGTGAAATATCTATATCAATTTGCTAATGCTGTACCGAATGGTCACGTTTGAACTGAACTAGCAAATATTAAACCGGGTGCTGTAACACATGCTAGATGGCTCACAAAAGCCAATAGAATACTTAGTATTTACGTTGCAAGCAACAAGCCATCCGAAAATTTAAAAATTTTGGCAAGATACATAATGCACGTGTACGTTCCCATGTATTTTAACGTCAAATATTATGAGTCGGTTGTATATGGTAGTGTTTTGATCGTAAAATTCATATTGTGGACGCAATATTTGCTTGACAATTTACGTTCAGTGGTAAACACCGTAATTGAAAATAATTCCTATTTTGCACATTGTGAAAATGTTTTGTATTTGGAAGTATGCACTGGGACAAATTTTACATTTTCGAAACGTTTTATATTAACCCTACAATATGCGAACCGAAAATTAATTTTGATTCCACTGATTATGTTCAGATGATTGATTTCGCAACGATGAAAAGCTGTCAGTACCACCATTCAGAAGAAGCATACCATATGAACATTTGAAAACTTATTTTGAGATGAAGATCCACCGATAGACGATAAGAAGATTCCATGCCATATTCAAGGTACCGGTACGTTCAACACCTAACCAGCGTAGCTAAACGTGCAATTGATAAAAACCGCGAAGGCGACTACGTTAACTAGCCAAAGTAAAATGAGTCGAATAGAATCCAAGCAAGATTTGCAAGGAAATATCTTAATTTTAAAATAAACTCCCATATTTTTCACATTTTTTTTTTTCTATCGGCAAATAATAGAAAACTTTCATTTTCATTAATAATAATTCAAATTTTCATTAATAAATAATTATATTTCATCAAAAATAATTGAAATAAAGATTCAAACAAAAACATTAATTGAGTATTACCCAGTAAAAACTGTTCGTGTTTTTAGAAGCAGGATATCACAAATGCGCTGATGTAAGTGCTTACTATTACATAATACTGAGAAACAGCAAAAGAAACGAATAATTTTCGTAAAAATATAAACAAACAAAATGGTTGAGCTTACTCTTTCTCCTAACCAGGAGGCAGGTTGTAAGCAGCTTACCCTAATCCCTTATAAGGATGCAAGTTGTAATGCAGAAAGTTGCATATCGTGGATTATAAATGATCTGTACCAATTTTCCCGAGTGCTTTCCGATTGTGTTTGATATTTTCGAGTATGTAATAAAAAATAATTAGTCATTTAACTGTTTCTGAAGTGCTAGCATGAGGAGCGGTAAAAAAAAAATAAAATGATTGTATTATATGTCGAAAATTTTAACAAGAAAAAATTAATATGTGTAGAATTGTATGTAAAATAAATTATGTATAATTATATCATAATTTTTAATCGTAATAATGTATTAAATATGATTTTACTGAAAGCCATGAAATCACAGCTTTTTGTAAGCGCTAAAATCAGCGCATATTATGCCCAAAAGTAATGCTTCCAAGTGGGAATTCGCCATATAAAAATCATGGCATATGTAAGCAGGTTTGTAAGGGATTCTTTTGGGCTTACTCCCTTACAAACCTGCTTCCATGGATGCAGCGTTTTTTACTGGGTTAATGGTGTTTTTACATAAAATTTACGCTGACAACTGTTAAATAATGGAAATAACTTTGAGTGACGCTTATCATGATGACGACTTAGTTAAAAGGCAATATTGAATATCGCACACCCAGTTCAAAAGTGTCTCAACTCAAAGTTTTAATTTTTCGGGTTTATATGCTTAAACTATGCACAATACAATTGCTTATCAATAATAAAAAATATCAGTGTATTTTGTTGTTGTTAACTGTTGCTAAAAACAGTTATGTCTTTCTTTATGTTTCAATTGGTATAAAGTTGTAATTCATAAAAGTGACTTATTTTTAGTTCTGTCAGAAAATATAATGGTAGTAGATCCCTACTGCTAAGTGATAAATAGTCTTAATTCGAATTGTGACACTTTTGATAAAATACATCTTTGTTAAAGTTTATATTAATTAGACTTGTGTCAGGTTAGCTCATTGAAGTAAGTGCGATTTATTTCTTTTATTTTTTGTTGTGATGCTTTAGATCAGTGGAAATTTCAACATTTTAGGGGGGCAATGGTCAAAATTTTTTTGGTTAAATAAGTGCAAGGTAAATAATTCTGCTGTTCTCGTTATTGTGGATCATTAGGATTAAATGACTTGTGAATTCAATGAGAGATTTTCAGATTTAAAGGATATGTATTTTCCTCCATGGATAAATCAACCTTTACTAATAGATGGTTCTCAAGTGGCTATAAAATATCAAGAAGAGCTTTTAGAATTGGAGAATGATGAATCTTTTAAAACACTTTTTAACATACGAAATACGTTGGCGTGGCTTTCTTTGGAAGTGGAAAAAAAATATCCCAATATGACAAGCGTAGCACAGCAGATACTTTTTCCATTTCCATCGTCATATTTAGTAGAAACCGGATTTAGTGTCATTAATGATTTGTTATTAAAAAAAAAGAAATCGTCTGGAAATCACGGATCTCATTATTTTTAGAGTATTTATTATTATTCTATCTTTATACATCTTAATGGGCGCTTCGCGTTTCTGATTCTTGGGATTGTACTGAGCAAAAAAATCCACCAGACCATACGTCTACGGTGAAAATCGAGCTTCCACATTTTGACTTTTTAGCCGTATTTTGTTAAAGTAACAATGTGTGGGATGGACATATCTCAGGAAGTAGTAGGAGCTTATCCAAGATTATGGTATCAATCTCTTCTTTGGAAGATTCTCTACCAGATTAATGCATCAATCATATTTGTGGGTAAGGTTTAAGGGGTTAATTTTTAATTTCAAAATAGGCTTTTTTGCCGTAAAGTCAAAATGTGGAAGCTTGATTTTCACCGTAGACGTATGGTCAAGTGGACTTTTTAACTCAGTACAATCCCAAGAATCAGAAACGCGAAGCGCCCATTAAGATTTTTTTCCTTCCATACTAATCGCCCCACCCTAATGTACATACATCCATTGAATTAAACAAATTGTTAGGTTTGTTTTTTATTTAAAGTACTCTCTATTGTAAAATGAGGGGGGACATGTAAAATTTTTTTAACCCAAAAGTGGGGCACGGCCCAAAAAAGTTTGAGAAACACTGCTTTAGATGAAAAAAATACAAGTTTTTGATTTAGGATGCTTTTGAAGAAAAAACATTATTATTTAATTTCTGGATTTCAGTTTTAGAAAATTAACGGTTTTTCTATTGTAAAGCTTGGCAATCAATTATCAAATGCAATAAAATTTAATTTTGAAGCAATTTAATAATTTTGTTGCTATAAAAAAAAATTTGACTTAGGTCACTTTAGACGATTTTTTGTTGTTAAACAAAGACCATGTCGCAAGATGAAACTTATTCATCTGTTCTTATTCATCTGCTAAGATGTGGATTGCAAGACTTACAACAAGTAGTTAGTGTCCATGAAATCAATCTGATGATAGCATTGAGCACACATTTCAAGCAAGCTCTGGTGATGAATATAACCTAAATTGTGAAGATTTTTCATATAGTTCTTCAAATTCAAGTAGTACTATAGATAATGAGGAGCTTGATGATAACAGAAATAATAAGGGTAAACAAAGAGGTCGTAAGACACATAATTGGAGTGCTAAGAAGGCGAAATTGTTAAAAAAGTCCGGAAAATCCTTTGTATCATAAGCAAAATCAAGAAGATCATTTAAAGAAAGAAAAATGGGACAACCCTGCGGAGAAACATGCCGATTGCGACGTACTGATCAAATTAGTGAAACTGGCCGACAACAATTATTGGATAATTATTGGAGCTTAGGTGATTTGCATTTTGTTTGACGGTGAACGTTATTAAAATTAGAGTTTGCAAGCTTTTCTTCATGTCTACTCTTGGAATAAGCGATCGATATATACGCACAACCTTATCGAAAAAGAACTCGAATGGCTTTGTCGATCCCAACTTGAGAGGAAAACATAATAATCATCCAACAGTTGACCCAGAAATTAAAGATACTGTTAGAGAGTTTATAAAGGCCATACCAAGAGTTGAGTCACATTATTTGCGAAACCAATCTTCACGCGAGTGTATTGAAGCCAGACTTATAGCGCGACTACAAGGAGCTTCGAATGAACGATAATTTACCCTTTGTGCATTCGTCAATGTTTAATCAAATATTCAACAATGAGTTAAATATTTAATTTTTTAAACCTAAAAAGAATCAGTGCGACTTTTGCGAAACATACAAAAATGCAAATGACCAGCAAAAGTTAGAATTGTTTGAAGCTCACACATCACACCAGGAAGAGAAGGAACTGTCACGAAAAGAGAAAGAAGAGGACAAGAAAAAATCTCATGTAGCTGTGTATGATCTACAAGCAGTACTGCCATTGCCAAAAGGCTTGCCATCTAGTTTTTATTATAACAACAAAATTAACTGCTACAATTTGCCATAAGTGACCTTCACGCAAGAAACGTTGAATGTTTTTTTCTGCGCGAGATAGAAGGAAATCGAGGATTATTTGAAATTTGGAGCTGTGTCTTGCGGTATATTGAAAGTGAAATGCAAATGACCAGTAATCCCGAATACGTAGAGTTTATTTTTTATTCAGATAACTGTGCTAGTCAACAAAAAACAAATACTTGATTTCCATGTATTGCTATGCAGTTAAAAAATATCATATGAAAAGCATAACCCATAAGTTTTTAATAACGTGCATGTGTAATCGAAAAACAGATAAAAAGGCATGTTATTTGCATTCCCATTTACATACCAGAGCAGTATATTAGCATAATAGCAACTGCTAAGAAAACTGGACGACCGTATAAGTTACATCAACTGTCGCACACCTACTTTTACGATTTAAAAGCCTTGCAGGAGCAATGGGGTCACAATTTTACGACAAACGTTCAAAAAGAAAAATTCTTGTGGAAGGACATTAAAATTCTTCGAGTTGAAAAAAAAACAGCCCGAGTCCTTTTATTACAAAACATCTTACAAAGACTCAAGTTTCAACGAAGTTAAGGTGCGAAATATAACTACAAAATCTTTAAAATCTTGGGATTTAATCAGGTAGATTTGAAATGCTTTTACTTATATATACATATTTTTTAATAAATCTGTTTTTTTGTATATTAAAAGTTCTTGAAGTATACATTTTTAGTTCCTAATGTATTTTCGAATAATTTCCTTTGTATATAAAGTATATAATTTAAGTTACTGTGTTCATGTTTAATACAAAAATTAGATTTCTTTACATTTAAAATTCTTGAATTTTATAGTTTCAGTTTACATGTATTTTCGAACAAATAAATTAATTTGATATTTTCAAAATTTTACTTTGATTTTTTTTATTTTTAAATTTAGCAAAAGTGTCACAACTTGAAAAGAATTTAGCTAAAGTGACATAACTAAAAATAACTCATTAACTTGTGCAAATAATACATCATCAAAAATGACACAACTAAAAATTGATTATTATGTAGTGTATTAATATTTAAAAAAAAAATAACTGTTTAGGTCATAATCTGTATTAATTTTTTACTAAATGGTGCAAAATTTTTGTTTTTAACTGTTTTATTTAGGTCAAAAATATTTTGAGTTGAGTCACTTTTGTACTAGGTGTGCGATATGCTTTTTATTTTACTAAATGCTGAAATTGAGTAGCGCTTATGAAAAATCGAAAAAAGTCAAAAAAAAAACCTTAAAAATTAACGCGTAAAATAGATCGACTTTTCGGCATAAACTCGTTCAAAAGCTCAAGAAAACCATTTTTTTGGAAAAACTTCTAACGCCATCGTTTTTAGCGTACAATTTCACCTTGGAAAGGTAATATTTAAAAAAAAAAATTAAATCAGGTTATTTTTTTTTTATTACCTACTAAAAAACCTTAAAAATAAAATTTCCGGAAAAGTCAAAAAATTGAAATTTGGGCGCCTCCACAATGATTGTTTTGATATGTCGTCTTTTCTCTCTCTCTTTTCTCCTCATGGCAAAAGCTATCGAAAAATCGATGGCACAATATCGATTACTAAATCGACCCACCCTTATACTTATATTTACTTTTATTCAAAAAATATTTAACACTTAGTGGTCCGGGTACTAAAATGACCCATGAAACTTAATTTAAGTTATGACTACAAGAAAGGAATATGAATCCTTTAAATGGATAAAAAAAATGTCATTCTTAAATCGGGATAATCCCGACAAAATGTGGAAAAGTTGTTCAGGTTAGACTTGGTGTGTATTATTTACAAATTACAAATTTAATTTAAAAACTTAAGAACAAAATAACAATGAAACTTACTTTTATATTTTTTGCAAGCAAAACTACTTTACCTTCTGCGAAAATATTTACAACTTCATACTTTGTTTTGTTCTATGTAATTTTCCATAAGTTTCTATTATCTTCCGTTATAAAAATAACAGCAACAACAAATACAATATTTTGTGTCCATTTATTCTGCGTTTCTTGTTTCTTTTTGCCGTTCTAAATTCAATTACAAAAGTGCAATCTTCATAAATCCACTTAAGTGAAATTTCAAAGCGAGCATAAATGTCATTTACACAGTGAAAGAAAAAATACCCAACGTTAAAGAATGAGACACAAATAAGGTAGCATGTATATCAATATGAATAGAAAATATTTGAAAAAGGTAGAAGTATTACAGATATTAGATTAGAGAAAAACTAATTTCATATTAAAAAACATTCTTTAGAGATTTATTTGGCTTAACTTTAATAATCTTTTATCGTAAAGTTCGACAATTACCAGGGTAGAAAATACTGGCAAAGCACCAAAATATGTGTTATGAGTATTTGCTAATAGTGATTTCCCAAAGCCGAAATTATAACACGGTTCCACGATGGTGCCAACGCTTTGCCAAATAAAAAGGAACTTCTTCCCAAAGCTCCAATAAACAAAATTTAAGTATTTTCCCTACGCACAAATAATAACACCGTTCCATGATAAAGCAAATGCTTAACATAGCGTTGGGAAAGTGCCTATAAAAGTAAGTTAAATAAAACGGAAAACGAAGTGATTTCTTGGTGGTGCCAATTTCATTTGCTTTGCTAATGCTTTGATTTTATTACAACATTCAATCTCTAGCTGGGTACTTTTCCAGCTGATTTGCGGTTTTTTCGAGTCAAACCAACTAATTCTTATTTAAAAACAAAATAATTTTTGGTGTTTTTTAACACTGTTTAAAACATAGCCAAGCACAATTGCTTTGCCAACGTTTGAAATAAGTGCTTTATCAGCATTTATTTTGCAAAAATGTTTACGGTAAAAAAAAAACACTGGCAGTGCACTAAGCTTGGACGCTTTGCCAACGCATCAAAACGGTGCTTTTCTAGTTCTTAATTTGGGAACCATTCTTTCATATTGGTGTTTTTATAAATAAACTCTATATTAGTTTTTATATATTTAAAAGGTATTTTCAGGTGTTAAAATAGAAAGTATCTGAAAATATAATACGAAATAATGTTTTTATTAAATTGTAGTTTTTTTTTTATTCGACATTTCCGATTTTTAATTATAAAAATAAAATGTTTGAGCTCGACGCCTGGATTTTTCTTTAATTAAAATTCTTTTTTATTATTTTCCAATATTTCGAAACTCTTCGAGTTTCATCCTCTGGGAGTATAATGGATTTTAAATAAAAACACAAAATTCTAAAAATTAACGTTGTTTATAACTCGTCAGTGCAATAGATGATGACGAGTTATTAACAACGTTAATTTTTAGAATTTTGTGTTTTTATTTAAAATCCATTATACTCCCTGAGGATGAAACTCGAAGAGTTTCGAAATATTAGAAAATAATAAAGAAGAATTTTAATTAAAGAAAAATCCAGGCCTCGAGCTCAAACATTTTATTTTTTTATAGTTTTTATTAAATCATATATGAATGTTTGCACTCACAATTATACGCCAGTAGATAGATATAACTAAAAATTCAATTATATGAACAAAATTTTAAAATTTTTTGTATTATCCTAGAAATAGAGCAAATTTTTTGAATATCGTGCTATTTTGCAAACTATTTTCAAAATTTTTCGTGCGATGTTATATTTTCCCTGCTTATAAAACATGTCCCTGTCAAAAAAAGTTTTGTAAGGGCGTTAGAGGGCATTAAGGAGGGAACTTTTCTCGTTTTGCCCCTATCTGCTAAAATACCTGAAAAGTATAAGCTTTATACACCTATACGGAAATAAAGGGACTTATATGTAATATCAAATTACATATGATGATGATTCGCTAAAGTTTCATATTTAAGTAGCAGTTGATAAGAAAATAATAATGAATACAAATTATTTTTTGCATTCAATTCCGCTTATGGGTCTTATATTTAAAAAAAAAAATAACAAAATCGGTACCATAAAATTATACAATCTTATAAATCATATACGAATTTTTTAGAACAATTTAGTAAGCATATTTGAGTTTAAAAGTGACTCAATCAATACAAAACCATCAAAAATATCAAATCGACCACTAGACCCTTCAATTTTAACCGAACTTGGTACGAAAGTTAACTGCATACAAGTTTTGGGATATTAGCTCTAGCGATTGTGGAAATATCGTGATTTAAAATATGAAAAAAAAGTTAAAAATTTAACAAAAGTAGTCTTACTTAATCGTCTATATCTTTTTAAATGTTAAAGATTCGTGATTCATTGAGAACTCATTTTATAGGAGTAGTTGTTAGCCAATGACACAAATTTTACCAATTATCAGATGGCTCCAAAAAATTAAAGTCTGTACCAAGATTTTCTGAAAAAAATTGTAAAAAATTACATCACATTTCTAAAATCTGCATATTTTCAGACATTTGTACGGCAACGGTCGAGTTTTCTTTAGTTTTTCTAGTAGTTGTTCGACAAGGACACAATTTTCATCAATTTTTAAATATGTAATGAATTAATGCAGGCGACTCCAAAAACTAAAAGTCTGTAACAAAATTTGTACAAACGATTTATATAAAATTTAATCAAGTGTCTAAAACCAGCATATTTTCACAAATTTCCATTTAAGTGGTCGAGTTTTCTTGAGTTCATATCCAGTAGTTATTCTCCTAAGTCACAATTATCAACAAATTCCTTTGAATTTTCTAATATGGAAACTGCTAATGCAGGCGAAATCTAAAAATAAAAGTCTGTACCAAGATTTTTCTTACATAAAATTTCGAAAAATCTGGATATTTTCACAAATTTGTATGGAAGATGTCCGAGCTTTGATCGTGTCTATCCCACAATATTTGTGGGATTGCCGCAAATTTTTGAACTCAGGTTCTGATAAAATACGCGTCTAAAAATACATATAAGTTTGTGCCAAGATTCTTAATATGCGACTCCAAAATATACAAGTTTGTAGCAAATTATTTTATTTTTGTTTTGCATTTTTTAATGACATCCAGCTTTTAAAAAGAGCATATTTCTACAATTTTGTATGGTCGAGTTTTTTGGAATAGTATTAAGCGGATATCGCAGGTTTTATCGAAACACTTTAAAATTTCAAATGAGCTATCCATAAACGTAGCCAATTCATAAAAGTGCTAAATAAAAAAAAAAAAACTAATTTTCAAAACATTTTTTGTGATCTGATCGATTTTTTTCTTTCTGGTAATAGTTGGCCCAGAACACAAGGGTCATCCAATTGAAGTGATACAACAAGTATACATTTGTTATGCATATCTTTAATATTTACCTTTTTACATGATTACAAACTTACAAAATGTACAATTTCACTACTCGATGAGGACGAGCTATTCGTTAACTACTCGATTAGTGCGAGCTTCTCCAAAATGGGGAGCTTAGTTGTTAATGTCATACAAAAAACAAATTCTTAAATACTTTTATTCAAACTTTCGAAATTTTTTTAAATGCCGCATACGCATTTTGCTAAGCGAATATAAATACTAGATACTAGTGTCCGACCGAACAGTTCCGCCAGAAAATGCATTTGGTCTGTATTCTTTATTTTAAAACATTATGGACAAATTTGGCAAATGGAAAAATGTTTATTGGGCTGATTAGAGACGATTTTGAGTGACAAATTAAAGAAAAGTCCGTAGTTAACAATAAATTCACTGTTCGGCCTTCAAAAGTTCGGCTAAATCGACAATAGTTCGGCGGCCGAACTTTTAACTTTATAGCCAAACTTCAGCTTTTTCCTTAAATTTTATACACAAAATCGAATTAAATTGGCTCAACAAACATGTTTCCAATAAAAAGATTTATAATCATTGCCTCTAGATACCCAAAAACCGACCAAATATAGTTTTTTGGCCGAACTGTTCGGTCGGACACTACTAGATACCCAGAAAAACTTTATAATACACTGTAATTAATTTAAGCATAAGAAACTTTTCTATTACAAAAAAATTTAAAAATTTTTAATTGACAATTTTATAAATGAAATGTTTTATAAGTTTTGGGAGTACAAATAAACTTTTTGTAATTTGATAATTTTCTACCCTATTATTTTAACAAGGGCATGTCTATCGAGGTAAGTACTTACTTCGGTAACATGTTGCTTTCACTTACAGGTAAAGAGATGCCAACATTTTTTTAATTAAATATTAAATTCTTTATTTAAATCGTATTATTTTAAAATTTTCAAATTTGTAGTAAAAATTTAATTATATTAAATTTTGCATACTAATAAAAATATACCATAAAAACCTTTAAACATCAGAATTTGGTATTACTAATGGGCGCTGCTCCACAGGGAGTTAAGCGGAAATGAAGAAGAAGAATGGGCGATGTAATTTCATTTGAGTTGCCAAGTAATGCAAGGTTAAGGAACTTTACTTTTTACCAGGTAACATGTTCCGTAACACCTACCTATTACCGAGGTTTTGCTGGTATATGTTAGAAAAATATTTGTTAAAATACCTTTGATGTGCATTACATTTTTCAAAAAACCAAGTCTTACTGACTTTTTGTTTTAAGTGTACATACTTTCAAAAACAATATATATAAGATATTCCAGGAAAAACGTCAACAAATATTAGTACTAGGGCTATGACATTTTTGCAGCAAAATATCACCTATAAAGGTAAAAAATGCATTAGTAGACCAAAATTACTGCACATTATATGTATTTTAAATTGGTTTTTAAGTAATTTGCTCGTTGTTCTGCGAATTTTAATACCCATATCGCGAAAAAAACGTTTTAATTTTCTTTTATCAAAACCCACGATACACGTCAAATTTTGAAAACATTTGTTTACTTTGAGGCCGATAAACATCGCAATAACATATTTACTTTGAAAATATTGCGAACTATTAATTTTTAGTTTAATTAAACAAACAAATTATGTCGAAAACCGCGAAATAATAAAAATTCGGCTCTTTATACTTTAAAGGACTATATGCATAGCATTGGTAAAATTTGATAGTTGCAAAAGTTATAAGCCTAATAAGCACAATTTAATACATTGAGGAACTCCTTACTAACCACTGCCACTGCAAATACTGCATACATATAAAGAGAAAAGAAACAATGCAACACAACAACCTGATGTTTTTATTCTAACGCGTTCTATCTTCGTATAAGAACTTGCTATGAATACGGCAATGTCGGGCACAATTGAAGCGTTTAAAAGGCGATAACACCAAATGCGCGTTAACAAAACTTTTCTTTTTTTTTTAAAAACTATAAACAACGTTGGCAACTAAAACAACAACTAAATATAATAAATACAGAAATAATGACAACAACACTTTCGTGTTGCTCAAAGTAGTAGGAACAAAACAAACTGAAAACTATTGTTGATGTTTTCTATTTGTTTTAAGACACTTAAGCTAGGATAAACAAGATTTTCAACTTTTACTTTAGGAAAAGGTGTCAAAACTTTCAAGTTATTATAACAAAGTATCAAAAATGGCAGAGGGATTCTTAGAAATGTATAAAAAAAAACTTAACAGAAATTGACTTAAAAGGCTGATTTGTAAAGCAAAGATGAAATATGTTAAAACATTAACCATATTTCCAAACAATCCTTAGACGACCACTAGACCTATTTGCATCAAAAGAACTACATTTCACTAAACTAAAAAATCTTAATGAATTTTTAGGTAATATTTTATTTATTTCTTAGTACAATTAAGTCTTAATATTTAAATATTCCCGCTGATTACACAGGTCAACAGCAAAAAAAGGCTTGACTAACCACTATATAGATTTGATGCATCATGGCTGCCTAAGTACAAAAATGGTAAAAGTTTTCAATTCTATGGATAATTTTTTTTTTAAAAATTTTTTAAGTAAAATTGACAATATTTTGAGATATTTCTCAACTTATGTTGTCATAACTCAAAAACAACTAGTCCGATTTTGTCAAATTAAATTTACAAAAATTAAGGTTTACAATATCTTTAAAGAACGTGTACAAATTTTTTTAATGCGATCAATAGTTTCAAAGTTATGAAACAAATTGTTAGCAAAAAAAAAAAAAAATGCTAAAAAAAAAAAAATTTGAAAAAACAAAAATCTGGAAAAAATCGAAAACTGCAAAAAATATTACTTTTTATTTTTTTGTAGTAAAGCTACATATCATGCGAATTAAACTAGATATGGATCATAAAAATCGATGCATGCTTTACATTTTTATTTACAATTAATTGAAGGTATCGCATATTTACAAGCACTGTAGAAAATTGTATTTACTATATAATGAAAATGCAGAACATAAAAACGCAGGTGCATTTTACGACACGCATTTTGGCAAAACCCCTTTGGGAAAAATTTCTGACATTTTTATGATTCTAATAATTAAAAAAAATAAGTAATAAACAAAAGATTGTTTAATTTTTACGATTGCGGTAGGATAGTAATAAAACGCTCATAAATGTGCGTGTACGCTGAAGTGCTCTTATTTTCCGTTAGCTACCTGTAACGGATGATTTTTTTTTTTCATAAAAGTCCTTAATGTTTTTTAGGATTCTTGGGAATAATAAAAAATTTGCAGCACACACAAACTGTATCTACACAAAGGGTTATCCCAAATTATAGTATCAGTATTTATAAGATCTCCTTGATTTCATTTAATACCTACACAAAAATTAGAGTCATACAGCTTAGAAGTTAAAAACAATTTTCAAATATTAATAAAAATGAGCCAGAAAGCCAGAACATTTTTATGTAAAAACGATCCAGATTTATTTTGTTATGTGTGCGGCCAATATATCACCGGGAAAAAACGGAAGTGCTTCTTAACTTCATTGCAAAAGTCATATCAAGATTGCTATAATATCTATCCGCACAATTTGAACCAGCATTGGACACCGAGTACTATATGCATTCCATGTCGATTGAATTTATCTATGAAGTCTTCTAACGTAAAGTAAGTATAAATTAATAGATTTGGAATATTTTATAATTACAATATTTCTTAATTAAAATTTGAATTCTTCATATTCCTGATTTCAATTTTTTTTTTCATTTTACAGACGACACTTGGAAATTTTGAAGCCTATGCTATGGAGAGAAACAGCGAACCACGCATCCTAGTGTTATTTTTGTTTAAGTACAAAAAGCGGTTTTGGAAAACATATGCGATGGTCTTACCCCACGAGGTCTGCTGATGGGTTTACACTTGCAGTTCTACATTCACAAGAAATAGAATATGCTCAAGATCGGGGTGCAAGCTGTAGTCATGTGCTTTCATCTTCACCAGGACACTCAACCTCAAGCATGTCTTACCAATCAGATATGTCAGATCCAGCACTACCATCTCCAGCTGAAAATGACGAGTTCATCCCACACAAACATTTCTTGCCGAGACCATGGAATCAAGATCAGCTTAATGATGTAATTAGAGACCTTGGATTGTCGAAAAGATCTTCTGAATTACTTGCGTCCCGGATGAAAGAAACAGGTCTCATAACTAAAGAAACTAAAGTTTCGTATTACCGTACTCGAGAAAAAGACTTACTTCATTATTTTGCTGAAGAGGATGACTTTGTGTACTGCACAGATATTTCTGGTTTGATGACTGCCATGGGCTTACAGAGATATGATTCAAACGAATGGCGTTTATTTATCGACTCATCAAAACGCAGCTTGAAGTGTGTCCTTTTGCATAATGGAAATAAATTTCACTCCTTGCCGATCGCACATTCAACCAAAGTAAAAGAAGAATACTCTGTAATTGCATTGGTCATGAAGAAGATAAAGTATGATGAACATAAGTGGGTATTTGTGTTCATCTTAAGATGGTAAATTTCCTCTTAGGCCAACAAAGCGGCGGGATGCACACATGATGGCTGATTTTTGCTGGAGTATTCAGAGTAACACTTCGTTATTCAACAATAGTAGAAAATCGACTAAAAGAAAATTTCAGAGTTTGTAGTTTATAATACATATTTATTTATTTATTTTCTTGTTTTATTTATTATAATAAATGTGAATAATAAAATATAAATTTTCTACTATTTAATTTATTTATTTATTTACATTTAAGCTCATCCAACACAAATGTCTTTCCGAAGAATAGAATCAGTATATTCTAGGTAGGGTTTTGCCAAAAAATACACGAATGTTACTATGTAATGCATTTTTGATGTGAAAATTTGTACATAGCATGGGGAAAATGTTTTCAAAATTCAATCAATCGAAAGAAGAACATTAACTACTCAATTTTATGTATATCAGACAAAAAACTAAAATTTGGTGAAAATGAGCGAATTCACTTAATTGTGAATAAATTCGAAAAAATCAATCGATTTTTATGATCGATATCTCATTTTGTTCCTATTACATGTGGCTTTGCGATAAAGCAATAAATCTGAACGATTTTTGCCGTTTTCGATTTTTTATGATTTTTTTAAAACAAAAAAATTTGCTATATTCACGTAAAAAAAATATTTTTTCCCTCAATTTTTTATTATAACTCCGAAACTACTGAGCCGATTGAAACGCAATATATTAACGGATTAAAGGCTATGTAAATTTCAGTTTTTCTAAATTTATTTGAATAATATCGGACTAATTTTTTTTTAGTTATCATTAATTATGTGGAGAAACGTCTAAAAAAATTTATAATTTTACTTAAAAATTTTTTAAAAAAAAAACCTCTCCATAGAATTTCAAAATTGAACCATATTTGTACTACTGGGACCACAATACATCAAAATTGTATAGTGGTTTTCAAAGCCCCTAAAATTTTTTCAAAATTGTTGCCTTGTGTTATGTAACGCGTTGCACAGTGGGGTATTTTAGAAAAATAATGGAAATAAATATAGAACTTCTAAACTACTTATCCGATCGGTACATACAGAGAACAATTTAGCAATTTGCCAAATGAAATTCGGTTACAACGTTTAAAATTCGGTTATTCATCTGAATATTAGTTTTCACATCAGAATTCGGTTAATAAAATTGAATTTTAGTTGCAACAACCAAAATATTCAAAAATCAAATTAGAATAACCGCATTTATTGGTTGTTAACACCAAAATATACTTTTCAATTCGGTTAGCACTTTATTTCTCTGTGTAAATGAATCTAGGGGGAAATTGTGAAAGAGGTGCAAGTATTTTAAAAAATGTTCATTGAGTCAATTTGTTTTTGTACAGGGTTTACTTAAAGGTTGTAAATGTTGACTACCTCGTGTAAAAAAATCGCTTTGTGATTGTAACTGTTGTATATGTGGACCGACGTTACTCCTCATTTGCTGGTAAAGAGTTGTGAAATTTTTTATTAAAGTCTTTAATTTTTAAATCGAAAATTATTTAACAATTGAGTGAAAACATGCCAACTCAATCACCATACCGACTATCTCCGATTTCAATATAATTCACCATAACTGTCATATTCGCCAAGAAATCTACGAAACATAAATTTCAGGTTTCCATCACTTTCGGTTGCCGAAACATGACGTCAGGAAAATGACAAAACATGTTAAAAATTGGACTATATCTTTTAAAATATACAAGATACAAAATTCGTGTTGGTCTTATTTTTTAAAATTTGCTCTTTAAATTGATATGTATATCAGTTTTTCTCATGGAAGGGTCAATGGTAATTTTTTTGGGTCTTGAGCGCAAATGCCTATATCTCGAAATACCCTTTTTTAATCCTTAAAAAAAATATATGCTTTTTATTGAACTCTCCTCTTCATTTGTACGAATAATTCATGGTGTTATCTCGATTAGTGTCTAAGCCAAAACCGCGATAAAAATGAAAATCGCCCTAGTTTATATGAGTTAAAGTAACGGCATGGTATGCATACGGTACGCATTCATACAAAAATGTACACATGCATAGGAAAAAAATGTGCATTAAATAAAAAAAAAACAACTTACCACCACATTTTTGGCTTTCGGTTTATATGCTCCTAGTTAGTTTTAAATTAATAATAGTTATTGCCAGAGAAGACACATTTGCCATTTTTACTATTTTTTCCATTTTTACTCATAGTTGCTTGCCTTGGAATATTTTTATTTGTTATTTTTTACTTTAAATTATCTTTTTTTTACAATTTTTAAACTTTTAATTTGCTTTTTTAACTATCTTCGCTTGAAATGCCTTTAGTCTCACAATTTTTTGCTTTTAAAATGTCTAATTTTTGATGAAACTTCGTAGAGCCTTACCTAGTTATGACTAGAAATAAATTGTGTTCTGCTTTTGGCACTTTACTGCTCTCTATATCGGAGAAAGACAGTACTAAAGCTAAAACATTAATAAACTATAGCTCTTGACTGCCATAAGCTTTTATGTAAATTTTAACTTTATTTTTTGTCTTAAATTATGCTTAATATAAAAATAGTTTGTTACAATGTGGCTCTTTGTATGATCAATATATTTTCTTTTTAAAATTTGTAATCTTTCATAAAATCCTCTATTCTGACTGTAAATTTCAGCCGTATGTCAACACATCCATACCAAATGTTAGCAACATTTTGATTTATAATCAAAAATTAAAAAAAGTTCTGAAATCATCGTTATTTTAAAGTTTTTTTTTTTCGGAAGTTTGTTATTTTCGACCAATGTCTGTGCATGTCCAAAAACTAATTTCACTAGTTTTAAAGTTTTCACATTTAAAATTTTTTTTAAAGCCCAACTTTTCAGAAAATATTAAAAGTCTTCTAGTTTTAATAAATTTTTAATATTTTGAACTTTAAAGTATTTTTCACGACTAAACTTGATGTAGAATAATATTCTAACCAGGCGCGGATCCAGGTATCCAAAACAAAAGCAGAAAGAGAAAAAAAAGAAAAGGAACGGAACGGAAACAGTAAGGAAAAGGATGAGCAAAAAAGATAGCACAAACGAAGAGGAAAAATAAAAGAAAAGAAAAAGATTTCAAAATTTACCCACAACGAAATTCGCGCTAAAGCAAAAAATTAAAAGAATTGAAATTCCAGGGATGGGAGAAATCCTACGTAATAACCATCTAAAACTCATTTTCAACATGTGTTTTTTAAAATAGCTCATATATGTTCATTTTAAGAATAATTTTGTCATTTCGCATTCAAAAAAGAAAAAAATACAAACTTGTGTTTTAAGAGAAATTACAAAGGATTACAAAATCATAACTTTAAAAAATTAGTAATGTTATGGTCATCATGGAAAGCTATGGTGCCGTGTAAAATTTTAGACAAATCGGGAATTTTGCACAAAAAACGCTTTGATAAAATAATTTTTTTACTAATATTTTATTTAAGTATTTTAAATGACTCTTTCCACTATCTGAGCATTTGATTAGCTCGATTCATTATTTAGCGATCGAATTCGTGAAAACCGAAAAAATTTAAAAAAAACCCTTAGCAAGTGTTTGATTTTAAGCTTTCTGAATTAAATATGAACCATAAATATTAATACTGGTATTGTCCTTAGATTTAAATAGAAAGCAATTAAATTGATTTCATTTTCAAGTTTTTTGTATACAAAAAACAGCAAGAAGATGTACCAGACTTTAAAGTCATTTTGCTTAAAAACAGTACCCTAGATCAAAAAAAAAGTACGCCATTGAAATTAGCATGACCGAAATAAACAGAATTGATGGTCATTGATTTGATGTCATGAAGTGTTATTAGTGTCTGAGAAAACAGTTCGGTAAGAAAATCTTTAAAAAAATAAATTTTGCTAATGGAAAAATGTTTGTTGTGCCTATCGGATTGGATTCTAAAATTCAAATTTAAGTAAAAGTCCAAAGTTCAGCAACGAATTCAACTTTTGGTAGCCAAACTTTCAGCAAAATAGAAAAAAGTTTGGAATTCAGTTTATTTTTAGTTTTTGTACTGTTCCTTAATTTTGACATTCAAATCGCAGTGAGAAAGTGTTGTTGTAAGGAAATTTTGCAGTAAATCTCTTAAACTTTCTTTCATTAAAAACGAAAATTTATGAAAAGTTGTCTATTTTTCATGAGAACAGTTTTTAATCAGACCTTTATATTGGGTGAAAGAACATTTTTATAAATAAAATGATATTTCTTCTTACAATTTTTAAAAACTAGCATTAACTTAATAAAAAGTTTCCCTAGACGAATTCCAGTGCGATTTTATTGATTTAATGCAAATATTCTTTAGTATCATCCAGATAATTCTCTTAGTGCAATATCGAAACTTGTCTATAACGCTTTAAAATGCAAAAATAATAATAAATTATATTTTTTTGAACACATTTTCAGATAATACACTGAGAGAATTTTCTGCATAATATTAATGAATTTTTGCATTGAAGTAGCTGGAACTCGTCCTAATCGAAGTTCAATAAAAAAGTTTTATTAAAAACTTGTTTCGTTAAAAGTATTAAGCTTTTCAATAATTTTACGAAATTTTTAGTTCACTTTATGAAGAAAAGTTACACTAGTTAACACACCATTTTCATTATTTTTTGTCCACTAAAATTTTTTTTTGAAACCGCCGAAATTATTCTGCAAATCATTTCAATGTAAAATAATTTTCTCAATTTTTTTTTTTTTGGCAAAAATATTGATTTTTAAAAAATTATCCATTAGCCAATAAATTGGGAAAAATAATGTTTTTATTGTTTATTAATTAGGCTTATTTAATAGTAAATGCCTGACAAATGGAAGAAGCATGCTTGTTATGCAGAATACCGAATAAAGACCATATTGCTCATTTACTGCAAGGCTGGCATAACTCAAAAAAGACGATTATGCAGAAAACGAGTTTAAAGTTTTCAATTCTAAATCTGCCTCGCTCGACCCTTTCTCTATTTATTGGTCACATTTTTTTATAAATAGGGGATTTTAATGTATTTTTCTCTTAGTGAGAGTTGTGTGCGAATTCGCTAATTATCGAGAGACCCGTGAGTAGCACAGTTTCTCTATGAATTATAGACTCTTTGCACCCACTTTAAAGAAAAAATAAAATATATATCCTCTATCTTCTAAAATAGAACACCTAAATTAAAAAGAGCGAAATGCATTTCAAAATTGAAACAACAGTTTTAAGTGAATTTTTAATTGCATATTTTTCAATATAAATTATTAAAATTTTTAGTGAGTTGTGCAATACGTGTGTAGAGAATATAATAAACAATCAAAATTTTTTTTAAATTGCTTAAAAGCATGAAAAAAAATTGATTTAAAGTGAAAAAACTAACTTCTTTTTGTTATTTTTCTTTGAAGCTCTCAAAATCCAAGTTCAGCTCTTTAAAAGAAAGATCAGAAAATTCCCTCAGGGAAATGGACCAGTCACTGGTATGGTCACGTGACTAGAACTTTGTGTGTATGAACCTGTCCTAGTTTCGGTTCTGTTACATGAAAGTGACCGGTACTTCTAACTTGGTCTTGTCATATGAGGTGGCAATTGCTACCTTTGGATCACTTTGTGACGTGTCGAATAACTTGACAATTGTTACCTATAACCGTACCAACTGGAATGAATAAGCTTGGCAGTGTTAATGTATATCTTTTTAGGATTTATGTGACAGGACCAGTGCGAAAATATTTATCACGTGACTATTGTAGCTGTACGTATTGTAGAACAAGAGAGTAATTTTTGATCGAAAACTAGTCACATATTAAGCGCAATGTGTGCTGTTACAGGGGAATAGCTTTGTGTAGTACCACTGCACTGGTCTAGGAAGTACATGTCGATGAGTATGCGAAAAGTAATTAGCAAATAACCTTTTAATTTTTATTCACCGTGTGTCATATTATATACGAGTTGATAAATTGCTCGTCCGGAACCAGTCACTGTATTTCACCAAACCAGTGTGTCCTATCACATGTTAACAAAACCTCCAAAAAGGCACAACAAAAATCAATTTTAAAATCAGTTTATTTCAGTGTTATGTCCGTTTTGAAACAGTTCAATAACCAGTAACAACTTCAACTGCAACGGCCCTAGTTGCTCCAGTACACTATGATGTTATGTTACTTTTTCTCCAGTTACATGATATATCTGGTACCAAGCAGTCAATGTTTTGGCATCATTACTATAGTCACGTGATTGGTCATTTCGCACAAATTAACACTTTTTGGTACACCACAATTTCGGTTTCACCAGTTTCGTGACGTGCCTCCAAATCACATATCACAGAATCGTCACTTTAGTTCAGTCGACCCTTCATTTTCCGAAGGGCATGTATATTTGTTCTCAAAGCCCCTTTTTGGGAACAAATACACTAAATTTTACTTTAGAAAATGCATAAAAACATTATTTATAAAAATAAAGATTTAAATTAAGTTTATTTAATTTAATCGCTTTATACTTTGTATTTTAAAAAACCATGAAACTGAATTTTTTATGTTTAGTTAATGTCCCGGGTTATAAGTTATTTTACTAAAGTTTTTTTGGAACTTTTTTGTTCAACGTAATAATGCATAGATGAATAAAATAGTTATTTTGATTTCACAATTATTATTAGAAATAAATAAGTTTGGTGATTTCTTGTCCTTGTACACAATTTATAGCGAAAAGTATCTTAGTTGAATATCCGAAATTTAGGTCCGAATCGGACAAAACTTAGCATAGATTATTGGTTCATATTTTATTGGGATGTGCAAAATTTGGTGAAAAGTTGTTGATAATAAGATACAGTTAACCTACAAATAAATAACTTATATTGAAAGTGGTATGAGTCCATTTTCAACAAAATTGACATGGGTTTCCATAGTAAATATTCACAGAACAAATTTTTTGTGTCAAATATTTACAGAATTTTTGTATTGTAAGTTATTTTAAATAACACAGAAATATTTGGGTCTTATGAACGTTGATCTCCAATTGTTCAAATTTTGCTAGGACGTACCATTTCTGCTAAATGCTCAATTTCGTTATTTTTAAAAATTGAATATTTTTAAAAAGTTAGATTATTTATAGATAATGTTCTATGTATATGAACTAATCATGTGAACAAACGCGGTAATTTTCACATTTTTTATAAAATATAAAAAAAAACTAAAAAATAGTATGTTTATGTACAACAGTTTCTGAAAAGTTTTTTATTTTGAAAGTGGTATGATCACATTCTATAATGAAAAAACGTTCGTTTTCACAATAAATATGTTTTTTTTAAGTGTAAATAAATTGTATGTCCTCTGATGAGATGTGAATAAAAACATAGTTGACGTTTAAAATTTAAACACAGAGGGGTAAATTTTATGGGAGCACTGCAACAATTCTGACATTGAACATTTTTTCAAAGTTCAATTAAAAAATATTTTCATAAAAAGTATGAAGTTTTCATTAGTTTTAAGAAATTTTTCGCTCACTTTAAGAGGAAGTGAAAATTAATAGTTTATTGAAAATGTTCATTATTCTTCGTCCACTAAAATTATCTCTGTGTAGTGTGATTTCTGTAAAAAAGCCTAAAAAAATTCTATTTCCACATCTAATATACTCAGGAGAATTTGCTTTGAAAGCGACACGCCATCCGCAAAAAATGCTCTATATAAATTAGTTATCAATTTGGCGGCAAAAAGTCTTATTGTATTGGGCGGTGTGTTTCAGTTAAAACATGTTAAAACTAAAATGAGAGAAATGCGAATTCTTTTCCCGTCTTCGTCATTCAAATGTAACTTAAATTTTAATAAAAACGTAGCTATTTGTCCCATTTAAGCTACTTACAATTAGAATTTAATTTGATTTTAGGTCAATTTTAATAAAATTTAATCTACTAGTTACAACAATTTTCATCGCCATCGGACATCCTCCCTAAGTAAACTTTCCCTGTGATGTGACAAATTCTTAAGATCTTATACTTTATTCTTTTATTTTGTATAAACTACGATGTGGAACCTTGCATCTCGGTAAAAATAAATACATTTAACCTGTTTATATGCAACTTGATTTCAATCTTATAAAATGAAAACACGGAAAAGCATTTCTTTTATTATTTCTAAACCATTCACTTGAACATAAAAAAAAAAATAAAACACAAAAAAAAAACTTTGTAAATTTTTACTCTCCTATCCACTAAAACTTTTGATATTTTATGACAACAAGTAAACAATATAGTTTAACACTATTTGAAGCTTCTTCTTCTTCTTTTTCTTTTTGTTTATCGGTGTTGTTTTGTTCTATATTACTTTTTGTTCTTAATTTTTTGTTTATTAAAATTACAGTTGTCTCTGGATAAAAGCATTATGATAATGTAAAAATAACAATAAACTGAATTTAAAAAAGCTATTCAACACATTACTACACATTTGTTCCATATTATGGTACACGCAGTGGTGGATCCAGCCCACGCTTTTTGTGGGGCATGATTTTTTATAGATGCATTGTTGAACAAAAAATTTAGGATATGAATCATACAAGTTTGCAAAATTTTTTTTTTTTTTAACAAAGAAATGGGTTCTACAAAAATTGGTGCACAACATTATTTTTTTTTATCAAAACGTACTTTTTTCGTAGTCTTTGACATTTTTTTCTATTTCTATTCTAATCATGGCCAAGTTTTAATGTTAGAAGAATACTGAAGTATTCTCATATAAAAGAAATTCAATCAATTTATAAAAAAATTAACAACATTCAAAATTTAGAACGTATAACATTTTAGAAAAATATTTCAAAAATGGCACAATAAATTGTTCATTTTAAGCTTTCGAGTCCTTTAAATTTGAATCGACAGAGGAGGGGAGCAATATAAATTTGCTGAAACGAGGAAAAACACCTTTTTTAAATTATCGACTGAATGAATTTAAAAGAAGCCGCTGGATTAACGCTGACAAAAGAAAAGACGTGGAAAAGCTTTTAATAAAACAGTTTGGTGAAGACTGGAGTGAAAATCAGGCATTACGTTGGTACAAGGATATTTTGTATAACCAAACTGAAAATACGGAGGATTTAATAGAAGAAGATGGTGAATAAATTTGCTTTAAAAAGTTTAAGTATTTAAAAAATTTAACTATTTAGAAAAGTGTTATATTTTATAATTTTAAGATCTGTATAAGCATAAGAAAGAATTGTTTTAGTTGCAAATTAATTTTAAATAAAATATTTGAGTTTTTATTTAATTTTTTTGTCCTTATTTTGAGTTAAAATTGACATTGTAGTGTAAAAAAGAAACATTATAACATTTTACAACAATCAATTTCACTTAGACACTTTTTTGAGTGCATTTTTGAGAAAATTGTTATGCTTTTTAGATGAAATAACCAAAAAAATAACTTTGTAGTAAATTACAACAGCAAACATATTTAATTTCAATAAATATATATATTTCTATATAGTTGATCATTATGGTGGGGCGATTAGTATGGAAGGAAAAAAATCTTAATGGGCGATTCGCGTTTCTGATTCTTGGGATTGTAGTGAGCAAAAAAGTCCACTATTCTGTCTACGGTGAAAATCGAGCTTCCACATTTTGACTTTACGGCAAAAAACCCCTATTTTGAAATTAAAAATTAACCCCTTCAACCCCACCCACAAATATGATTGATGCATAATTCTGCTAGAGAATCTTCCGAAGAAGAGATTGATACCATAATCTTGGATAAGCTCCTCCTACTTCCTGAGATATGTCCATCACACACATTGTTACTTTCACAAAATACGGCTAAAAAGTCAAAATGTGGAAGATCGATTTTCACCGTAGACGTATGATCTAGTAGACTTTTTTGCTCAGTACAATCCCAAGAATCAGAAACGCGAAGCGCCCATTAAGATGTTCAAATCGCCCACCCTATTGATCATATTTAAAAACATTCCGCCGAAATATTATCGTATAAAAAACACTCAGACCAAAACGTTATTTTTTCTTTTTTTAACAAAACGTTCTTTTTCCATTTTAAAAGTGGTTTGATATAAAACAACCTTAACATTTAATGTGGTGACCTTTGACAGTTTGATGCATATTTTGATAAGTAAAAAACTTGTTACCATTTCCATGTTCATGCACTTTTTTAAGGGGGTGAAATAAATAAACCTCAATTTAACAAAAGTTTTAAATGTGCGAAAAAGCACGCTTTGTTCTATGTAACAAGTCATCATTTTCCATGTTCAAACCTCTATAACATAAGGCAATGTGTGGAACTAAAATAAAATTTGAAATTCAGCATTTCATCAAAGTTGCCATCATTATTTTTATAATAATTTTTATTCCGAATAATTTATTACTAGGCTGGAACTATTGACTAGTTATTTACCCGCTTTTGTAAAGTCAAAGCACAGGAACAAAAACATAAAAATTTGTATGATTCATATAACTAATCGTTTTAGCGACCCATGCCCAATTGTAAACAATTTAAAAAAGTTGTCTGAAATTAATTTTATAAAGGGTCCGAAAAATAACTTTTTTTTTGAACTCCTGAACCAATTGGACTTTGTATGGCGTCATACCAAGGTCTTTATGCAAAATTCGTCTCAATGATGTCTCCGAAATGTTCAATTGTTGAGAACGACGATGAATTGATGTTGATGGCGCTTCACGCACAATTTCTGCCACAGCAGCAATCTTCTCGGGTGTACGCACTGTTTTTTGGCTTTTCACGCTTTGGTTTATCGATGAGGATGCCAGTTTCTTTCACTTTTTCACAAGATAACGAACATACAGACCATATTCGTTCAACGGAAGGATAAAACTAATTATCTGTCAAATCAGACATGAGCTAAGTGTTACCATTCACGAAATAAGCACTAGTTGAAAAAAAAACGTTAGATGGCGGACCCTTTATTAAAAAAAAATTTGGCATAAAAAGGTTAAGTTTTCTTTGATATTCTTTTATTTAATTCTTCTTATTTAAGATAATTTATTTATTAATTAAAGTTATTTATTTCCAATATTTCGTCTTCACATTGGGTGACTTCTTCAGGAAACAAATATTACAATTTGATTGGAAATAAATAATTATAATTAATAAATAAATTATCTTAAGCTCGTTTAAAATAAGAAGAAAATAGGACAATATCCTAATGAAGAAATATAGTGTATGGCCTCGAACTTGAATACTTTTCATTTTCATTGCACAATTAAAGGTCGAAAAAAAACATAATTTTTATTTTTAATAAAAATTATAACAAACTTGTATAAGAAGAAAAATTTAGTATTTTAACTAAATTACGAGGGCGGTCCCAAAATTAGCCGACGTAACAATGAAAACACAACAAATTTTGGAAATTTTTTTTTACTTCTCCTCATAATCTCATTTTAGCTGGATACATTTTTCCCAGCGATATTCAATACCTTTGACAACCCTGTCCCAGTTTATAGTATGATAATATGAATTGTCTAGCTCCTTTGTTTATTTTTGATGGCTGCAAAAAAAACTTGAAACTTAAAACAAGTGTTTTATAAGTTTGCCACTTTTCACCAAAGTAATTTTTTTTTTTCAAACTACTGCCGCCATCTATACGCCAGGTCGGCTAATTTTGGAACGGTCTTTGTATATCGACCTTTTTCTATTGATTATTAAGATTTTTAGAATAATTTTAAATAGGCTTTGAAGGTCACTTCTAAACATAAAATAAAATAACAGATAAAACCTGAGAAAAAGAATATGTCGCTTTTAATTATTTCACAATATTTTTTTTGATTTTTAATTTTCAAGCGCTATTGTAAATTTTTGGCGCAGTAAAATAGGTCCCAATGAAATAAATGAAAATATTAAATAGCTTTAAACAAAGTCCATACAAATTGGGAGTTATTTCATAATGAAATAACTCCTAAGTCGCGGGGCCTTTTTTTAATTTTTTTTTGGAAATTATTTAATTTTTCCATTTGGTTGTTATTTCATTATGAAATAGTTTCCAATTAATTTGAATGAAATAATACGGGGGAAAAATTACAAATCTATTAAATCTAATAGAATTGCTGAATTCTCAGTGCGTACTGCTTTTTTGTTGTATGAAAATAAGAATTTATCGGTAATTTGACAACTTTCTGTGGAAAAATCTTTTAAAATGATGAAAATTTACAACGATAAAATGTTAGTTGGCAACCCTGTCGTGAGAAATTGGAATTTGTGAGAGCTCCCGTGGTAAAAATTTTAAAATCAAAAATATCAGCATTTTAAATCTTTTTTAAACAATATATATATTACTGTGTTTAAAAAAAAGTGCAAGTTACAAGAATAATATCGAGTATTGCTCCAAAAGTCCGCCGTAGTATTGCAAAACCACAAATTATTTGTGACCAATGTAAACTAGAAGTGGGAAAGGAAGATGATGATATTCAGTGCGATAAGTGCAGTAAAAGATATCATGCTATTTGCACTACACTAGACAAACGTCAATACGATTATCTATTACTAAACGAAGAAGAAGAATATGTTTGTCATGTATGCAATGAAAGTGGTGGGAGTCTAAGCAAAGAATTAAAAGAAATTAAAACAAAACAAAATGAAATCAAAACAAAGCTTAATAAACTTGATCAGCTGGATGTACTGCAAGAGACCATGCAGTTTATGTCAAGTCAATTTGATGGCATAGTTAAAACTATAGCTGACAACAAAAAAAAGTTAGAGTGTTTACAAAAGGAGAACAAAAATTTGAAAAATGAAGTAACTGAATTAAAAACTTTTGTAAAAATTTTGAAGGATAATAGGGTGAAGAATGATTGTATAATTCATGGAATTAAAGATGAAGGTGGCTCGAATGCTGTTGAAGCGGTCGTAAAGATTATGAAAAATGTAGGAGTTGTGTTGCATCCAAACGAAATTGATGATGCTTATTTTTTAAAGAAAAAAGATGAAAATAAAAAGAAGTCTATGGTGGTTAAATTTGTAAACAAAAAATCTAAACAAACAGTGATGTCGACGAAGCCAAAACTTAGAGATAATGATGATACTAAGGAGGTGTTTGTTAATGACTATTTAAGTAAAGAAACTCTAGCACTACTTAATTATGCAAAGAGTTTAAAAGAAGTTGGATATCGCAGAGTCTACCCTATGGCTGGTAAAGTTTTCACAAAAAAAAGTGAACTGTCAAGACCTAAACTTTTAAAAAATACCGAGGAAGTTGACTGTCTAATATTGGAATATACTCAAAGAAGAAGATCTTTACGTCGTGGTAATGTAGTTGCGGATAGTCAAAATCCTAATGAGCATGAAGATGATGATTTGTACGAGTCGCCAGCTTAGACAGCTTTATGTTAAATAAATAAAAAATATTCTAAGCTTAAATTAAATCCATATAAAATTAAAATAAAAATTTTTATATTTCTGATTGAAATTTGTCTAATGCATGTTTTCGTAAAAACTTAATTAAGGTTGAAGTTTATATATGGAGAGTATTTATGTACATATATATATTTACAGAAGTTTATGTTGAAGTTTATATAGAAGTGATTTATATATTTACTCTCTTTATTTGTAAAAGGTTTATAATTTTTTTTTTTTTTAACAATTATGTGTTAATTGAAAATACATAATTATTTTTTATACTATTTTGTAAACTGCATACATATCCATATGTATACATTTATTTTTATTTTTTAAATACTAAAAAATCTATATAATACTTGTATATTATTAATATTATTTTTATATATTTATATTTTTTTTTTTTGATAAATATTAGTTTTCGATTATAATTTTGCCAGCTAGCCTCAATAATGCGGCGCTGAGGCGCTATTACTTTAATGTATTAAAATAAAAAATGTTTTGAATAAATCTAAAAAAAAAAAAAAAAAAAAAAAAAAAAAAAACTTTAACTTTTCTATAACAAACCATATTATTTTAACAAGGGCACACACAGAGAACAATTTAGCCATTTTCCAACTGAAATTCCGTTACTGCAAATGAAATCGGTTGATACAACTGAATATTTGTTTACACAACAAAATTTGGTTAATACAACTGAATTTTAGCTGCAACCACCAAAATATTCAGAAATTAAATTTGAATGTGGTTGTTTTATTTAAAAACAAATGTTATATGAATGTTTGAGGTTTGCATGAGGTTGCAATATCCTACACTCAAAAAAAAAAGTTAGTAGAAAAGTTAGTAAAACATCTTGTAAATCAGGTATACTATTTTTTAGCAAAATTTTTTGCTAAAATCGTGCTTTCAGCTAAAATTTTTGTTATACTTATTCAGCACTTAACTGTTTTATACTAATGCTTTATTAATATACTAATGTTTTACTAATTAATTTTGCTAAAAAAAAATTGTGCTGATAAGCACATTAATAGTGTGGACGACAACCAGATTGAAAGATATACGCAGAATGAAGTAGATGTCGCGGCATGGCAAGATGTAGTAGAGAAGAGGAAAATTATACTAAAAAGTACAACTCTAATAAGACATATACATATATGTATATGTATACATATGGAACTCAAAAAATTACATGTTATTTGTAAAGGTACAACCTTTAAATTAAATAAAAAAAATTAAGTAATCTTAATTTTTCAGCGAGTTGTATTAAAAAACCTTTGCCTTTTACAAAACAAGAAAAAAACTAGTTTCTTATAATATTTTTGTTAAGGCTATAAAGCAGTTAGAGTATTTTTTTAAACATACCCGTGGAAAAAAAAAAATTAAGTTATTTTAAATTATTGCTAAAATAAATTTCCGGAAAATGCCGACGATATCTAAGTTCCAACTTATTATACACACTTTGAGGAACATTTCCACAGTTGAAACTGTATGCCCAATCATTCCCAGATAAAACTTTTTATCTACGAAACATTTAGGTTATGTTACCTAAAAACCACATTACCACAACTCTCAAAAATAAAGACAACGACACAATGTAAATAAAGGGTCCGCCATCTAACGCTTTTTTTTTTCAACTAGTGCTTATTTCGTGAATGGTAACACTTAGCTCATGTCTGATTTGACAGATAATTAGTTTTATCCTTCCGCTGAACGAATATGGTCCGTATGTTCGTTATCTTGTAAAAAAAGTGAAAGAAACTGGCATCCTCATCGATAAACCAAAGCGTGAAAAGCCAAAAACAGTGCGTACACCCGAGAATATTGCTGTTGTGGCATAAAGTGTGCGTGAAGCGCCATCAACGAATTTTGCATAAAGACCTTGGTATGATGATTTTAAACAACTTACATTATATATTAATTTACATTATATATCCTCTTTATAGTTTCCTTTTTAAATATTTCTGGTAATATAATTGTAACACTGTTTTCATCTTGACTCTAATACGCGTGTTTCAACGTTCAACTTTGAAAGCTTGTCACACTGCCATTGTTGCCACTTAATTTTTTTTTATTATTTTATTTCGCTTGGAGTATTTGCCTTAATAATATGTATTAATATTAACAATTTCTTAATTTTTTTTATTTCTGCCAAAAAAATTTGATTTGGAACTATAGTGTATCGTCCTTTTATAAAGCCACAAAAAGCGACAACTATACTTTATAATTAATTATTAACAATAAATCTTACTTTGATAGACATGTTTTTGGTAAGCTTTGACGATTTGAATTTTATCGTTAAATTCGAAACTGTTGTAAATCATATTATACCAATAACCTACACTTACAACTTAATATAAATATATCTATACTGGATAAGTGCATATTGCATTTAATAGGGATAGGAAAATATGTTCGTAAGAAACCTAATTATTATTTTAAACTGTAAAAAAAAAAAAAATAAAAGAAATCTATATTATTAGTTTGTGGGTTTTAAATTTATCAAAAAACTAATGGTGCTGATTTGCAGGTTCAATGTATAATTTCCTAAAGTCTAATATCTAAAATGAAATAAAAAAAATGTTTGGTCGTGGATCATATGTTTTTCTATATCGTTTTGTATTCCGCAATATATAAATTTATTTGCATATAAATATAATTTAGTCAAAAATATCTGATTGTATATGACATATAAAATAATATAAAAAAAAATATATTTTTGGATATGATAATATATGGGAATTCCACATATGCGCTGTTATTCGCAACAAAATTCAAACAGATATAATTTAATAAAATAGCATTTGTTTGAACCTAATCGCTTTTTCACGGGGAGGCAAACATTTTTCATAATAACTTACTGAAAAATTAAGATTTTTAATCGTTTTGTGTCTTTTGACAAATAACATGTGATTTTTTTTTTAGACGTTTTGTATTTTGTTTAAGATTTTAAGGGTGTTTGAAAAAAAAAATGTAAATTTCTCTACTTTAATTTTTAGCTGAATTTCGAATTTTTTTTAATTAAGTTTTATGATTCGAATTTTTTATATAATGCTAATAGCATAGTCTACAAATTTCAGGTGGTAACTGTCATGAACATTAAGGTGTTTAATTTATCCATTGATGTGATTTTCATATATATGTATATATATATTTGCGCCCGGTAGGCTAGTTGGTAGCATGCTGGCTTATCAGTGCGGGGGCTTGTGGGTTCGATTCCCACTAGAGGCACTGGTCTGTTTTCGCTACAACGCGCCGAAGACCATAGTAGCTAGTGCTCGGTTAGGGTAATAATATATAATTTGTTATTTTATGATTATTAATTTAATATCGCCCCGAGTCTAAGTGATGCAAGCTATATGTGTGCCAAATTTCAGGAAGATTTTATAATGTTTAGGGGTTGCACACTTTGACCACTTTTATCTAAAATTAGTGAAATTTCTTCTTTTGAAGTGCGTTGTACTAATGAGCTTCTTATTGCTACAAAAAAATAAATTTGTGTGCAAAAATGGGTGGTGAGCTTTTAGTGAGAGTTCGTCTAAATTTTACATTTCAAAACGACAGGAATTGTGAAATAATTGTCTTATTTTGTTTTAAACTTCCCGGAAAAATTTGATAGACATTACTAGCGTATTACAAGAAGATAAAGAATTTCTTAGGTCACAAAAAAGGTGATCATTTGTACTCTTCAAGGAGTGGAGTGGACAATGTTTTTGACTCTAAAAAAGAACTTAAGTTGTGTTTCCAGATCATATTTTGCACCAGACAAACGAAAACACGATTAAAAAAATATATGCAATACAAAAGCAAAATACATGCAGTCAGTAATTCGTCTTACGAAGAATGTCTTGAGGAAAGCCCATATAAGTGTACATAAGAAGACAGATTATATAGGAATAAACGTTTCAAAGCTATCGCTGCAACAAGAAAGTATTGCTGCAACATTGCCTTTGATCATCATCAACACTTAGCCACGAAAAGACAAAATTTTAATTAATTAAGGAAATCTTTAATATACGTCTAAAACCAACCATACGAATGGCTTTTTAGGATAAACGTATGCCTCATGTTGATAAGGAAAATATGTTCAAAAATCTTAATACTAAACCCGAAAGATGGAAAATACTCTTTTAGACACCAACAGATTTGGAAAAAATTTGGATTTGTAGTTTTATGGACGAAAATAATCCCCTTGCACAATTTTGTTTAATGATAAAAGTAACTAATATGGATTTATCGTAATTTGGCATACTTTTGCAAAATTGGTTAAAGTGTGCAACCTCTAAATGTTGTCCAATCTTCTTGAAATTTGGGTATATATTACTTTTGAATCACTGGGACTCGAGGCAAAAGCAAAGTCTGCAAATGCTTTTAGTTTTATATTTTGTCTTACAAAATGAAAAACCCTAATAAATATTTATTTATAAATGAGATATAAAGCTAAATTTACACTCGAAAATCTTGAAAATTTCAATTCACTTGTGCTAGCTGGGTAATTTTTTTAGCGGGCTAAAATTTTCAGGATATACATTTCGAAACATATCTCACACCCAGTTCAAAAGTGACTCAATTCAAAATTTTAATTTGTCGGTTTTTTATGTTTAAACTATGCACAAAATACTTGTTTATCTATTTAAAAAATATCAGTGTATTTTGTTGTTATTAACTGTTGCTAAAAAACAGTTATGTCTTTCTTTATCTTTCAATTGGTATAAAGTTGCAAATGTTTTTTTTTTTGATTTCTGAAAAATGGAAAATGAAAAAATGTACTAGGTGTGCGATATGTAAAATTTTGGCTAGGTACAACTTTGAAAGAAACAAAAATAAATAACCAACTTACTGCATAGTCCCAACGATTTTATTAAAATGTTACGGCTCTATGAAACAAAACCCCAATGAAATAAGTCCCCAAACCAAAAATGAAATAACGCCCCATTTTTTGGGGCTTTATTTCATTATGAAGCAAAACCCAAAAAAAAAAAATGAAATAAACCCCCAACCAAATGAAACGAAACCCCAAAATAAAATGAAATAACACCGCAATTTTGAGGCTTTATTTCATAATGCAGTAAAGCCCCATTTCGAAAATGAAATAAGGCCCCAATTAGAAAAAAAAAACAAAACTGACTAATAGAAAACATATAATTTTCTATTGTTGATTTACTTGAATAAACGTCACTACATTGCTAGGTCTGTCAAAAAAACAAAGTAGTATTTGGAAGATGACAAAGCCAATTGTGACAATTTTTTGTTGTTGTTTGTGTTTTTTCTTTGATATTTTAAATTTTGAATCTCGCTCCTAGACGAGGACAAGAAATTCTCATTGAGTTTGTGATTTAACATAACAAATATCTCTAGAAATTCTAATAACAAAGTCCCCTGAAGATTTCCTTAGGCAGGATTGAAATCCGGATAGGGACACGCCTACATCAGATTGCTTTTCACAATTTGTTAAATAAGTTTTGGGACTTTAGCACATTTAATTACTATAAAAAAATTATATATTACTTTAAAATATTTCTTTATTCCTAATTAATACATAGTAAAAAGGCTGAAAAAAAAATAGTGCGATTTTTTTTTCAGCCTTTTTAAAATAAAAAGATTAATAATATTTAGTATATCAATACAGTTTTTTTTAATATTTTTTAGTAGTATATCACAAAATAAAACTAAATTTATAAATCGTATAATCGCACGCAGAAAAAACTTTATTTCGCGAAGCCGCCTGCCGCGTTCTACGGAGAAAAAAAACCCTTAAGAGCGGCCGAAGGCCGCCACACAGAAAAACTTGTTTTTACAAATTACTTGATGGCTTAAAAATATAAGATTTCAACGGATTCGACATCTGATTTGAAAAACAAGTTCTTCTGAGTGGAGGCCTTCGGCCGGTCTTAGGGGTTTTTTTCCTCCGTAGAACGCGGCAGGCGGCTTCGCGAAATAAAGTTTTTTTCTGCGTACGACATAAAAGAAACTTCAAAATTACTACACGGTATAATCTCACTTACTAATAGCAAATAACTATTTACATTAATAACTTGATAATTCATGCAGTAATTATAACGGTTATTTGCTTATATTACTTAAAAATTTTGATTTTTAAGAAAATGAAATAACACCCCAAAAATATTATTTGGGGACTTATTTCATTTCTCATATTGGAGCCTTATTTCATTATGAAATAAAGTCCCAAAAAAAAAAAATGAAATAAAGCACCAAAAAATGAAATAAGACCCCAATTTTTTTTATTAGAAATTTTTGGGGCCTTATTTCATTTTTGGTTTGGGGACTTATTTCATTAGGGTCTTGTTTCATAGAGCCAAATGTTACAACACAAGAGCACAAATGAAAAAAGTTAATGTGCTTCGGAAGTATTCAATATTCTTTCAAACCTCTCATAAAGTTGCATGCAATCGCTGATGTCATATAATCTTAATCCAATCTGATTACTATTTATATTTCAAAATTGGATTAATTTTGTTTTTCATTAATATGAAAAAAATAAGAAATGTATGCTCTAAACCAGTGTCGGGCAAACACTTGTTGAAACAACTAAGACTAATCGTTTTTCACACACACACAACCCGAACGTAAATAGAAATAAAAAGAGAAACCGAAAAAAACCAAAAAAAAATTGGTTAGTTGCTTGCCAGCATTGGATGGAGTAGGTTTATGTCGCTTTGTTTAATAAAATAAGTACACAGGTAATATTTGAAAACAACCAATGATATTTTAATTAATAAAGCCAAGCGTACTATAATTTTTTTTTAATGGATTTTTTTTTTCATTCATTATGTGCGATTTTTTTTTGAAAACGCATTTTTATTTAGCTTGAATATATAAATATATCTTGATTTATTTATTCATTCATAACTTAATTTTAACACACAAAACCTAAAATATTAAAACAATCTATATGTTAAAAAATTTAAAAATCTCTGAACTATAATTGTTTATATTAAAAACAATTACAACGCAGATATTTTGAATTTTGTTGTATTTTATAAGAATTAATATAAAATATTTTTTTTGCTTTTTGTTTTTTTTTTAATTTATTAATCCATATTTATAACATTATTATATATATTTGTTTGCCCAGTGCATTATTGGCAAAGAACTCATGTGTCTATTTTCTTAAAGAACATTTTTTTATTACCTATTAATTTCCTCTTATGTATATTTCTTTTTTTATTCGCCTCATACCTGAAATTTATCACGTAAGGACATAAATAGTAAAACAATAGAACAATGTAAACAAACAAAAAAAAAAAAAAAAAAACAAAACCAAGTGATTTTGCTCAGTGCAATAGTACCAATACAATCTAATTTTTTTGTAAAATAACTAATACATTCTCAGTTCTCTTTGTGCCCAAGATTGCTCTAAACATACAAAGTACGTTGAAATAAAAAAAAAATATTTTTGCTGATTTACACATATTCGTAGCCGACTGTGGCACTCATAGTTTTGTAACTACTGCATGGTTGCATTTCTTACTGCCAAAATGATACAAAAACAATCAAAAAGTTTGGAATAAATTAAATAAATATAAAAACTTTTAATAGTTTACATCACGATTCTTTATGAGAATTAATAAATAGAAAACTCTTTTTTGTTTTTATATGGATGTGTTAAATTAATTATATGACAGTGGTATTTAGTTGAATAAATTATTTTTGCTGAACTGATGGCGTATACTTTATATTGACACAGGCATTCATATAACGTATACGGTTTAGTAAAGCATTAAATTAACTCATTTTTTAAAGCAACACTTACATTTGAGGCCCGAATTTTTGATAACACTTTTTTGAAAAATTAGTAAATAATATAGAGAAGACCGGTGTCATAAAAGTCATATGCGGATTTGATTTGGGACGTATGGGTCAATTTTTTGAATGAGTAAAATTTATTGCGCAGTATGTGGTTTTGATTTAAAATTAAAAGAAATGATTATGAACTTTCCGAATTTGTAAATACTTTTATATGCAGAAAATGTTTTAAATTTGATTCGCCAGTGTTGTCATATTAAAATTTTGAAAAACTATCTAAAAACACAAATGTTTTTAAAAATCTCTCAAAAATCGTGAAAATCCGATAGATCAAATTCTGTACTGCAGTTTGATATATATTTGATGTAGCAATAATTAAAAATTATAATATGAAAAAAATCTTAACCCGTTAAGTACATACAAAGCATAAAAATTTAAATTTTAATTGCGAATACCAACCCTAGAGGCCGCAATAAGTGTACAAAAACTGCAGAAAATGCTTATTAGGGCACTTTTACATATTTCTACCAAATTTCGTCAAAAAATACAATACAAAAAGAATAATTAAATATAAAACTCTTTTTTGTTTTTATATGTATGTGTTAAATAAATTGTATGACAGTGGTATTCAGTTGAATAATTTATTTTTGTTGAACTGATGGCGTGTACTTTATATTCATATAACGTATACGGCTCAGTTAAGCATTAAATTAACATTAAATTTAGTTAAGCATTAACATAAATCTTAACCCGTTAAGTACATCCACAGCGCCAACGTGAATTTTAATTGTGAATACCGCCAACAGCGGGCGCAATAAGTGTCCAAAAACTTCAGAAAATGCTTATCAGAACACTATAACTTTTTTATACCAAATTTTTTCAAAAAATACCTACGGAATCGATGAGTGGTATAAAATTGGTTAAAACTATTATATACAAACGGTTATCTTTCGGCACTCGCCATATTCTATATGTTCTGACTATTGGCCGAATGAAATACTTTAGAAATCTTTATTTTTATTTAAAAATTATGAAAAACAAGTTTTTCAAAAATATGTTTCATCACTGCTTTTTACAATGATTTAAGATCAACTTTATAGTGTATTTTATATGAAATTTAATAAAACAACTATTTAGTAAGGCGCCGAATACTCTATTAGTGACATCATTAACACTTATGCTAAGTAAGACGTCTATATATATGTGTTTTCGTTATTCCATAGCAAAATCTTTCTTTACCACGTAAGTGGTTATATAAGGAAAATAATTATCTAAACATATTATACTTGGCATCAGCGCTAGTTATTTTTGCTGGGATATTAGTTTAATTGTAGATACTAATGCATATGACAAAATTCTTAATATGAAACCATTATTTTATACAAAAAACACAAAATAGAAAAGAACTCCTCTTTTAATCAACAAAACCTTGTAATTTTCCAAAGTTAATTAAATGATCTGATCTCTATTATCCCCAAAAAGCTAATCTCAATTACAAAATTGAAATGACCAATGTTTGTGGTAGTAGGTACATACATACATATATGTGGCTTTCGAACCAACTGTCCAGCTAAAGAAAAACCTCAATGACAAACTTACAGTATTTATTCATCTGCAAGAACAAGCTTTACAATTCTTCTAAAAAGTTGCCGAAGGACATATGCGTGGTAGCATTTTGTCAAATTTTGCGCTCCTTTTTTGTATTTTATTAATAATAATTTAATTTATTTTTTAAAATGCTAGAAATTTTAATGTATCAATAGACTTTTTTATAGAGAATTTGAAAAAACTATATATATATATATTTTTTAATTCAACTTGTTCTGCATTTTTAGTGTAAAAGAAATCTCTTTTTATCTAAAAATCGGTATTTTATTTTTATTTCTGAAAAAAGGTCAGATGTCCTTCTATCAATCCAGAAAGTTTTACCACATACTAAACAGACCCGACACAGGTGACAAAATAGTTTTAAAACCCATATGGATTTCAATAAATTCTTTCTGTAAAGTCTTTTGAGAACGAGTAAGAACGTTGGATTACTCATTTATGAACACAGAAAATGCCCTAAAATGCTCTTAAAAACACATTTTTTTTTAAATTCGTATGTTAATTTTTTAGTAAAGTTCAAAATTTATTTGAATTGTTAACAGAAGAGGAGATAAAAGACCAATTGTACCGAAATTTGTATATTCTTAAAACAGGAAATTCAAATTTGGAAATTTTTGAATTTATGAAATGAGAAAACCCCAGAAATTATAAAAAATAAATTTTGGAAATTTTTATTTTATTAAACATAAAATTGTCCGATAACAAAAAATTAAAAAAAAAAAAAATGTGTTCTAAACAGATGTGTTTTTTTGTATAATGGTTTTTATTTCCAAAAAATTATAAAGTATTATTTATAATCCATTATCAAACAAATTAGGGTTATAACTTTTTGTATTTTTTTCAAAAATGTGTAAGCTGCAGTTCCAAAATCGTGTAGAGCATGGAACCAATCTAAGAACTGCGATTTAAATTTTTCGCGATTTTTAAAAATGCATAAACGGTTTTACATAAATGGTTTTTTTTAAATTAAAAAAAGTGATAATATCTCGGTTTAGTAAAACTTTCGTCGCAAAATTGTGGGTAACGATTGTGGTAGTACGATTTTATAAGAAAACCACCAAAATAAGTTATTTGGAGTAAAATATCACTTTATTTAGTTAAAAAAATGGTATATGCAAAACTTCAATTACATTTTCTTCATGCTCTTTAAAAATGAGATAAGGGCATAATAGTTTTTAATGTATATGGCAGCTTATAAAATTCCATCGGTCCAGCAAAGCTGATGCATGAACAATTACAGATGATATCTGGTTACAGACAAATTTTGACTTTGTCTGGTACACCGATGAGAGACTTCAACTTTCTGCAGAAACCGGATTGAAGTATTTCCAAGTCTTCTGAAAGATCGATTTTACGATCTCCACAAGGTTGGCCCTATTCCTTAATGTCTAAGAACACTTTGTGCAAAGTTTCAACTAAATTCGTTAACATTTAAAAGCTCGCAGAAAAGGTTAACTTTTAAGAATTAGTAATTTGTATATAGAAGAAATTCTCACAAATTTAACGATGAATTTAAATTTAATTTTTTCTTCAATTAAAATGTACTTTAACAAAATTTTCCAATGTAGTTTATATTTATGTAAAGAAAAGGAATATGTAATCAAAATTCAAAAAAATGTAAACGCTTTTAAGTTATTCTCGGTTTTTAAAAAATTTGTACTTAGAACTACAAATTTTTGTTAAAATGTAAAATTTTCTGAAAGTAAACTTGTTTACGTCTTATAGGAGCAAATTTCTCAAATACGCGCTTAATTTTAATAAATGTTAGGAATATGCAATCGAAATTAAAAAAAAAAATAATGTATTTTAAATTATTCGCGTTTTTAAAAGATTCCCAAAAATCGATTTTTATTTTTCTAATTACCTGAAAACAATGCCATTGAAAAATCCAACTTGTTTTAGTTTTGAAATATATTTACCAATGACATTCATAATATATGGTTTTTTTTTAGTATTAGATAACAGATGACCTTGCAATTGAACTTAAACTTTGGCTTTTTTGGGTTCTTCGATTATATTTACCTTCCCGGTTAAAAATCAACATATATGTATCCATTTATGAACATATATGAGCTCATTCATGATCATATATGAAGTCATTTGAGGTCATATACTACCATATAGGAATTATATATTTTCATGAGTTCATATGTGTAAATATTACCTCAATTTTCGTTAAAGTACACATATGAAGTACATATATGGAAATGTATAGACATGTATGATGTAAATATTACCTCAATTTTCTTTAATTCACACACATGAACATATATGATTCCTCACATGAACATGTATGATTCATTTATGAACACATATGAAGCATGAATGGATGCATGTGGCATGTATGAAGCATGTGTATTCAGTATGGATCCATATATGACGATTTTAAACAGGATGCTTAAAATGTATTTGTTAATAAAAATCTCTTCTCACAAAGCGGACATTCTACAGAAATATATCCATGAGAACCGCTTGATCAAAGTTGAACACTTTTTTCTGTGAAACTTTTTATTTTCGCGAATTCTGTCACTACGATTTAAAATTGAATTACATATTCGTAATGTACAAAAATATATATTAGATTTTTTAGATTATTTGTTACTTTTTGAGTCTTTGAAATAAAATAACACATGTCGACAAAAAAAAATTTACTTGGGTTTCTGTTATAATGCAGAAGTGCTGATTCTGGACATCGAAAACAACAAAATATTCATTCCTAGCTTTTTAAAGTTGCTTTTGCTGTTTTCGGTCTGTATGTATGTTTTGGAGATTTTACGATCAGCAGAAGAAAGCACTTAGATCAAAAGCAAACTTTGATGAAAAAATATTTTATTAGGAACGTAAAAGAAACCAAAATTTGACATTTAGAAGTCGGATAGCACAAGTACTACATTGAAACCTCAATTTTGATTTGCGACCTTTAAACAAAACCTTTTTTGAGATTTTTTTTGGCAGACCATATTTATTTTCATAAAGGCATATTTAAAGTGTAATGGATCTCGCGAATTACAATTTTTTTCTTCGACACTTTAATGAGCTTTCCATTAAATTTAATATTTCCGATGTCGTTAATATAAATCTTAAATAAGAGTGGCCCAAGCACTCTAGAATCAGGTACTCCACATTTCACGCTAAGCAAGGTACTGCTAGCACTCCCAATTTGTAGAAATGGCATTCTATTATTCAAATAATCTTTAAATAACTTAACAGAGTTATGAGACACACCCATTTTCTCTAACTTTTTGATTTAGATATTGTGACCAGCTAGATCAAAGCTTTTGAAATGTCAAACAACACTACAGCCACACCATAACAAGCAGCATCAAAGCCGCCACAAATGCAGTCGATGATATTTACAACAGCTTCATTTCTTGCAGAGCCTTTACAAAATCCATATTTATCTTTCCGTATAGTGAAACTACTAGTTAAAAAATATTATTTCCATAACTTTATTGATAATTTATAACACTGGTACCGGATGAAACATATCAACTTCATTGGAGTCCATGCTTTTGGGAATAGGCACAACATCAACAAAATCAATCATTTTGACAAACATATTCGATAATATTTCCTCAATTTTCGGCTTTCTTCATAAAATCTTTTTCGGTGTTATTTTATCGAACCCTATATACAGAGAAACATGTTGCTATTTGCCAACAAAAATTCGGTTAATACGATGCAAATTTGGTTATTATGAATTTCAGTCGGTTGGTACAACTCAACATTAGTTTTCATAACAAAGATCGCTTAATTCAACTGAGTTTTAGTAGAAACATCCAAAATGTTGAGAAATCTAATGTAAATATCTTTGTACTAACTGAATTTATAAGTTGTTACCATCAAAATACACTTTTCAATTCGGTTGGCACTTTATTCCTCTGTGTGTACACTTTTTTTTAATGAAATTCCATCTCAAATATCCTCAACACAGTTTTTGCTTACACCAGGTTTAAACTTGTTGGCAATGGTACTAATGTTCTTAAGTTGTTAATCTTACAACCTGGATAGCTTAATATATTGATTGATATTTAGAAAAGTACTGATTAAAAATTATAGCTTTATCAATCTCGGTTGCTATGAGGTGATCATCTTGTGCAAAAATTTCTTCAGAAGCTAGCTGATTTCTTCCTAGCTCACTAATTAGAAATCTCCATGTCTATTATTTGTGTCCCCGCCAATTTGTTGTACATTTTGAGCATAATAATCGTTAATTGGATGTCTGTTACATGTTTTTATAAATTTACTAAAGAGATCAAAAATATACTCAAAAAATGATTTTTATGGAAAATATTCTCTTAAGACAAAAATATGCTACACTCAGGGAACTTCTACTTTAGAAATTTGTAGTTGCTTGGGTTGTAATACAGTTTCTTTATTTTTAATGTAAATGTCAGTCATTTGTAGAACAAATTATATTTTTTATTAACCTTGTAGTTGATTTAAAAAAACAAACCACATCAAATGGCTGTTTTGTGATTTTACATTATTTTTTTGGAGTTGTTTTTTGTATTTAAAAATATAAAAAATAAATGTTGTTTATTTTTTACTAACTTATGTTTCTCATTTTTACTACAATTGCTAGTAATTTTTTGAACAGTAAAAACAAATGACAAATTTTAGTTGAAATTAATGAAAGTTTAGTAATCCTTTCGTCAAGAGAAATTTTATTTGGTTTTGACTACAATTGCTGTTGTCTTTATCTACATAATATCCTTAGTGCACTAATGAGTAAATATACAAAAATATGCTCTAACAAATCGATTACACAAATCGTCAATGGTTAAATCCATTTCTTAATGCAACGCACATGAAAATACATGATGCAGCATATTTTTTGTTGAACTGCTCATTAGATATTATATAGAGCCTATAGCGTATAGATTTCTTTCATTATATTACGAAATAATTTTGAATTGGGTAATATATCGCAATGCTGCCAGACTTTAAAATTTCAGGTGTCAGATCTGGTTAGTTTATTGTTTTATCATGTACATACTCATGAAAATACTCGATAAATATTGTTAATCTCAAATATTAAAAATTTGCAAGTTGTAACTAAAATTTTTAGATACTTTGAATTTGATATTAAACTTAAAATCAGTACTAATATTTAAATTTTTTTTCTTCAAATTTTTCTTAAAAAACTCTATTTATATCATACTTGATCCTACACTCAGGGAACTTCTGCTTTAGAAATATGTAGTTGTTTAGGATCTTTATTTTTAATGTAAATGTCAGTCATTTGTAGAACAAATTATATTTTTTACATTAATTTTTTACAGTAGTTTTTTGTTATTTAAGAAAATTTAAGAAAATTAAAAATTTTAAAAAAATAATTTTCGTTTCTTATATGACAACAAATACTGTAAGTTTGACCATGATACTTTTCCTGTAACAGGGCAATTGGCTTGTGAAGCCTCATATACAACTACTTTAAAAAGGGGGTGTATTTGAGGTAGGTGTCAAAGAATTGATGTGGCAAGTAGTAGTAAGTAGTATTTGGTTGTCGAAAAGACAATTAAATGTTGGTATTTAGTACACCAGTAGCATAGGAAATAATCGCTTCACATTATATGTTATAAAGTCTCATACGTTTGTAAATATTTTTATTATATTTCAGAGTCGATCTGAAATATCCTAAACTATAACATTCGAATAATATATAGAAATAAAATTTAATTTGTAGTCTAACATAGAACAACTCATGATCCTGTTTTTTGGAATAGATCCATTTTTAAATAAAATAATATTATCAATCGTTAGTTATGTAGTTTACGGTATCCAATGGTCGGTCTTAACATTACTTGTTCTAATTCCATCTACTACAACTTTTGGTCACATGTTTCTAATAAATTTGAAAATGCCAGAAAATACTTGTATGAATGGGAAAACTAAATATAGAAAATTACAAGAAACTTTTTTGACAATTCCCAAAACGTACTGTAAATTGTCAAAGAAAATAATTGTTAAGAGTATGAGCGCGACATGAGTTCTGAGGAATGTGTTTCAATAATATGACTAGAATATACATCGTATAACAAATACAAACGAGGACAATATGGACAATTGTAAGGACAACAAAAATAAGAAAAATTAAAAGCTATCAAACATGACATGTAGAAGTAGGTACATATGTCTGAATGGAAAACGAAACGTGTCATTAACAATTGCAAATTGGTAATCATTTTTTGCAGACATTTAAGTCTTAAATGAAGCAACAAGCAAAATTTGAGTTGTTTAATATATCCATTAAAGTGGTTCATGTATTATTTTTTTTTGTATATCAAAATCTTACCAAGCCCAAAAGTTGGCATATGTTTCGAAATGTATATGCTAAAAATTTATACAGCTAAAAAGTTTACCAAATTTGCGGTAGAGTGATTTGAAGTTTTAAAAATTTTCGAGTTTAAATTTAGCCTTATGTCGTATTTATTAATAAACGTTTAAGCCCGTTACCATCTGAAATTTGCAATTTTATTTCTTTTACTAACGATAAAAAAATTTAAGAGATTTCACAATTATAAATTCTTTTTTTTCCAATTTAAAGTCTTACAAATTTTCAAATAAAAATTAAAAAAAATGTCAGTCTAAAATAACAAGATTTTCAATTTTCCGTTTCCGCTGTTATTTTGTCCATTGTATTTTTCTGACGGATTTCCTTTCTAGTTTCATTTGTATTGTACTTATAAAGGGTGTCCCAAGAAGAGCGCAATTTTTAAATTTTAAATAAAACACAGATATTTAAAAAAAAAAATCGTGAAACTTTATTATATCGTAAAGTAGACAGAATGAGGTTATGTATGGAACAATATATCGTGCAGATGGCCGCCGCGGCTTTGCTGGCATGCACGCGATCTTTTAATGAAATTTTCAATGACCGTTTTGCATGAATGCTGCGGTATTTCATTAATGCAGCGTCCAATTTCCTCTTTTAAGGATTGAGTCGTCGTCGGCTTATTCGCGTAAACCATCGACTTCAAGAAACCCCAAAGAAAAAAATCTAATGGTGTTAAATCGCACGAACTAGGCGGCCAATTCTGATCTCCAAAACGCGAAATAACACGACCGGGAAATGACTGATGCAGCAATTGAATTGTTTCTCTGGCTGTATGACATGTGGCGCCGTCTTGTTGGAACCACATGCATTCCACATTCATTTCTTCAATTCTAGGCAAGAAAAAACTGGTTATCATTTCACGATACCGAACACCATTGACTGTTTGCGCTTGACCTGCCTCATTTTCATAAAAAAAAAGGTCCAATGATTCCTCCAGCCCAAAAACCACATCACACAGTGACACGTTGAGGATGCATTTGCTTCTCGTGAATCACTCGAGGATTTTCCTCACCCCAAATGCGACAATTCTGTCTATTGACGAAGCCATCAAGATGAAAATGGGCCTCGTCACTGAAGATGATTTTATCGGCAAAATCAGCATTTTCATGTTGTCTCTCCAATACCCAATTAACGAACTCCCTTCGCTGTCCATGGTCAGCTGGCTTCAGTTCCGGAGTCAATTGAACTTTGTATGCATGAAGATGCAAATCTTTCGTCAAAATTCGCTGCAAAGTGGATTTGGAGACACCAATTTGCTGAGCTCGGTGTCGAATTGAGGTGGATGGATTTTGAGCGACATCATCACGTACAGCTGCGACATTTTCGGTCGATCGACCTGGTCGATGGCGCGTTGTTGTCTTTACATCACTAACAGACCCAGTTTCGGCAAATTTATCCATTAATCTCTTTACAGTTGACTCTTTTGGAGCATTATTGTGACCCCAAATTGATCGCAATTTGCGAACTGTAGCCGCAAAACTTTCACCATTTTGGTAAAACAATTTCAAAATGAGAATGCGTTGTTCATTCGTGTAGCGCTCCAGTTTTACTAACCTCGTACCTTCTACTAGCAAACAATAACAATTGTTCAAATGTCAAACAATGACACTTCGAATGTTGCCAGATTTAAAAATTGCGTTCTTCTTGGGACACCCTTTACTAGTGTTTCCAATTATTCGACCTAGGCGGTCAGCCAGTCAAGGCATTATTCGAAAAATCGCTAAAATTGATAATCGTTTGTTCTGGTCGATTATTCGACAAACACGACCATTAATCGATTAATGCTAAATAAATTCATTTCCTTTGTTTTGTATCAATAAAAGCACAAGGAACGTGTTCGTTTAGAACTGATACCCTTTATAACTGTTAAAGATTAATTTTAGGTTCAAAAATATCACTTAACGATGTTACATAACATATAGACTCCTAAAGATGTCCTCTCAAGGATTCTTTGTTAAAGTTTATTATCAACTTTAACAATTCAAATTGTTTTTTAAATAAAAAAAAAAAAACAGTTATTGTTTAAATGTTAATATCAAATAACTGTTATTTCATAAATCCCCTTAAAAATTACTTTAAAAATCGTTTGTTAATGAATGAGATATTAGAACTAGTCAAGGGTGAAGTAAATTACCATAAATTTACATTTTTAAAGCATTAATAAGTAGATTTTAACTGTAATTACAAAACAAAACAATTATATTTATTAATACTTTTTTTGTTCAAAAACAAAGAACAAATATATTATGTAATTTTTTAAAATCAAATTCATAAGTGTTAAGGTCTCTGGTTTAAAACGATTTAAACCATCATTCCATTTTCAAAAAAAAAAAAATCATTTCTTCGAATCTTTGGTTTAAATTTTGGAGTAATTTAAGAAATCTTCAATAAGAAAATGTTCTCAGATATGTTCTGTGGATGGAAATCTTTACAGTTATAAAGGTTTTATATTAAAAAGCTCTAAGAATATACCAGATCTACTTTTTTAAATAGTTATGAGTGTTTCAAAGAACGTCTGTGGTAATTGTTTCAAAAGTAATGCTTCAAAGTAGAATAGGTACTTTTAAACCCAATTCTGAAACTAGATATAGTTAGTTATGTCTTACATTTAAATTGAAACGGACTCTAAGAAGTTTGACAATAGAATCCAGAGTTCGAAATTAAACACAGGCAAACGGGTTTCTATCGTTCTGTTTTGCTTTTTCCTGAAACTCAACACAATCATTTTGTTGTGCACAGTAAACATAAACACAACATTTCTTTATTTTCATTTTGATTTGTAAACAGAACACTTTTACAAACTAGTTTTCTATGAAAGACCAAACTAAACGAATTTGTTCTGTTTGTCCAATATTTCAAACAGTTTGATCTTGTTGTGTTTATGGAATGAAACAAAACTATTCGTAAACTGTTCTTAGTGTTTATGTCATATTACAAGTGAAAAAAAATGTTCATTGAATTTTAATAATAATTTCATTAGTTTAATAAAAACTTTCAACGGAGGAGTTCCAGTGAAATTTCATAAAACTAATGCAAAAAAACATTAATAAAATGCAGAGAAATCATTTCTTTATTTTGCCAACCACAACGTAAAGAACACGTTTTAATGTTTATGTTGAATGAACACAAAAAAATAACCACTAGTGCGCCCCGGTAGGCCAGTTGGTTGCGTGTTGTCTTATCATTGCGGGGGTCGTGGGTTCGATTCTCACCAGAGGCATTGGTCTGTTTTCGCTACAACGCGCCGAAGGCCATAGTAGCTGGTGCTCGGTTAGGGTAATAATATATAATTTGTAATTATATGATTATTAATAAATAAAAAAAAAAATAACCACTACGAAATAATAATGTTTGACGAAAGAAACATTTTTGTTTTGTTCCGTTTGCTATATTACAGACAACAATTTAAGCACTTGTGTTGTGTTTATAAATACGAACGAAACAATAGAGATCGTTGTATTGTTTTTTTTTTTTTTTTTTTTTGATAGAACGTTGTGTTAGTGGTACATAAATTTTCGAACTCTGGTAGAATCTACTGAAAATTACATTTAAAACGACGAAGATATTTACGTTTAAACTTTAATTGTAGAAAAACAACTAATAAATACACTAAAACTAGCTAACAATGTCGTAAAAATTACTGCCATATTTCTACTACAAACATTATGAATTAACTGTCGGTATTTTTTTTTTTTTAATTAAAAAATAAATTGCGATTCTAAAAAAAATGATATTTACTTCATCCTACTTACAATTTAAAACCAGAATTAAAAACGTACTCCAGTTATTACGTTTTTATGCATTAGAGATACAATGAAATTTTCTGATTTTTATTTCCTAACTATCAATAGCAAAAACTTTAAACTAAATAAGAATTTTGAAAAACTCAATGAATTTTTGTATTTCTTAAACAACTCTGGAAAATTAACTGTTTGCTGCAAAAATACTGTTTTAGTAGTTGTTTATTATAATTCTGAATATAACTGTTTTAGGCAACTGTTACGGAAAATACGAACTAGTTTTTTTTTTTAATAACTATCATTGTATTATTTTATAGAAATTAGAATTTGTGATTAGAGCGGATTGAAAAAATATTCTTGGGAGATACAAAAAGAAGTACACTTAGAATACTATGTAGGTAAAGACCACTGTTAAATTTCATTTAAAGAAAGGACGACTTACATTACAGTAAAATCAACTAACATTGTCATTTGTTTTTTAATGTTCAACAAATTACTAAAAATTGTAGTAAAAATGAACCACATGGTAGTAAAAAATAAACCAACATTTGTTTTTTTTTATTTTTTTAAATAACAAAAAACTACTGTAAAACATGAATGTAAAATCATAAAACAGTCATTTGATGTGAGTTGTTTTTTTAAATGAACTACAAGGTTAGTAAATATTTTAATTTGTTCTACAAATGACTGATATTTACATTAAAAATAAAGAAACTGTATTACAACCCAAACAACTACATATTTTTAAAGCAGAAGTTCCCTGAGAGTAGCATTTTCACAGAACTAACATGTATTATGGCACAGAAGGTTCTTATCCGCAGTGTCGGCCTCTGGGCCAGATATGGATCTTTAATAACATTTAATTGACAGTTGTGTGACAACGATTTAAAACATTTAAGATAAAAAAAACACTTATTTTATCAAAGCGTTTTATACAAAATGCGAGATTTGTCAAACATTTTACATGACACCATAGCTTTCCAGAATGACCCCAAGGTAAAGCTTTCAGTATGATATGTAAATACATTTGAAAAGTATGTTTCCAAATTTTAGCTAAAAACATATATATTTTGCAGAAGTTTTCCCAACAAAAACTTCTGTTTTGGTACACTGAACCATAATTCGTAAGTGAAATCAACAAAACACTTTTTTTAACTTTTGACAAAATTTGTTGTTAAAACAAAAATATGGCTTTATTTTAGTGTTCTAAATACTGTCTCAAAAGTCTCATAAAATCTCGTGTCAGCGTCTTGAGTTATTCAAGGTCAAAGTTCACAAAAATCAGTTTTTTGGCGATTATCTCGGTTTCTATAGCTCCAATGATGTCAACATGTATAATAAAAATTGTAGACCATGCAATTTGTAGACCATGCAATCATGCGCTCAACCGTTTTCGAGATAGAGGGCACAGACTCCGGAGCGCTCACCCCTACCTGAAATTATTCAATAATATAATAATAACGTAATTAAATTAATTGACGCCGTTTTTTGCCTTATTTGACTGGACTATTAACAAATTCTACAGTTTTGGTATCATTTTGATCAGCTTTCCATTATATCCTTCTATGGGTGAAGCTATTCTAGTTGGTATCTTGATATCGAACAGTACTTTTACGTTATAGACCGTTTGTCAAAATTACTTGCGACTTGGAACTTTCTTCGCAACATTTTCCACTTTTAATTCATTTAGCTTCCGATTTTTTTAAATAAATTTGATTTTCATCTTTTACGAACAACATTTTACTATTTCATCTTTTACCCCTCATTATTTCAAATAATCACTATAGCACTGATATTCATTTATAAAAATTTTAACAAGAATTAGTTAGAAAAAAACCTTATTCTTTTGGTGAGATGAACATTAATATTAACCAAAATGTAATTATAAGAGAAATGAATGAAAGAATTGCAAATTAAAAATGAAAAAGTTCAAGAAATATAAAATAACTTCCAAAAAACGTCGTTGACAATTCTTTCATTACTTTTTTTTTATTTCACACAGTTTTTGGTTTTTAAATTTTTAAGCAATCATAATTCACATTTTGCTCACCAAACACTGCTTGCTCTAAAAGTAGATTCAAAGTGACAACTACTATTTTGACGTCGATTCCTGTTGGAGTTTAGGGTATGACACTGCTGGAATGTCGAAATACAGAAATGGTGGCTAGCATCAAGCCTTTCCCTAATATATAAAACGAAATTGTAACATTTTATTTCTCTTTTGTTTTGTTTTTTTTTTTTTGTTTTCAAGAAACCGAAATATATTTGTATTCAAATCAACAATATTTTTAAATACATAATAAGCAGCATTATCAGTTCAATTTATTTAAACACACACATATATACAATTTGCTTACTTGGCCTTCTCATATCTACACACTGTCCACAACTGTATTTACATAACTAAATTATAAGATATATCGCACAGTGGGGGATTTTAAATAATTCGGACATTTCTTACTGGGTATTTCGATTGCAATAAAATTTAACATGGTGCTTAAGTTTTTGACATGGGCCCACAGGCACATCCGGAACAGCGGCATACGGCCCCACAGTGAAGAAAAATTTTAAAGCTATCCGATGTTATCTCCCATTTTCAAGATTGTAACATATTATTATTCTACTAGCAAATATAAACAAATCACATGCTTACATGTATGGTATATCACATATACTTTCTGAGTGGTTCAATTTTGAATATAATTTGTTTAAATTTGTTTCTTACCTCAGTAGTGCGATTCACTAACTTTTAACACATTTAGCAGGTGTTATCTTTAACCACACATTTTGATGTTTGCACTAACCACTATGCGATTCACTAACTTATTTTTAACCACGGTAAACAGTTTTATATTTCTGTGCATTCAAATTGACTGTAGGAGCACTATTAAATGGATCATTCTCCAATAAATTGTAGGCTAAATACTCCAAAGCCATTATATTTATTTTATATATTGGCACAACGATAAATAAAACCTTCTAAAAAAAATTAACCACACCAAAAACTCTGCTGTTAATAAACCACAATTTGTGTTGTTAAAAATAACAGCTGACTTTAAACGCCAGAAAAAATCGTTTAAAGTGTTAGTGAATAGCAAAATGGTTATTTTTGTGGTTAACATTTTTAAACGAAAAAAATTATGGTTTAAAAAGCGTAGTGAATCGCACTACAGGAGGGGGTTTTGTACACTCTGGAACCAAATATGAACAATTTTTTGAAAATTGCTTGCAACGAAAACAATTATTTTGTTAATAAATTAAAGAAAATCTGAATGCAAAATCTTGAGTAGTTAAAAAACGGCACCTATTTAAAATTTAAAATTGCGTTATTTTGTCAATAAGGCACCAATTTTATTTTGCCTCTGGAGTTTAGTTTATTTAAATACATACAAAGTATTTATACTTTTTGGAAATATAACGCAACATAGATGAGATAAATATAAAAAACTTCGACGATTGTTTTTAACAGTTCTCTCCACAGCCCCCTTCGACTACAGGCAATTATTTTCAAAAATATTATATTTAAATAATAATTTCTCTGAGCGCAGGTCTCGCATTGGAAAATTAAGAATACGTATGTCTTCATAAAGGTCTTACAATGTTTTGGTGTTACTCCCGCCTGATCCCCGTATAAAATGTGGCTTATGAAAAATTTCAAGAAATTTTCTCATTCGATTTTATTTTTGGTATGAGTTTATTACGTTAAAAATTTCGGAGCTTAACCTATCAACAAAAATTAATTTTTTCATATAATTTGGATTTTTCACATAATTTTGGCTTTTATTATTTTTAATTTGGTAATAAACTAGAGGAAATTTTCTTTCCGGAGATACCAAAAACTTATATGATACGGTTATTACTAATTAAAAGGCAATCTCATAAAGTTAACCCGTCATCCAAAAGATTTTGTTTACTGCATTGTTATTTTCAAAAGAAGAAGCTCTTACCAAGAAAAAAATCTAGTAAAATAATTTCTTGAAATTTTTCATAAACTATCCGACAATTCCTAAAAATATTTAGAAAATTTCAAAAACTGAAATTTTTTCGAGTTACTGTTGCCATGTCCACATTTTATACGGGGATCAGGCTATACTACTTAATACCAAATCATTTTAAGACTTTTATGAAGATACAGCTTGTTTTAAATTTCTAATCTGAGACATGCACTCAGAGAAATTAGTATTTAAATTTAATATTTTTTAAAAAAATTGTAAGAATTCATAAGGGGCTACGAGAAGAACTATTGAAAAATCTGTGATGTTTGTTACATTAATCTCATCTATGTTAGGTTAAGCATCTTTAACTCCTGTGTCAAATCTGTGCTGCTCTATGCATGCGAGACGTGGAACAACACAGAACACGAGATAAACTCCCTACAAGTATTTGTTAATCGATGTCTCCGAAGAATCCTAAAAGTTTTTTGGCCTAACACCATATCCAATGCAGAACTTTGGAGGCAAACAAACCAGCGGGTAATCCATATTGAAATAATGAATCGCAAATGGCGTTGGATTGGTCACACGCTACACAGACCTAGAGGTGACGTTGCTGAAATCGCCATTGAGTGGAACCCACAGGGTAGGACGAGAAGAGTAGGCAGACCGTCTCACACATGGCGCCGTCAACTGCATATAGAAGTCATATCTACTGATCAAAGCTGGGGAGAAGTGAAGAGAATATCATCCAACCGGTCCGAATAGAATAAATTCGTTGTGGCCCTTTGTTCCCAATAGGAACCACAGGACATAATATATATACAAGGTGGCGCAAAAGTAATCCTCCTATCAGAAAATGCTATAAATTATAAATATAAATAAATAAAAAAAACATCGGAAGGTTATTTTTGCGCCACCTTATATATATATATATGTTAGTTAATATTTCCGAAAAGTATAAATACGTTGAATGCTTTTAAATAAACCATATTCCGAAGAAAACAGAAAAGTACCTTATTGACAAAATAACGGCAAAAATTAAGATTTTTTGCAATTTTAAAAAGGTGCCGTTTTTTTAACTAATCAAGATTTTGCATACAGATTATCTTCAGTATATAAATAAAATTGTTGTTTATGTTAAAAATAATTAAAAAAAAAATCGGCCATATTTGGGGCCAGAGGTTTCGACACCACCGCCTAAGGTAATGCAAAAAGTCAAAATTTTTTTTTTCAAAACTGAACAACTCAGAAATTATATTAGATAGACAATATATATAAGCATGTTTATTGACTATATTTGCTAGTAGAATAATATGTTACAATCTTGAAAATCTGAACACATTTATAATATTGGTTAGCTTCAAAAGTGTTCTTATATACGATGTGCTTCAGTTTGGGGTCCTGTGAGGCCATCTCAAAAACTTAAGCTACTTAACACCTTTTTTATTATTGTGCAAAATTATAGTCCAACCGAACAACCCAATAATGTAATGGCCGAATTATTTTCAATTTTGTATGTAAATCCCCCACTGTGCTTCATATGGATTAAATACATGAACATGTTTTGCTGGTATGTAACAAACGCCACATCATAGTGAATGATACTTATATGTACTCTCCTATGTAAATAAACTAATATATAGGTACAATACATATAAACATTCTTACATGAGCTTGTATCCCGTTGAAAATATCTTATCATGTACTTTAAATCTTTACGCCTCTCCAACCCGTACTCAAAGGAGCATTGAAAATACTAAGTTTGTAGAAACATACAAAACTAATTAATTAAATTGTATTTGATTAAAAAATGTAACACATTTCTGGCTAGTAGCTACTTATATTCTTAGCATATAACCTAGAAAATATACAAGTGTTGTTAATACCAATCTCTACCTAAGACATTTCGATATTTGTGAACTTAAAACTGAATAACCTATACAGTACTTTTCGGAAATGGTCACAATTCTTAGTTGCACACAAATTGTGGACTATGCAATTGGACTACAAGCCTAATTTTTATATATGCCATCCGAAATCGGATATAGTCGTTAATTAATGTGACCATATACAATTAAGTTAGTATCATAGAGAGTGGGAAAGTTGGAATATAAAACGAGAATTATACATGCTTTTGGGTAATCTTCAGATTCCATTTTTCGTTTAAGCAGCTGAAAATTTAAAATAATTTAGAACATTACAGATTTTAGGTTTCAGAATAATTTGTTTAAATTTTTTTATATTATGACAATATCTTGAATTATTTGCATATAGTTTTACTTTTTCTGACCAAAGTTTTGTGCCAAATTTAATAATATCCTTTAAGGACTATATCGAATATATTTTGAATGAAATTTACATAACAGTAACAAATAAAAAAAATATAGGCTATGTCGCTTAATGGATTGTGAGTAGTATACTAGACTGGCCCAAGCTTGTATGCACACAGAAAACAGTTTCATTGCTACAACCGAATTTTTTGCCAACCGAATTTTTGTAGTCATGTGTACTATGTTAAAATATTGTTGCTGATCTGGTTGTTGTAACTGAATTTCTATTAGACTAGCTGAAACTTTTAACCGTACCTACCGAATCAGAAAATTATGATTGTTGGACCAGTCGAAATTAGTTTGTAGAACCTATCAAATTAATTAAAATAATACACCGTTTCCATTCAATTATAATATTTTTTTTATATTTTTATTTGAGGAAAACTTGAAATAAGTAAATAAAATATTGTAGTAGGATTGTGAGTAGTATACTAGACTGGACCAAGCTTGTATGCACACAGAAAACAGTTTCATTGCTACAACCGAATTTTTTGCCAACCGAATTTTTGTAGTCATGTGTACTATGTTAAAATATTGTTGCTGATCTGGTTGTTGTAACTGAATTTCTATTAGACTAGCTGAAACTTTTAACCGTACCTACCGAATCAGAAAATTATGATTGTTGGACCAGTCGAAATTATTTTGTAGAACCTATCAAATTTATTAAAATAATACACCGTTTCCATTCAATTATAATAATTTTTTTTATATTTTTATTTGAGGAAAACTTGAAATAAGTAAATAAAATATAGAAAAAGTAGAAGTTAGAAGATAAGGTATTACAGATATATAACTAAAGTCTAATAGCATTTACATGTTAAAAAAATTCCTTAAAGTGTTTTTCTTTTTATAACGCATAATTTCAGAGATTTACCTGAAAAAATAGCGTACGAATCTGAAAGTTTACTAAGAGATACATTTTAATGGGATTCATTAAAACATGTTTGTAATCTTTTCAAATTGTCCTTTAGTGGAAATATTATCAACCAAAGTTAAAACTTTGAAATAATATAAAACTTACACGGTTAAAGATATTTTAACAGTTAAAGTTTTATATGAGTCATTCCAAAAAATTCAATTAGATTTTAGTCGTTTGTAATGAATCTGTTTGTAATGAATCTGTTGAAAGTAAGCACATTTCAACGTTCTGTGATATATATGCTGCAGTAAGTTTTTTCGTAGTTCGGTGTGGTGCGCGTTCTAAAGCATCTGAAAGTTCGATAATTTTAACAAAACTAAGAATAAACTATAATGTTTAAGCTGCCCTAACAATTTAGGTTTCTATCCGATTTTTACAAATCTTTCCAAAACGTTTGTGATTTTATATACACGTATGCCTTAAAAAAAATTGGTTATTATTAAAAAAAAACCTCATAAAACTTGCTTCTTTAACAAAATAACCGTATAATTTAGATATAGGCTCCAACCATTATGGTAAACAATTAGACATACTCTGCAAGGGTATCACCATAGACCACGATAAAAACAACTGGCATTATGAAACTTAATGAGAGAGGAATTAAAGGTTTAGTTCAAATAATAGATGGTTAAAAAATGTATACCTGTTCCTTCAGTAACCCAGTGATGCATAGCTTACACATATGGAATAATATAGTAATGCATACTACAAAGAAGGTTTGTCTTTTTGCTTGGATCCATGATATTTTTACTGAAACGTGTCGGCCACAGCATCCCTATTAAAGGTAAATTTACGGTTGAAAGTTTTACTTTAAAAAAAACAATTGATTTTAAATACATTTAAATTTGTTTAAACAAAATTACCCCTATTACTGCTACGTCGATTTCATGTATAAGACCGCTTATTGCATATAATATACCGCCATTTTAACTTATGCCGTTATTTACAACGTGTAACTGCTTAAAACATATTAAATTTTATTTTGAATATGTTTGTATTTTTATTTTTTTTTTTTTGACAACTAATACAAATTTATTTTCTTTTAGCTATGGTCTTGATTTTATGGGTATGACAACAAAAATTTCAAAAATTTATTTAAATATGTTTTATATTTGGTGACGCAACTGAAAAATCACCACAAAACCTTAAACCTTTTTTTAAAATCGGTAAATATAACTAAGATTCTGTAGATATTATTTAGTAGAACATTAGTAAAAATTAGTTATATAAATTTGATTATTGCAACAAACATGTAATCGCAGTTACTAATTATTTGGGAGAAATTAGCTTTTTTGCATTTTTGAAGCAGTTGCCACTATCAAAATATTTGAAAAGAAAATATTTTTGTCCGAATTGGTTAGGAACATAGAATTGATTAGTGCAAACATATAAATTTAGTTGAAACTTCAAATTTTTAGTTACTGAGAACAACGATTTGTTAATATAATAAATATTTTGCAATCTTAATCAAATTTATGCTGTTATTGTAAAATCATGGTAAATACAGCAATTTTCTAACTAATATTTTCCCTGTGTGTGGAAATTAAGTTTAGTTTAGTTTTATTAGTAGTATTTAAAATACTTTAAATTGACATTTTATATTAATTTAACAAAATATTATATACTCTGATTGGAATTAACATTTTTTTATAAAGTTTACAGTTTTTTTTCTAAAAAGATTTATATTTGTTTCATTCTTGACGTCACTAGGCATCATATTATAAAGTTTCAATCCTTTGTAAAATAACGATTTCTGCATTGCATTTGTATCTGCTCGCTGTGGTCTAAAATCTAAGCCATTCCGAAGGTTGTAAGGTTGTACCTCTCCAACATATCTTATTTGTTCAATCAAGTAATCGGGTGAACTTCCCATTTTCATTTTTTGGATAAAAAATATTGTATTTAGTTGCAGCCTTTGCTGAATCTTTAACCATTTCAGTGTGTCTAACATATATCTTTTTGAAGTAAACCGATTGCATTTTAAAATTGAGCGCATATCCTTATTTTGTAGTTTTTGTAGCCTATTTATTTATTGGTCTGAACAGCAGGTAAATAAAATGGTTGACCCAAATTCAAAATGTGGTTTTATCATAGTGTTATAGATGTTTATTGCGGTTAATATTGTCATTTTATTTCTTATACGTTTAAAAAACCCAATTTTCTTGCCAATTTTTCTACATATGTATTCGACATGATCTTTGAAGTTTAGATCTTTGTCTATTAAGAAACCCAAATATTTTATATTATTTACCTTTTCGATTATTATATTATTTATTTTGAAAGTTATGTTTGTGTTCATATTGATTTCCATTGATTTAGTTTTGTTTTCCTTTAGTTTTAATTTATTCATTTTTAGCCATTTATTAATATCACAAGGCAACAATTTTGAAAAAATTTTAGGGGCTTTGAAAACCACTATACAATTTTGATGTATTGTGGTCCCAGTAGTACAAATATGGTTCAATTTTGAAATTCTATGGAGAGGTTTTTTTTTTAAAAATTTTTAACTAAAATTATAAATTTTTTTAGACGTTTCTCCACATAATTAATGATAACTAAAAAAAAATTAGTCCGATATTATTCAAATAAATTTAGAAAAACTGAAATTTACATAGCCTTTAATCCGTTAATATATTGCGTTTCAATCGGCTCAGTAGTTTTGGAGTTATAATAAAAAATTGAGGGAAAAAATATTTTTTTTACGTGAAAATAGCAAATTTTTTTGTTTTAAAAAAATCATAAAAAATCGAAAACGTCAAAAATCGTTCAGATTTATTGCTTTATCGCAAAGCCACATGTAATAGGAACAAAATGAGATATCGATCATACAAATCGATTGATTTTTTTCGAATTTATTCACAATTAAGTGAATTCGCTCATTTTCACCAAATTTTAGTTTTTTGTCTGATATACATAAAATTGAGTAGTTAATGTTCTTCTTTCGATTGATTGAATTTTGAAAACATTTTCCCCATGCTATGTACAAATTTTCACATCAAAAATGCATTACATAGTAACATTCGTGTATTTTTTGGCAAAACCCTACCTAGAATATACTGATTCTATTCTTCGGAAAGACATTTGTGTTGGATGAGCTTAAATGTAAATAAATAAATAAATTAAATAGTAGAAAATTTATATTTTATTATTCACATTTATTATAATAAATAAAACAAGAAAATAAATAAATATGTATTATAAACTACAAACTCTGAAATTTTCTTTTAGTCGATTTTCTACTATTGTTGAATAACTCTGAATACTCCAGCAAAAATCAGCCATCATGTGTGCATCCCAGCGACCCTGGTATCGTTCCTCCATTGTCCGGATATCTTGGTGGAATCGTTCGCCCTGTTCTTCACTCAAGTCTCCTAGATTTTCAGGAAAACGATCTAAGTGACTGTGCAGGTAGTGTACTTTGATGCTCATGTTGCATCCAAGATTCTGGAAGTGAGTTAACATCTCTTCAACGTGCGCAACGTAATCATCACCCTTGTTATTTCCTAAGAAATTTTGAATAACCCATACAAACGAATCCCATGCATTCTTCTCAATTTCTGACATTGAACTGCCAAATTCAGTATCGTTCACCAATTTGCGAATTTGTGGGCCATCAAATATGCCTGCTTTCAGCTTTTCCATACTTAGATTGGGAAACTTCCTTAAAATATACTGGAAACATTCACTATCTTTGTTAAGTGCTTTAACATATTGTTTCATCAGACCAAGTTTAATGTGAAGAGGGGGTAATATGATGCGATCTCGGGGCACTAGAGCCACATTTATAACATTTGGCGTACCTGGAACTAGTGTTTCCCTAGAAGGCCATTGTTTTCTCTTCCAATGTTCTGTTTTAGCTCTGCTGTCCCATAAACATATAAAACAAGGATATTTTGTAAAGCCGCTTTGTTGGTCTAAGAGGAAATTTACCATCTTAAGATCAACACAAATTACCCACTTATGGTAATCATACTTTATCTTCTTCATGACCAATGCAATTACAGAGTATTCTTCTTTTACTTTGGTTGAATGTGCGATCGGCAAGGAGTGAAATTTATTTCCATTATGCAAAAGGACACACTTCAAGCTGCGTTTTGATGAGTCGATAAATAAACGCTATTCGTTTGAATCATATCTCTGTAAGCCCATGGCAGTCATCAAACCAGAAATATCTGTGCAGTACACAAAGTCATCCTCTTCAGCAAAATAATGAAGTAAGTCTTTTTCTCGAGTACGGTAATACGAAACTTTAGTTTCTTTAGTTATGAGACCTGTTTCTTTCATCCGGGACGCAAGTAATTCAGAAGATCTTTTCGACAATCCAAGGTCTCTAATTACATCATTAAGCTGATCTTGATTCCATGGTCTCGGCGAGAAATGTTTGTGTGGGATGAACTCGTCATTTTCAGCTGTAGATGGTAGTGCTGGATCTGACATATCTGATTGGTAAGACATACTTGAGGTTGAGTGTCCTGGTGAAGATGAAAGCACATGACTACAGCTTGCACCCCGATCTTGAGCATATTCTATTTCTTGTGAATGTAGAACTGCAAGTGTAAACCCATCAGCAGACCTCGTGGGGTAAGACCATCGCATATGTTTTCCAAAACCGCTTTTTGTACTTAAACAAAAATAACACTCGGATGCGTGGTTCGCTGTTTCTCTCCATAGCATAGGCTTCAAAATTTCCAAGTGTCGTCTGTAAAATGAAAAAAAAAAATTGAAATCAGGAATATGAAGAATTCAAATTTTAATTAAGAAATATTGTAATTATAAAATATTCCAAATCTATTAATTTATACTTACTTTACGTTAGAAGACTTCATAGATAAATTCAATCGACATGGAATGCATATAGTACTCGGTGTCCAATGCTGGTTCAAATTGTGCGGATAGATATTATAGCAATCTTGATATGACTTTTGCAATGAATTTAAGAAGCACTTCCGTTTTTTCCCGGTGATATATTGGCCGCACACATAACAAAATAAATCTGGATCGTTTTTACATAAAAATGTTCTGGCTTTCTGGCTCATTTTTATTAATATTTGAAAATTGTTTTTAACTTCTAAGCTGTATGACTCTAATTTTTGTGTAGGTATTAAATGATGTTTGCGTTATCGCAAACACTTCTTGAATGAAATAAAAAGGGTCAAGGAGATCTTATAAATACTGATACTATAATTTGGGATAACCCTTTGTGTGGATACAGTTTGTGTGTGCTGCAAATTTTTTATTATTCCCAAGAATCCTAAAAAACATTAAGGACTTTTATGAAAAAAAAAAAAAATATCCGTTACAGGTAGCTAACGGAAAATAAGAGCACTTCAGCGTACACGCACATTTATGAGCGTTTTATTACTATCCTACCGCAATCGTAAAAATTAAACAATCTTTTGTTTATTACTTATTTTTTTTTAATTATTAGAATCATAAAAATGTCATAGAGGTTTTTCCCAAAGGGGTTTTGCCAAAATGCGTGTCGTAAAATGCACCTGAGTTTTTATGTTCTGCATTTTCATTATAGTAGGTACAATTTTCTACAGTGCTTGTAAATATGCGATACCTTCAATTAATTGTAAATAAAAATGTAAAGCATGCATCGATTTTTATGATCCATATCTAGTTTAATTCGCATGATATGTAGCTTTACTACAAAAAAATAAAAAGTAATATTTTTTGCAGTTTTCGATTTTTTCCAGATTTTTGTTTTTCAAATTTTTTTTTTTTTTTAGCATTTTTTTTTTTTTTTGCTAACAATTTGTTTCATAACTTTGAAACTATTGATCGCATTAAAAAAATTTGTACACGTTCTTTAAAGATATTGTAAACCTTAATTTTTGTAAATTTAATTTGACAAAATCGGACTAGTTGTTTTTGAGTTATGACAACATAAGTGGAGAAATGGCTCAAAATATTGTCAATTTAAAAAAAAAAAATTTTTAAAAAAAAATTATCCATAGAATTGAAAAATTTTACCATTTTTGTACTTAGGCAGCCATGATGCATCAAATCTATATAGTGGTTAGTCAAGCCTTTTTTTGCTGTTGACCTGTGTATTATCTATATCATTTTTCAAATTTTCATGACATAATTCATCAGTTGTTGCTTCTGAGAAAATCAAGGTATCATCTGCATACTGAACAATTTCGCACTTCTCCAATATATTTTCCATATCATTTATATATATAACAAAAAGTAGAGCTCCTAAAATTGAGCCTTGTGGTACTCCATATTCATTTTCTATTACATTTGATATTTCACCATTAACATTTGTCAACTGTCTACGATTTGTTAAATATGACTGAAACCATTTTAGTTCTGTGTCCTGAATTCCGTATTTATCTAGTTTTTTCAATAGGATATCCCTATCTATCGTTTCAAATGCTCTTTTAAAATCAAGGAAAATCGCTAATATTTTATTTTTCTTCTTTTTACATTTCCATCTGTTTATAACATAATTGACTGCTGTTTCACATGAATATTTTCTTCTAAAGCCTGATTGGTGTTTTGACAATAAATTGTATTTTTCCATGTATTCTTCCAGTTGAACTTTTACTACTGTTTCAATGACTTTTTCACATGTTTTTAAGGTGTTAATTGGTCGGTATTCTTCACAGTTTAATGTATTCTTTACTTTTTCGACAGGAAAAATCATTGATTCTTGTTCAGTTTTTACTTTATAGATATTTCTTATTATTTTATAACTATTCCATGCATCAGTTGTATTTTGTGTAATTGCGTTTTGGTACTTAAAATTTTTTTCTCTTTTTAATGTTCTGAGCTCATTATTAAACCATTTATTATTACTTTTTTCGGTTATTTTTTTCTTAATAGTAGTTGTGTTTTCGAAGCAGTTATCGAGATTGTGCACATACTCGTTTAAATCATTTAAATCATTTATTTCATTATAATCTAATATAGCACTTATTTCATTTTTAAAACTGTTTTTGTCGTATTTGAATATATTTATTTCTTTATTATCTTGCTTCTTACTTTCGCTCTCAATAAATATGTCTATGGATTCATGATCTGTTATTTTATTATTTATATTATTTTTTGCCGTAATTGTTTCATTATTTGTTATTATATAGTCAATTAATGTTTTTGAGTTTTTTGTTATTCTAGTATAATCTTTCATTACATGCTCTAGTCCGTTATCATTAAGTGTACTTTCCAATCTACTTGTATAAAAATCGTTTTTCCAGTCAATGTTAAAATCTCCGGCTATTAAAATATCACAGTTTGTTTCACATATTTCTTCCATAAACTCTTGGAATGTATCACAGAATTCTGATTTTGATCCACTTGGTGATCTATATATTATTACTATTATAATTAATGTTTTTTCATACTTCGCCGTATATGCACTAATCCAATGTTTTGTATCTTTAATATTGTCTTTGATTTTATTTATTTTCCAATGCTTTTTAAAATAAACTATTAATCCACCAGTTCTAGACGAATTTGACAATGTACTATAATGATCGTATTGTTCTATTTCAATTTCACTTTCATCTATTTCTATAGTTTGATGCGTTTCTGTTAGTATTATGAACTCAGGTTTATCTAATGCTACTATTATTTCTAATTGACTGAAGTTATTAATCAGGCCTTGTATGTTTGTATATATTCCATGTATCTGCTTTGATTGTTAGATTGATAAACCCATCCTTATCTTCTTAAGATTCAATTTATTTTGATACACCGGACACTCCCGGTTATTTGTGACATGATTCTCATCAAGTCCTAAATTTAGTCTTTTATTCTCTTTTATGCAGTTAACACATGTAAAGATTATTTCCTTATTACAGTCTTTACCTCTGTGGTTTCCATGGCATTTGTAGCACACATTTTCATTCTTACATTCTGAAGCTTTATCTTTATATCCCAGGCATTTGAAGCATTGCATAATACTTGTACCATCGTAAACCCTGCATCTGTCCCATCCTATATTAAGCTTTTGACCTGTTATTACTTTCGGATACGATTCATTATCTATTTTCAATTTTGCATTAAATATGGTTCTATTATATCTTTTTGTTTCGAATATTTTAATCACTTCTATCTCGCCGTTTTTTAGTATTTCATTTCATTTCATTTTGTTTTTTTTAATTTGTCAATTAATTCTTTATCAGACATTTTAAAATTTAAGTCAGTGACTACAATTTGCATACCAATATTTTTTGGTATTTTTACTTCATAATCGTCACTAATTTCACCTTGTATTGCCTCTTTAATTTTTTCCCTTTCTTCTACATTTTCACTCTGGATCACTACCGTACCATTTTTTTTGTTTTCAAGATTTGTAATTTTAAAATTTATTGGATCTACTTTTTTGATATTTTTGCTTGTTATTAGTTTCAGTGTTGTCAATACATAAGTAGTCCATTCTGTTTATTTATTCACAAGCTTGCTTTTGTTTCTCTTATTAAAATATCCGTGGACGATATTAGATGTCGCTATGAATCAAGCACCCGAAAACGTTATATTTTTGATTTTTAACAAAAATAAATATAACATAGTCGCATTGGTCGAACGTGCGACACTCCTTCTAGCGCTGATCCCCGCAGGATTTTTTCATCTTCGCTTACATTTATTAACAATTAGTATTTTCTATTGGTAATAGTAATATTTTAATTATGATCTCAAACCTGATAATTCAAATGAAAAAAAAATATCTTTAAAAATTTTAAGCTTTCTTTGATCTTCTTTTATTTAATTCTTCTTAATTTAAACGAGCTTAAGATCCTTTATTTATAAATTATAATTAATTATTTCCAATATTTCGTCTCCACATTGGGTGACTTCTTCAGGGAACAATTATTGTAATTAGATTGACAAATTTTTGTTTTAATTATTAAAAACTTATATACATACTAGCTGACCCGGCAGACGTTGTCCTGCCTAAAATTGTATTTAAGGCTAATGACTTTTCAACAAATAGCAGAGTTTAATTAACCACCATTGCTTGGATCCCGCCCACTTTTTGCAAAACTATGCATATTATTATCAAAACAGCTCACACAAAGTTTGAAGACTCCCGCTGTAATAGTACTTCAGATATGCAATTATAAATTCTTACTTCGTATGGGAGGTGCCACGCCCATTGCTTGGATCCCGGCCACGTTTTGCAAGATTATGCACATTATTATCAAAGTAGCTCACACAAAGTTTGAAGACTCCCACTATAATAGTACTCCAGATATGCAATAATAAATTTTTACTTCGTATGGGAGGTGCCACGCCCATTGTACCTATATAGGTCAATTGTAAATCTAAACCATCCAGGGACCAACTCAAATACACACAAAAAATTTCATCGAAATCGGCCCAGCCGTTAAGGAGGAGTTCAGTTACTAACACACTTTCAGAAGAATTATATATATAAAAAAGAGAAAAGAAAAGATAACAAATTTTTTTAAGAAAGGCGCGAAATCAAAAATATTTTCTATCAATATTGGAAACAAATAATTATAATTTATAAATAAAGGTTCTTAAGCTCGTTTAAAATAAAAAGAATTAAAAATCTTTAAAATGTAAAATGTTTTTTAAACTGTACACAACAAGTATTATTATTTTCAGCTTTAAACAACAATCATTAAAACAAAAAACAAAATATACTTTATGGATAAATAACGAAGTTGAAAGAAGTACAAAAAAGTACATATCTCTTTTCAACTTTTGTATTATGTTCAAAAAATTTAAAATATTTCTACGAATAAAATCGGAAAGAATTTCGTGGTATTAATGTATAAATTTGCATGAAAACATGAATATATAAAGGGATTAAATCCTTCACGACTTTACGGCAAAACCATATGATTTGTGGTATCATCAAAACCGCTAAGATGTGGTACAAACAAAGGTATCATAATAAACGGCACTGTCTCTAAATTATAATCATTCAAAAACAACATTTAAAAAACTGTTGTTTGCAACAGAAACGCTGTATGGTGTAACAAATTTATTATGAGACGTATCACAGTGGTTCCAAACACAAAAAACATGGTAATAAATATAGATGTTTTAAACTACTGGTCCAATCGGGAAATGGTGTTCCCAAAAATTGAAAAGCGGGAGCTAACCTTTAAGGAAAATGTTTCTGTGGTCACCCTGTTTTAACACAGGGTGTGCTACAGGGTGTCAAAGTTGACCATCTCGAGTATGAAAGAGCTTTAAAGGGGTATAACTTCTATAACCATGCATCGATTTTAGTGTTTTTTGGACTTTTTTAAATCTAGGTTACGAGACAAAGCAAAAACATGCTTCATGTACCATAGTAACTCTTACAGTTAAAAAAATATTTCACTTTGAATTTCAAAATCTTCATTTTTCGCCTTGACTTTTTTAATAGTTTTGCCAATAGATTATTCATTTTTCAAAGAAAATGCTCAAAATTTTTTCAAGTCATTCTAATGACCTTTCTTAAACTCCTAAAGAAAACTTTTTTGAATTATCTTAAGCCGTTTCGCAGTGATACTATTTTAAACTCAAAAATTAAAAGTGTGTTCTGAAAAATGGGGTTTTTTGGTCAGATAAGGGGTAACTTCACACACCTTTATATATATTTTGCTGATATTTTTTGGATTAGTTTTTTACATAGTTTGATAGAGTAGACTTCAAAAATGCTTAATGGTATAGTTTAAAGCATTTTTGGATATGCACCCTACGTCCAGCATTGGTCGAAAATGATGAATTTTTGAACGGAATTCTATGTTTATGACCGTGATAAAAAAAGTCACGCCACTTAGACACGATTTGAAATTTTTATACTGTAAAGAGATTTATTCTAATGAGTTTGCCACTTCATTTGCCGCCGCCCGCTCAAAAACGTAGCCTGGAGAGCAAATTTTGTGGAAAAAGTCATTTTTTCAAAAGCCTTTTTTTGATTTATAAAAAAAGCGTACTTATATTATCAATTTCAGCAAGATTTTATTTTATTTTTAATAAAACGTAAATAATTGTCCTACATTCCAAAAATCTTTTCGATATTGCTTATGGTTATTTTTACATAAAACATCAAAGTTCAATGTAGTATATCTAACTATAATTAATTGTACATTTATTGGCTTTTGCTTTCGGTAATGTTAAAAAATTTAAATAATTTCAGAAATTTTTTTACATATTATTAAATTAGACTTAGTTATCAATTCAACGATGCATAAATCGTTTATCTAGTGTAATAAATGAATTCAAACTATTGCGCTTAAATCAGGCATTTCAGGTCAAATTGCAGTATTTAACAAATTTATATATTCAGGTATACAGAGCGTGTTGCATTATATTTCTCTAAAAGGGTTACGGGTTTTTTTATTTTTTTAATACTATTTCAAAAACCTAATAAGATATAAATGCAGGTAGAAAATGCGTTTTATGATGTAACATTTGCATAATATATTGTTTTAATGGGCTAATATAATGCGTTTTTTTTTATTTTACCTATTTCAGTTTTTTGTTTTTACAAATCCAGTACCTGCTCGATTTTTTGTTTATAAAAAAACAAATATTTGTAATATATAAGCGTAGTAATTTTAAAAGGAGGTTATTTGAGTTAAGCAGTCATGGAGGTTACAATAAAATATAGCTCCCTTTGTAAAGTAATTTGGGATACTCTTGCCAATACTGATATACGATCGGAAAAAATAGGAAAACTGATTGATACCATTGTCTCTCGTATGGCTTAAATATAAAGCCAGATGAAATTGAAAATTTTTACAAAATTTATGAAAAAAGGATTAAAGATTCCGATTATTCTATACAAAAATTTATGAAGAAGAGTCAAGATTGGCTTAATAAGGAGATGTCAGTAGTTATTGAACAGAAAAAAAGGGGCCGCCCTAAAAAGATTATGAAGAGGTCCAGATTAGGACTAAGAAGGTAAAACAGGAAGAAATGATTAACACACACTCCGCTAATGAAATAAAGGATTCTTTTAAAGCAGCTTTGACACGTATACAGCCTAAAGAAACAGGGAAAATTGTCGACGTCCTACCAACTGCGTCTCCTAAGCGTTTGAAGCGCATGATACAAAGTATTCCAACACCAAAATCATCAACTTCCTTTACCAGTGAAGATGCATTAGCTCTTTTTCTAAATTTGGGGTTAACGAGAAATAAATATGGTATTTTAAGAAAAGCTCTCATTGAAAAAGGATATGATATTTTTCCTAGCAGTAAAGCAATAAAAGAAACAAAAGAAAATATTTTAAAACCAATAACATCCCCAGTGCATGCCTCTATTGAAGGCGCAAAAGTTGAACTATCACAGTTAATTGACAATACTGTTTCTAGAATTATGTCCACATTTAGCAGCAAAGATATTGAAAGATGCAAGCAATCTGATGTCGTGTTAATGTTCAAATGGGGCTGTGATGGCACATCTGGGTTTTCCGAATACAAACAACCATCTGGAAGCAGCAAAGAAAAAAGTTTTTCATCAATTTTTATGGCTTCTTTTGTGCCGTTAAGAATGCGGTTGTATAATAAATTACCTTCAACCTCGTCTGCAAATGATATATGGACGAATTTAACCCCTGGATCTAAATTTTTATGTCGTCCAATACGATTTGAATATGTAAAAGAAGACATGATTTCAACACAAAGTTTAGTAGATTCAATAGAAAGGGAAATTTCGAGCTTGTCTCCACTTTACGTGGAAATATCTGGACAAGTTATTAAAGTTTCATTTCAACCACAACTTACAATGATTGATGGAAAAGTTGCAAATGCAATTACAGACACAACATCTACTTGGAAATGTAATATATGTGGAAAATTAAGTTCACAGTTTCATGAAGATAGTGATACAATTTCTATGAACGAAAACGCTCTGAGGTTTGGGATATCGCCACTTCATGCCAGAATAAGATTTATGGAATATTGTTTACACCTCGCATACGATCTCAAATACCGCCTTATTCCAGGAAACCTAAGCCTTTCCGTAAACAAAAACACTGATCTACACAACATGAGAAAAGAAGAGAAGAAAAGAATTCAAGATGAATTTAAATTAAGACTTGGATTAATCATTGATACGCCCCTTCAGGGGTTTGGAAGTTCCAATGACGGAAATACAGCAAGGCGTTTTTTCGAAGATCCAGAAACTACCTCCTCAATTACGGGTCTCGATAAAAACCTACTAAAACGTTTTAAAGTTATATTAGCAGTCATTAACAGTAAAAAACCTATTAATGTGGCTAAATTTAAACTCTTTGCCAATGAACAAAAGACATTATACTCACCATGTACTCTTGGAGGCCAATGACACCAACAGTACATAAAGTATTAGCTCATGCCAAAGAAATAATAGAAAACAGTATGTTGCCTTTAGGCGAACTGACTGAAGAAGCCCAGGAGGCCAGAAATAGAGACGTCAAACATTTTAGGCTTTTTAACACACGTAAGTGCTCCAGAATAGCTCAAAATTCCGATTTGATGGAATTTTTATTAATATCATCGGATCCAGTACTTTACTCCATAAGAACAAAATGGTTACCAAAAATAAGCATAGACATTGAAAAGGAAGATTCTGAATCTATGCATATAAACGACCTTTTAACTTTTGATACTTCAGACTACTTTGTAGAAAATGTGTAGTCCTTAGGAATATATTCATATTTTTAGCACAATTACTACTGTACCAGTTAAATTTAATAAAACCTTATCTTTAGAACAAAAAAAAAAACATTATTTTGTCTTTCAAATAAATGAATATATGGTAGTTATTTACCTGTTTTATATGGAAAATTAGAACAATATATTATGCAAATGTTACATCATAAAACGCATTTTCTACCTGCATTTATATCTTATTAGGTTTTTGAAATAGTATTAAAAAAATAAAAAAACCCGTAACCCTTTTAGAGAAATATAATGCAACACGCTCTGTATACCTGAATATATAAATTTGTTAAATACTGCAATTTGACCTGAAATGCCTGATTTAAGCGCAATAGTTTGAATTCATTTATTACACTAGATAAACGATTTATGCATCGTTGAATTGATAACTAAGTCTAATTTAATAATATGTAAAAAAATTTCTGAAATTATTTAAATTTTTTAACATTACCGAAAGCAAAAGCCAATAAATGTACAATTAATTATAGTTAGATATACTACATTGAACTTTGATGTTTTATGTAAAAATAACCATAAGCAATATCGAAAAGATTTTTGGAATGTAGGACAATTATTTACGTTTTATTAAAAATAAAATAAAATCTTGCTGAAATTGATAATATAAGTACGCTTTTTTTATAAATCAAAAAAAGGCTTTTGAAAAAATGACTTTTTCCACAAAATTTGCTCTCCAGGCTACGTTTTTGAGCGGGCGGCGGCAAATGAAGTGGCAAACTCATTAGAATAAATCTCTTTACAGTATAAAAATTTCAAATCGTGTCTAAGTGGCGTGACTTTTTTTTATCACGGTCATAAACATAGAATTCCGTTCAAAAATTCATCATTTTCGACCAATGCTGGACGTAGGGTGCATATCCAAAAATGCTTTAAACTATACCATTAAGCATTTTTGAAGTCTACTCTATCAAACTATGTAAAAAACTAATCCAAAAAATATCAGCAAAATATATATAAAGGTGTGTGAAGTTACCCCTTATCTGACCAAAAAACCCCATTTTTCAGAACACACTTTTAATTTTTGAGTTTAAAATAGTATCACTGCGAAACGGCTTAAGATAATTCAAAAAAGTTTTCTTTAGGAGTTTAAGAAAGGTCATTAGAATGACTTGAAAAAATTTTGAGCATTTTCTTTGAAAAATGAATAATCTATTGGCAAAACTATTAAAAAAGTCAAGGCGAAAAATGAAGATTTTGAAATTCAAAGTGAAATATTTTTTTAACTGTAAGAGTTACTATGGTACATGAAGCATGTTTTTGCTTTGTCTCGTAACCTAGATTTAAAAAAGTCCAAAAAACACTAAAATCGATGCATGGTTATAGAAGTTATACCCCTTTAAAGCTCTTTCATACTCGAGATGGTCAACTTTGACACCCTGTAGCACACCCTGTGTTAAAACAGGGTGACCACAGAAACATTTTCCTTAAAGGTTAGCTCCCGCTTTTCAATTTTTGGGAACACCATTTCCCGATTGGACCAGTAGTTTAAAACATCTATATTTATTACCATGTTTTTTGTGTTTGGAACCACTGTGCGTATCCGCGATTTACATTCTCTATATAAATAAATATATACCTATAATTATAAATAGTTTTTAGGTTTTTTTTTTTAATTTGCAAATTTTTCATAAATAATTTTTTGAATGGTTCAAATTTGATTGTCAAATCTTAAAATCTATTTTTTAAATTCCACGATTTGCCAAACATTTTATAAGGCAGAAATTTACACATTATACTAAAAATTGGATTATAGGGTCATCTTGGAAATTGTTGACTAATCGCAAATTTTTCATATTTCTAAATATTCCCGGACCCGTTAAACAGAATTTTGATATTTTTTATTGATTAAAAAGTTGCTGAAATCTTTACCAGTTTAAAAATTTGTTTAGGCCGGCTTTTATCCGTGCAAAATTCTTAACACGAAAAGACTTGTAATTCTAAGCCATTTTAGCAATAACACAATCTAATTTTATGGAGTTGATAATGCCAAAAAAGCGAAAACTTAAACATTTTCTTTTAAAAAAGAGAGAGAAAAACTGAACTAAAATGTTTAAACCATTTGGTATTTTTATAGAAAAAGCTAAAACTTTTTATGTGTAAAACAAATAAAATTATTTCTGAAGCATATCGCTGTCTCAAGATCTCATCAGAACCCGAAGTTTTAACAAAAGCTAGAGCTTCCAGAATAGGCAGAGCTTTAACAAAAAACCTATTTATTATCAATTTTGCTCTATCCTTGTCTTCTTAGTAATCCATTATTGTCTTCTTAGTAATGCAATACGTGGTTAGGGTATTTTCCTAACAAGCGTCATGATGTTACTAAACTTTGGAGATCAAAAATGTTCTATTTATATAAAAAAAATTTAGTTTTTACTCTGGCTCAAGAAATATTTTTTATAGTTTTATTAGTGTTTTGTTTTTATATACATAGATATGATTGTGTTTCTCATTTTTTCATAAAAAAAAAACAATTCTTGAGAAAGTAGATAGGTAGCTATAGTGAATCCTTACGACGCACAGTGGTCCAAATTATCCACCTAGCCGGAAGAAAGTGATTTTTTTATTATTTCGAAACTAAATATTTTGTTTGATAATAAGTTGACAAGTGGCCACAGTGCAAAACGGTACATTTTTTATTTATTTAACTTCTGTTTCAGGTTTGCGCTCTTCTTTTAAACACAAGTAATTGCTGGCTTGTTTTTATTTTAATAGCTCAGTTGATATTTAGTACCACAATTAAAGTTGTCTTGAAAAAAATAAGAACAAAGTTTCTAAAATATTGTGTTTTGCTGAAATTAATTTAACAAAGGTAAGAACAAATTTTAATATTTTTATATTTCAAATAAAATGTTTTGTTTAAAAAAAAAATACAGTTTTGTACGTGTGTGTCTTATAATGTAAACATTTTGTTCAATGTCCAAATTCAATTAGAGTTGTAAATGGGAATTTATAAAACTTTAATGCTATTATTTGTGTTTTTGTAATCTGTATAATTGTAGCTTGTCAATGTTTTTAAAATTAGCTGCTAGTTTTTGCCTAAATGCTTTTTATTTGGTTTACAGTTTAAAATGTCCATTACTAAGAGGGAAATATTTGATGCTTGGTATAGTGAAAAACGACAAAATAAGAAACTTAATGCTGTCGTATCATATGTTTTTGCTAAGATCGGGCTTCAGAATAATGAAACGGATAGCTATTGCAAACAAGTGAAGCAATCTACTCGAATGTTTGTATAGTTTCTAGCTAAGAAGTGTGCTCAATCCCATCGAACAAAGCTAGTTTTCGAGGCTACAAATAAATATTGGCTAGATGGGAATTTTGTGATTCCAATTAGCCTTCTTCAGCATCTCAGGATGACGGATTACTGGATCGGCCGTCGACATCAAACTATGGCAGACCTTCTAAAGTATTCTTATATAACAGTGAGAGGGCAAAGCGAAAGAAAGTTGCACCTTTATTGGAGACTTGGTCCCCAGATGAACTGACATTTGCTGCTGGAACAAGTCTCTATAAGTCTGGAAAAAGAAATGCTGCGGGTATTGTCAAAACCGTAGACTCTTCTCCGTCAAGAGAAGCAAAACTGAAAAAAAATTGAGCTATTCTCCAAAAGTACCAATACCATACATAAATGAGGAGGCGTTAGTTTTGTATATCGATGGTGACTACACAAGACACACTTATAGTGTTTTGCGTACAGGTGGTAAAAACCATAACGCTGATATCTTCCCTTCATACCATAAACTTTTGGCTGCGATAAGGGAATGTAAACCAAATGATGTTGATACATTTCTGAAATATCGGCGGAAGTATCTTTGCAAAGCTTAGTAGATCACACTGAAAAAAGACTTTTACTGCAGCAAAACGAAGTTTTGCACCAGTGTAAATCTACACAGCTTATTTTGTCCTATAAATGGGGATGCAATGGCAGCAGTGGGCATTCGCGTATTCGGTATTACATGCCATCGAGTGTTCACAAAGTCCTCATTCATGTTGCAGATATTATTCAATATGCAGCACTTCCTATAGGAATGTTGTCGGAAGAAGCATTGGAATCTCGAAACAAAGACTTCCGAAATATGCGAGAAAGTCGCACCCGAAAAATGTCCCGCGAAAAAACAATGCATGATCTTTTTCACTATCTCCTCTTGTCTTCAGATCCTCTTATTTCTTCTTTTTCAACAAAGGCTTCTATTCATTCTCGCAGTACAGAGCCTTTGCGCGAAGAAGTTATTGCGTTACTTTCAGATGCTTCTATACCAGAGTCTTTCCTCGATTCAGAAAGTGAATCTGATTAAAGCAAACATATTGTCTTTTTCTATTTGTTGTATTTGTTTGCCACAGGCCGTTGTTTTTTTTTTTTTTTTTAATAATTTTCAGTTGTCTTTGATTTGCCTTTACATTTCACTCGCCTTTAACATTTTGAATATTTGGATTAAATATATATTCATATTTCATTAAATTGAAAACATTATTTCTTTCTATAGCTCCTATTAATGTAGATTAAAATTTGTAATAAAAATTCGAAATTTTAGATAGATAAATAAATATATAATAAACATTTAACAGATTGCGTCCATTTTTTTGATGAGTGATTTTATTGATGAAATATATGAACGTGCAAAGTTTCATGTCAATGCGGCTTTTCAAAAGCGAGTTATGACTTTCTTCCGTCTATATTGAGCATTTGGACCACTGTGCGACGGATTCACTCTAACTAATAAAGTATAAAAAGTTAAATGGTTTTTATTCGTAGATGCTACATTAGCAGTTTTTTCCAAACACATTTCGCTTTGTGACAACTAAACCGCTGTATCTATTCCGCCAAAACGTACCTCAAATAAAAGATTTTAAATGGCTTTATACTCAAATGGAAAAGGCATCAGAAAGATTCGATGTACTTTATATTTTGTGGAGCAAAACAAAATTTCATGACCTCATTATTATATAAAATTTTTAATTTTGCGAATTTAAAAGTATTTAATAACAAATAAGTAACCCTAAACCTAACTAAATATTATTAAACCGGCAAAAGATTCGTGTTTTCGAAAATAATCGCGGTTTCCTATTTAAGTTATAATATATGATAAAAAATGTTTGAGAGTATTTTTATATTTTTTAATGAGTGTAATATTTTTTTAAATGTGATAAATGTAATGAGATCTATAAATGAATGTAGCTTTCATTTAATCTAAGCAAAAATTTGTAATTTTAATGTTTTTAATTTGCTTGAAACTTAAAACCGCCAAAATGTTTGCACCATTAAAGATAAATGATTAACGCAAATGGATTTGGTATGTTTAAACATCGGCTAACATACACAAAGAACGTTATTCATGTCATACATAAAACAAAATGTAATATTTTACCTCAAAATGTCGAAAATTTTTCCCAATATATTACTTTTATATTAAATATTAACTACTTTTTATATTAAATATTAAATTAAAAATATTTTTCACATTAAATTAAAATTATGCGAAATCATATTTTTCCAGCTAATTTGAGTTCATAACAATACAATATGTATAATAGAGAGGCATTTTTTTGTATGAATAAAACATTTTTTTCAGAATTTTTAAATTTATTATTCAGACTATTGAAGCACTAGATCTAAAAGTTTTGTGGGGCGAATTTAAGATAAATCATAAAGCTTTACCCCGTGGCCCATGCGTCAAAAGTTTTCGATATTTGAAAACTTTACTTAAATTGCTTCTATAAAAATAGGTCTTACGACAAAATGTATTCTACTTATTTACTGAAAAAGAATATTTTTAAATTTATAAAATCGAATTAACGGTTTTGGAGATATTGTGAGTAAATTTTCACGAAATTGGAGTCTTTCTTCTCTATTCAAGATATTTTTTAAATATTATCTTAGATATTTTTATTTGCTCATAATTATGTCTGAAATTAGAAAATATATCAAAATATATCTTTTAAAATAAGTTTTAGGTTTTTTCATATATGAGTTTCCAATTTTTTTTTTTAAATTGGCTCTAATATTGTGTTTTATGCAACTAGTGTAGTAAAATATGGTGTCTAAAACTTAAAAAAATCGTAAAAAATGTACTGGAATAACGATTGAAAATGAAAATTATTCAAGTTTGAGGCCATACTCTATATTTCTTTATTAGGATATTGTCCTAACAAATAATCAATAGAGTTTTTGTTTTCAAATTTATTAATTGATCACTTTCATAGATTATTTGTTATGACAATATCCTAATAAAGAAATATAGAGTATGGTCTCGAACTTGAATAATTTTCATTTTCATTGCACAACTAAAGGTCGAAAAAACATAATTTTTATTTTTAATAAAAATTATATCAAACTTGTAAAAAAGACAAAGCACGGTCTTGTTTATTCCCCCTTTGCATCTTGTTTTTAATCAAAACAAAACAAAAAAAGTGTGAAAATAGAAAGAAGAATAAAAACAAAAAGCGTGTATCTACCAAAAGTAGAGCTTGCATATAATGAACAAGTTTTCTATTTATTTTTGATTAATGGTGATAATCTTTAACTTCGAGTTCAAATATTAGTTCTCATTTAGTGGGACAACTAGGTTATATGAATGTTTGATGTGTTGCATGGGATTGTCACTTCTTTTAAAACATGTTCTGATGATGGGAACCTAAAAAATCCCCGAAATAGATCTATCAACACATTCCTGAAAGTGGTAAATTAATAAATTTGAAAACAAAAGCTCTATAGATTATTTGTTAAGACCATATTCAAATAAAGAAATATAGATTATGGCCTCGAACATGAATAGTTTTCATTTTCATTACACAACTAAAGGTCGAAAAAATATAATTATTGTTTTTAATAAAAATTATATCAAACTCGTACTGAAATATCTTTAGAAAATTAAGTATATACTCACAATATTTTTTCCGTAAAGACTACTGAATATACACATTAAATTAACTGAAAATCAGTTAAAAACAGGACTACTTACTTTTCGTTTAAAACATATATATATATAATAATATATATATATATATATATATATATATATATATATATATCTAAAACATAAAGTTCGCGGGCTTATATTAAAAAAATAGTATTTTTAAAATAAAAAATAATATATATGTTAATGATGAACCCTTTCTTAATAATGTCCGTAAGTGTAATGGTGGAGAACATATGGGCTTCTAATTTATTGATAAAAATGTCACACCAAGTAAAAAAATTTAAATATGATATTTTGTATGTATGACTTTAGAAATAAAAAAATAGTAGCGATCATTTATCTCATATAGTTCGCACATCATATTTTAATGGCGTTCTCTGTTTCTTCTCTAATGGGCCAGATTTTGCGAAAAAGATGGATTGAAGCTTCGCCAGATTTAACAAAGTTTACGATGTAAAAATAAAAGATTTTATGTTAGTTTGACCTCCAGCAACATTCGGGTATCAAATTTGGTTAACAAATTTACTAGGAAATCTGAGTTTTTTTTAGTTTTTATTGTATTTCAATATTTTTACACAATTTGTCATTCAATTTTTGCAATTAATTGAAAAGTTTGTTTTATAGAAAAACGCGAAAGGCACAACAAATTTATGTGACTTGTTAACGAGAACAGATGATTTAAGAGTTAATTTTGTAATAAAATATGTGAATACCTTAAAAAAGTAAGTGAACCAAACAAAGCTAAACAAGTTCAGCGAAAGTTATTCTAGCAAAATCTTTTATTACACTCAGGAAACTTCTGCCGTAAATATTTGTAGTTGTTTGAGTTGTAATACAGTATCTTACATTTTAAATTAAAAAACAGTCATTTGTAGAATAAATTTAATTTTTGGATACAATTGTAGTTCATTTAAAAAACAAACCTCTTTCACTGGTGCAATTTAAACAACATGGAGCTGAATTTAAAAAAATGCAAACATATGATTTTTAGTAGAACTGTTCCGATTATAAGAAAATATATTATTAACGGATATGAACTAGAACAAGTATACACATTCCTTTATCTTGGAGTATTACTGGATAAATCGTTAAATTTCAATGCACATATAAGTCAAACAATTAACAAGGCAAAAGGCGTTCTTGGTTTTGTAAAAAATGGGGTAAGGAATTTGAAGATCCATACGTTGCTAAGCAACTATACGCATCCTTAGTGAGGCCGATTCTTGAATATGCGTCTGTAGTTTGGGATCCCTACTATGAATCGCACATTACAGAAATTGAGTCTGTGCAAAAACAATTTTTACTATTTTGTCTTCGGAAATACGCTTGGACTAGAGATAATTTGCCGTCGTATGAAAAACGCCTTGCACTTATAAAACTACCAACTCTAAAAAGTAGGAGATTGGTATTAAACATATCCTTTCTACACAATCTGTTAAATGGTGCTGTGAATTCTGACTTTCTTCTTTCAAAAGTAAGTTTCAACGTTCCAATAAGACCTACATGGCATTATCTTCCAATAAAACTGAGTTTTTGTCAATCAAATTATGAATATTTTGAACCTTTTCGCAGAATTTGTAACGAATTTAATATCATGTTTTCTTATATAGACTTGTCTATAAAGGTCAATATTATTAAAAGAAATCTTATTCTTATCTTAAATCAATTAAATTCTCTTTTTTTATTATTTTTTTATTACACTTTTTTTTTGTAAATAATTTATATGTACATTTGTTATATATGTTGTAAGGATATTTCCATATATGTTGTAAGGATATTTCCATAGACTTAATAAATAAATAAATAAAAAATAAATAAAAATTACTGTGTTATGATTTCACATTCATTTTATGCAGTAGTTTTTTGTATTTAAAAAAATTAAACAATTAAATGTTTCTTTATGTTTTACCACATGTGTGGTTCGTTTCTACTGTAATTATGGTTCATTGTTTGAACAGTAAAACACAAATGACATTGTTATTTGAATTTACTGAAATGTAAGTCGTCCTTTCTTCAAGTGAAATTGCATTTGTTTTCAACTAAATTTGCAGTGGTTCTTACCTACGTTCTAAGTGTATAGTCAGTGTAAAATAATTTAATATTTGAAGAATTATAAAAATATGTAGGCATATTTATAGGCGTTTTAATCTACATCAAATTTCCTTAATTTAACAGATGATTAAAGAAATATAAAAATCTTAATTTGAAGGCGAGGAGCGTGGCTTTTATATGAATCTTAGGTGGATTGGAAACCGATGATTAAAGAAATATAAAAATCTTAATTTGAAGGCGAGAAGCATGGCTTTTATATGAATCTTAGGTGGATTGGAAACCTTTTTTTTTTAAATTAATATGTTCTTTTAATATTTAAATAAATTTGCAAAAAAAGAGTTTTATTGAAAACTGAAATAATTAATAATTTACAAAAACGAAATGTTTTATTTCTTATACTCAAATTTTTTTTTGCAAAAAAAGTATATCAGGAATCGAAAAACAAAGTTCACTAATAAAATCAGCATATCTAAAATATATAGGATTAATGGTTAAAACAAAAGTAAAGCATTTTATGTATCGCTATTATAATTTCAATAACATACAAAATATCATAACTAATATTTTTATACTTGGTGCGACATTTTTCTTAATAAATCAGAAACCAATACGGTCTCCACCATAACTTTTACAGACAGCATTAATACTTGTTTTTTTTTTTATTTCTAATAATAGTATTTTTTTTAGATATTCGCCCGCGAATTTTATGTCATGAAAAGCTGACCTTTGAACTTTTGAAAAATTAATCGTGTGGCATATCATTTTGATGGTAATCAGCTGTTTGTTTAAGACCTCTGACTCTAACACTTTTTATTATATGATAAATTTTGTAAAGACATTTTAGTAAACTTTTTATGACTTTTTCAATATCTAAGATGTCATATTTCGCTAACCAAGAGGTCTAGTGAGCCAGGCATTGGTCTGATTGGTTAGTTGCATTAATTACAATATTTGTAGAAAATATGCAATATTTTTCTGTTAGTTATAAAAGAAACAAGAAATATACACAGAAAAAATTATCAACCTGAAATATCAAACTAAAGATTTTATTTGAATTAAATTTGGTTCTAAACAAATATTTAATTGAATCAATTAATATTTTAATTGACTTTTAAATATATAAATACATATTTTATTTTAGACGTAATTCTAAAATTCTATTTTCATACACTGTAGCTTAAATAGAAGATTTTCAGTGTAAAATACCAAATGCATTTGAAGTTTACAAACAAAACAAGCACACACTCAATTATACAAACAGACGCAGCCTTAACAAAAACACACATACCAAAGTATCTTTCACACACTTTTTGTGAGTATCATTTTGTTTTTTGTAGAAGTTATTTATAACTTTTTTCTTTTTGATTTTCAATAAAAGTTTTAATAGATATTATCATTACTATGATAGGTGTAAAACCAATTAAAATATTAATTGATTCAATAATTTTTTGAATTGAAACCCGTTTTTTAGTTTTTTGTGTGTACCAAATACTTTGTACGCAGGTCGACATAGGTTAAAAAATTTAAAATTTTGTTCCTCTTAACTATTGGACTAAGTGCGGTGCGGATCCAGGCCATGCTTTTAGGGGGGATAAGTTTTGAAAATTTTCGGCAGATTTTCCGTAAGCTCTTTAAGCTAGGTTGATAACCGGATCGAATAACGGATTTAGTAAAGATTTATTGTTTATACTTATAGGTTTTGGTATAGATAACTGTATTTTATTTGGTATCGGTATTACGGAAACATCGATATTATTGAATAAACTTAGAAAAGCAAAACAAACACATATCGCTTAATAATGATAATAAAACAGCTCGAATTTGTTAAATTTTTATAAAAAAAATATTTAATATGACAATAAAAATGATAAGGTCAAATTAATGAAACGAATAGTTGAATTAAAACTTTATATGGGACACAAAAAAAATTTCAAGCAATTACTAATATTTGAGACGTTGCTGAGAACAATGAAATGGCCCAAAAGATTTTTGAGATGGATTTTATCAACAAAAAAAAAAATTATATGTTTTCACGAAACCGGTTAAATGAATATAAAAGAGTTAGAGCCTACTCAGCAAATTTTTTTTTTTGGGGCTCAAACTATTAATTTGAGGGTAGTTTTAACGACCTTAAATGAAAAAATCAGATTTTTTAAATTGAAATTTTTATGCTGCAGGCAATAGATTAGCGCAAAATAAAATTTGTTACATAGGTCTTCCAAATACACTTCATTTGATATCAACTAATTAAATTTGCATACTTATTGCTCAATTTTACATGAAAGTGGAAAAGAAACCATATTTTTCATTTATACCACCCTCATCAATTTTAAAAATAATACATTTTCCCTTAAATTTTATGATAAATACAGATTAGACCTTCAGCAAAATTTTGGTATTACATTTATTTAATATATATGCAGAATTAACAAGAAAATCTGAGGTTTTTCTCAATTTTCACTCTATTTTAATATTTTTGCACTATTTATCATCACATTCTGCAAAAGGAACAACGAACTTTTGTGCATAAGCAAAAAAAAAAAAGATCTGAACAATTATTTCGTGTTAAAAGAACAAAAAAGAAAGTGCGGTTCATGGAAAAAACGCGAAAGGTGTCTAAAATAATGTTATAGTATAGCGAAAAATGATAACCTATAAGTTCGTATTTTAGTAAATACCTTATAAAAAAAATAATTAGATCAAAATTCAGCCAAAAACAATTTCAAAATTTTATTTCAAAAATGTTCACATATTTCTTTACAAATTAAAAAAATTCTAGGTCGCATGACATATTTTTATTTTTGATATATAAGCAAAATTTTCAAAAAATAGAAAATTTTGGTTGCAGGGCTAAACGGATTTTTTCTGGCTTTCCTCAAATTTACACCACATAACATTTAAAACTACACTCAAAAAAAAAGAAGAAGATAGAAAAGTTTGTACAACTTCTTGTAAATCAAGTATACTATGTTTCAGAAAATTGTTTGTTGAAATTCTGTTTTCTGATAATATTTTCTTTATACTTATTCAACACTTAACAGTTTTGAATTAATGTTTTACTAACATTTTACTAATGTTTTGCTAATTTATTTTGCTAAAATAATTGTGCTGATAAGCACATTAAAAGTCTGAACGACTACCAGATTGAAAGATATACGCAGAATGAAGTAGATGTCGCGGCATGTGAATATGTAGTAAAGACGATGAAAATGATACAACAAAATCAACCATGGAAATTTTTTTTTTATACATATTAAAACAAAAGGGCTCCGACAATGTGCATCGCATACATATAAATTGCTGATTAAAATAACTTAAATTTTGTGTTGTCACCGGGTTGTCAAAGTAATTGTCTATTAATTAAACTAAAGACAAAATAAAATATTTAAAGTAAGTAATGATTAAATTTGTATTTGGAAATCTTTAAAGTGATGATTAATGTAGCGTGGTGAAATTGCAAACAAATATACATTCAGGTAGACAGACTAAAGGGCAAGACAAGGACACACATCTAACATAATTTTGTATGTTTGCTTTTTCTTATTGCAAAAAAGGGTTGTATATTTCATATTTTGTTATTTCGTTTTATTTTGTTTCTAGAAAGATGACATCAATTAGACAACCATTGATGTGAGTAGTTGATAGGTAATTTGTTTATGTTATATATAATTATTTATATATATTTTCAGATATTAAATTAATTCGTGCCGTCAATGATTATGAACATTTTTATATTTAGTAACATATTGTAAATTAGTGTTAAAAGAATAACAAAAAAATTTAAGATTTTCAGCAAATAAAGTAACTAAATAATAATTTTTTGAGTTTTTTTTTTCAGCCTACTAATATTCAGCAATAATTTTATTAACTTTTAGTAAGGATTTTTTAATTTTGAATAAACTAAGTGTTAGCAAAATGTTTGCTGAATCTACTAATTTTGTTGCTAAAAATCAGCTCGCTAATTTTGCTGACATTAGCATTTTTTTTGCAAGCACTCTCATGACTAAAATTTTGCTGACTCAGCTAAATTTGTTGCTGAATTTGCAGACTTTTTTTTTAGTGTAGCAATAATCGCAACAATAACTGATAAAATTCGAAAGTTTGCAGAAAAATGCCGCTCTAATGTATAACCACATTTGACAACAGTAACACATAATGACAAATATTCCTTTGAAATACAATGCATTTGATATTGTTAACTACATAACACACTCCTACCCACTCACATCATTGTGCTCGATCATATGTTCATGTATGATTGATTGAACACAACATTAACAATTGTGTTGGTGACAATGTAATATGTGATGTTTAACACACACAAGTCCATACTCATTCGCATACGCTTAAATACGTTTTAATATACGATTTAATAAGAACAGAATGACAAAAACATAAAATGGAGGCTGATTGACAAAGTTGTATATAAATGACTACATCTATGTTAAAAACGCAGACAATAACAATTTAGCAATAAATTTATTTTATTTTATTTTAATACGCTTGAGCGAAATAAATGCATATGAGGCATTTTAAACTAATTTTCCAAACAAAAGAAATATAACCTGCAAATAACTATTTTGTTTTAAATAGATTTCTACACTCATAATAATATACGCATAAAAATACGAAATTATTTTCTAGCCTACAAAAACTTTCGTTAAATAAACAAATTTTCGCATATTTTGCAAAATTTTTGGTTATTTTGACATTGTTTCCTTTTTTTTACGCATGTATCATATGTATAACACAGTCAGTGTATCAACTGTGTTATACACATGATTTTAAAAAAAATTCAGATCATGTTTTGAATTAACTTATACAAAATCTGCAATTTTTTTAAATTTTTTACGTAATGTTTTAAAGCAGCTGCTTAGTATTCGACTTGGTTTTTGAGAAATTAAATTTGACTGTGTTTTACCCCATCAAACCATTTTCAATATCCTGGCGATACCTTAAAATCCTTAAAAATTAAAAGAAATCACTTACATCAGTGTTGGAGTTTCGTTTTGTTTTTATTAAAGGTGAGTAACTTTTCTATAAATAACCTGAGTTAAACCACTGACTACACACAGAGAATTTTCTTGCACGAGTTTTAATGAAATTTTTCACCAAACTGTTTCATTAGACGTATGAAATTTTTAAAAAAACGAAATTAAATTCTTCCTAAAATTTTATGAAAAATTGCATTAAATTAACGAAAAGCTTCAATGGACGAATTCCATAATTGAGATGAAAAAAAAATTAGTAACACCAACATTTATTTAGCTGCCCCATAGCTTGTTTAGGTAACAGATGAGATTTATTAAAAAGTTTTCAATCAAAAAATTTTCAAACAAACTTTAACTCCAGTATTACCCAATAAAAATTCAATTGGGTATGTATTTTTTTTTTTAATTTTTGCTATTTTTTAGGCAATTCTAGATCTGGTAAACGGATTTTGCACGTTGTTTTTTTTTTAACTGAAATGCATAGACTTAACGGGTTTATTAGCTTTGGATTTTTTTTATTATTTTTATGTTTTATATTTCAATAGTTAGAATTTTTTATATACTATAAAATTTTTTCTATCGTTTTTTTTTTTGTTTTGTAGAGGAGTACAAAATGAAGTCCCTAGAGTAGATATTTTAAAATTTTTGCGTTTGAAAAAATCAACGATTTTTTGGTTGTTTTTTTTTTTTAATTTTTGAGTTTACCCCTGTACCATTTCAATGCAAATCTAAAATCTAAAAATCTGTCTACGTTAGGGAATAAAGAATTTATTCGCGTGTGAAAAAAATAAAATTGTTTTCTTTCAGATGAGTATACAGGGCTCCAAGATGGCACCCGATGAAATGGTTACCAGGGTTGACATGGTAGTCCGAATTCTAAATTATAATTTTTAGAATAATATTTAATATTGTGGTTTTCTATCGCAAGTTTTTTTTTTTTTAATAAACCATTTATTTTTTTATAATTCCTTAAATATTGTCGTTTTTATTGATTTCTAAAGCTACACAGCAAAAAATTACGTGGATTTGGTAAGCAATAATTACATTTGTATGCTTCCAAAATACCGCATCCCCGCATTACATACAATTAATCAATTAGGGAAGGCATTCTGTTGTGCTTCTCAAAATGCCTTCATTGAAGCAGTGAATAATGCTTACAATGAAGAAGTAACGAATACATACTATGAAGCATTAGTGTTGTCAACATACAAAAAAGCGCTTCTTAATGCTTAAGAAGGCATGAATTTATTGCTTCTAAGAGCACATGAAGGAAGCGATTTTCACCTGCTTAAAAGAGACATAGCAAGTGGTACATCGCAAACAAAAATCAAGCCTTCTGCATCTGGGTAAGCACTATTTTTGGCTGGACAGTAAACGCCCTAATTTTAAAGTGTCAAAATGTCGGATCGAATTTGAACGTTTTAAGCGTATTAAAATAAAATAAAAATACACTTATAAAGAAAATTTCGTGACTCAAAGTAAAATACTCATGCACATTTTTACACGCCAATGATGAAATATGTGAAACTCCAATATATAAAAATAATATTTTCCTTGAATTTTGCAAAAATCGAATTTCTGCAGAAACCAAGTGCTTCTAGGGGTATTTACCTTAGTACAAGCTAACGACCTCCTAAAAACATATTCCGTATATCAAATATAAATACGTTAATTTAATTCTTTATATTAACTATAGAACTCACATTAATTTTTTTAATGCTTTTAGTGGACACATGGACGTATGAGTGATATTTATGTTAATATATATTACTCATACGATATGTAGCCCTTCATAGTATTTAGAAGAAAAAAAACTGTCAACCGAATCAAATGTGATTTCTAGATATTTTGGTTTTGTTTATTTGATGTATTAACCAATCTTTAGTTGTACTAACTGATTTTAATCGTAGTAGCCGAATTTTAGTTTTAAGCTGTTAAAATTGTCTCTGTGTGTAAATACGCATGATTCATTTAGATTCACAAGAAAGGTCTGCGCAAATGGTTCAATACTCTCTTGATGGTATTTTGATATATTTTAGAGGAGACTTTTTTCAAAAGAAAGTACTTTTTTAAAAACATACTTATTTCCAAAGAAATACTTTTTTTTTTTTAAATTTTGTTAAAATCTCATTAGGGATTTGTGTTAAAAAAGACAAATGTACAAAAACTTGAATGCCGAACTTACTGTTTTCTTACTTCGGCCTTACTTTTATAAAGTTGGCAGTTTGAGTGATATATAAGTTTAACTTTAATAGCTTCCAAGTACACACTCTAAAAATATGCACCAACCTTATCCTTTATAAACCCTTTTGTGTCTCTGTCGGAATGTTTGTTGCATTCTCGGAATCCAACGGATGAACCGATTTTCTTGAAAGGTGTACCAAACAGTTATCGTATACTCAGGAAATTACTATATGACATATGGTTGTGGCACCTCCCATACAATTCTATTTTGTAAATTGTTTTACAGAGGCTTCTGTGCAGCAAATTTCAGCAAATACATGCACGATGTTTTTTAACAAAATTTTTAACCCATTCCTGCCTAATCGGTATTTAAATACCCAAGAAAATGTTGACATTAAAAAAATTCTAGAGCGGACCAGGTGAGAGATATCACTGTAATTTTTTTTTTATAACAAAGAAGAAAGATGGGCCTTATATAAAAAAAATGTAACCGAATATATTTTTGGGGCTTACCTTTATATTTTTACAGGTCAAAATAGCGGTTTTTTCACTGTTGGAAAATGGAGAGAAAAAGTGCCTCCAAACATAGAAAAATGGCAATTACGAAAAACGTGTACCCTTACCGGATAGCTATTGGTATAGTCTATTTAATAGAGAAAGCCGAACAGAAATAAGTTTATACACCTGGCCGTGAGTTCAGTTCTAACGAAATTGGGTATTTAAATACCCAACAGTCCATGGTGTGTACTAAAAATAAAAATGTTTTTGCAATAAGGAAATACTTATTTTATTTTGAATAAAACCCACATTTAAATCAAAAAGTTTGTATTTTTATTTAGAAAACGAGATATTTGTTAAAAATAAATTATTTAGCTTTAGCAATTTTCTTCTCATCTGGCTCAACACCATTGTGGTAATCCAGAAAGCAGGGAGCAGAATGCAAGTTCACCTGGCACTTCAAGCAACCATATTCAGTTTTGCCACCACATTGAGAGCAACGATGACGAGAATTAAGTTTTCCAATGAAGTGATCCATACGGTCGTAACGCATTACCTGTTGTGCCCCGGAAGCGGACGTTCTACCCGTATGACGACAATTTGATCATAATCGATTCGCACACCTGTACTCGGAGTTCGTATTGAGACATGGGTGTTTTCTTTTCGTACTTGCGACAAAAACAATGAAGTTTCCATGCATTTACCATAGCCGCATCAAACGCATTTGTGATTAATGGCCAGTACCACTTTTTTCCCCAGATCCGAATTCGGTAATTGTTCATTGCATTGTCAAAAAGGTCCACGCCTCCCATGAAATTATTGTATTGGTCGACCAAATGCGGTTGTTCAATCGTTTGAATCTGTCTCTCGGAATACATTTTTTTATAAGTGCTCGATTCTCGATCTGACCAATAACTATGTATTTGTGGCAAGGTGTGGTAACCAGTGATATACAATACGCCCAAAAACGTTTTCATTTCACTACTTGATGTAATAAATCATTGACAATTGTTGGTCACAGCATATTGGTTGCTGGAAGTGACCAAGAAGTTCAAGGCCTCCTCATAAATGAATTTTTCCCAAATCTGCACTGGATTCAAAGCTTCAATTTGTTCATACAATGCTTTGTATGAAGTTGCCGTATCATCAAATGGAATTTTATCGAATTGATAATTTTGCGACCGAGACCAGCTTGGTTTCATTTCTTGATCAATTCTGGGTCGCTTCGGTGCATTTATTGATTTTAGAATTGATTTACGACCACGGCCACTAGATGTTGAGGCCACCGGCACATCATTTTCTTCTTCAATTTCGGGTTCATTTACGTTATCCATATCATTATCACCACCCGATGACATGTGCTCATTGCTGTCATCGTAAACACATTCAATTTCAAACTGTCCGGCAATCTCCTGAGGCAACTCCTGTTCAACGCGCAACAATTGAACATTGTCGTCCAATTCCTCATTATCACTAAGACTGTCGACAACATCGGGTGGCGTTATTATGACCTCAACGGTGTCTGCGTGTTTTACAAAATTCTCTCTTCCATCACTATCTTCATCAGACCAACTATCAAAAATAGCTTGCATTTCGATAGCATTCGGAACTTTCTGTCGACGAATCATTTTAAATCCAAATATTCCGTTTTAGATAACGACAATCTGAAAATGGATGAATATATTCATAATTAAACGATGAAAATATTTGTCAAATATATATAAAAACTATTGTACTTACAACTGTTTATATGCAGCAAGCTTATAACTTTTTTCTATTTTATTACACCTTTTTCTTATTACTGTGAATTTTTTTTTACATCTGGGATGATAATGCATAAAAATGACACTAAGCGAATGAAAACAGTATACAAAATGTCATAACAATAGCATGTTGATTTTTTGGCAGAGATGGCAAAGTGAAAGTAAAACTATTACACCAATGCCTGTTGGGTATTTAAATACCCATGTCATATCTCAGGTGTGTGTACAGGTAAAATTTTTTTTTGTTGCTATCAACTTCTGTATTCTCCCGGACACATATATCCAAATTTGATTAAGATCGTACGAGCCGATCTATGAGCAAGCATTAATGGGTTAAGTAAATAGGCGGTCTAGGAGAAGTGTGCGTGGCATCTCCCATACAGCCCAAAAATGTATATTGCTTTACTTCGGCTCATGTAGTACCAATATGGTCAAAACTTGGCAAGGCGTTTTATAAAAATAAATTAAGTACTGTGGTAGAAGGGGTCTAACTCGGCATCTGTTAAAAGTACGCGGACGAAATTTGGCACGATGTTTTATATGAAATTTGTTTCTATAGTATTCCAAAAGTAGGCGGGATACGACAAGCGGGCTTGGCACATCCAGTCCGAAATTTAAAATTGACTTACATGAAGTACTATGCCAAAAGTGAGCTGGATAGGCAGAGGGGCGTGGCACTTTTTTAAAAAGTTTAACGTCGTGTCCTGTTGAACGTAGATAAACAAACTTTGGCACGGCGTTTTAAAATAACATTTCTTTCCTAAAAGTGGCTGGGAAAGGAAAAGTGGTCGTGACTAGGGCTCCTGTAGATCACATATGAGCTCCTGTTGATCACATATGAGCAAAGTTTGGCACGACGGTTTTCAATTAAATTTTAAAGCAAAAATTGGGCAGAATTGGAGGAGGAGGTGTGTCAATTCACTCACAACCCAACATATTAGATCTAAACTTGGCATAGCTTTTTCAACAATATTTTTAAGCAATGTAATGTAAAAGTATGATGAATAGTACGAGAGGCGTTTCACCTTCAATAAATATGCCTCAGCATATTTTGACAGTATTTTTAATTACTGCCTTAAATTTTATAATTTCCTACAATTTTATGATTTCTTACTTGTTTTTTTTTAAATACCTTTTCCGGAAAAAGTACCAAGAAAAAGTACATATTCGTGCCAATAAAATTGAAATACAGTAAAAGCGAGGTAATGCCCTGGAATATATATTTTTTTTAAAACAATCTTGGGTCAACAAACCCGAATCCGCAAAAAACTACAAGTTTTATAGCAGTTTAAGTTCCGTCGTCAAAGGTGTTATAAACTTAATATTAAGTCGCCAAGTTTCAATTTTATTATTCATACTATTTTAAGCAGTCACACTAATTTTCGACCTTATAATACTAATTTACGACTATATAATACTAATTTACGACGATAAGACACTAATCGTACTAATTTACGATATTATCACTTCTACTAGGCATTCTTTTAATTAATTACTGCTCCAGCAAAGTGACTTTTTTGAATTCAATGTTTAATTTTGTTTACATGGGGCATCAGTTAAACTAAAAATTTGAGCACAATAAATATTACAGTATCCACGTTATTAAAATATTTGGGATTTGTATGAAAATATAATTTTTTTTTTTGTCTAATTTGGAAAGATACTAAATTTTATTTTTCTAGACTACTAATATTTTATAAATGTTAGCGTTAAATAATCTCAAATATAATGGAACAAATTTTGTCGTTTTATTAAATTTCTTTATACGGAACATATTCAAACTAAATTTGTAGAGAAGTTTTATATAAACTTTTAAATCCCTGTGCAAAACATAAAAGTATATATTTCGAGCAGCTTTGTTCCAAATATGGTGACGGGTTGCATTAATTTCCGAAAATTGATTCACAGTGAGGAAAATTGGCCATCTTTCGGGCAAATTAGCCAACAGCTCCCAGTTTAAAACATTTTGAAAAAAATAAGATTTCCAATCTGGTGGCATTATTTTATTTCATACAATAATATAATATTATGTGTTATTTCTCTTTAATAATTAAATATCTTAATCTCATTCTTTAAATATTTTTATATAAAATGTATAAATGGTGCAGCATAGGGTGTTTTATTTTAGTATAAGATCATATCATTGCGATTGGTAAGCTTTTCAAGATGAGCGGATTTGGCAAATAAAATCTGTAGAAAAAAAATCCCATAATTTAGAATATTTTTTAAATCACAAATATCAAAAAAATAAAATTTCGTTGAGCGATTTAATTAAAATAGAAAATAAAACAGTTTTAAAAATCCGCCATTACTCAGCTAATGTTAATTTTTATTAGTTCCCTTAAAACTGTAAGCTGTAGGAAAATTTTGTAGAAAAAAGTAATTTTTTTCCATTGTAGCCAGACTAGACCGCGTGCAAACAACCATAAGAAGATATTTTATTGATATTTTGTTAAGAAACCGGTATTAAAACCGTAAAAAAAAATTATGTCTTTGAACAAAAATAAATTTTTTTATGTAAAGCATAGAACATTTTTAATCAATTTATAATTTTTTTAATAAAAAATTGTATTTTTAACATGGCGTACGGTTACAAGATTTTAATTTGTGTTGACAGCAATTTTATGTGAATTTTTAAACTTATTTTTTAAATGATTTCGACAAAAACATTTATTATTTGTAGTAAACCAACTTGTGCTACAAATAAACTTTGAAAGTTTAAGAAAAAGTAAAATAATTGTGAAATATCTTGTCCACAAATAAGCTCAAAAACTAGTCAGAAATGGGCTGAAAGTAGTGCATCCAAAATAATCTTTTTTTATTTAAAATTACTCAAAAAAATAAAAATGAAAATTATTCAAGTTCGAGGCCATATTCTATGATTCTTTATTAGGATATTGTCCTAACAAATAATCTATAGAGTTTTTTGTTTTCAAATTTATTATTTGACGCTTTCAGGAATGTGTTGATAGATGTATTTCGGGAATTTTCTAGGTTCCCATCATCAGAACACGTTTTGAAAGCGGTAACAATCCCATGCCAAACACCAAACATTCATATAAACTAGTTTACTCACTACATGAGAACTAATATATGAGCTTGAAGTTAAAGATTATAACCATTGATCAAAAAATAAATTGAAAACTTGTTTGTTATGTGCAAGGTCCACCTCTGGTGGATATTCAATACACGTTTTTTTGTTTTTCTCTCCTTTTTATATTTTGTTTAGTTTATAAACAACACAGGAGTACTTTGTCTTTTATACAAGTTTGATATAATTTTTATTAAAAATAAAAATTATGTTTTTTTCGACCTTTGCACAATATGAAAGGGTCAAATAATAAATTTGAAAACAAAAAACTCTATAGATTATTTGTTAGGACAATATCCTAATAAAGAAATATAGAGTATGGCCTCGAACTTGAATAATTTTGCATTTTCATTGCACAATTAAAGGTCGAAAAAAAACATAATTTTTATTTTTAATAAAAATTATATCAAACTTGTATTACTCAAAAAATATTCTATAGGCTCAAATTTTTTTTTTTTTTTTTTTTTTGTGGAGCCTTTTTTGCATTATTCATAAAATATTAAAATTCAATTACATTTCTCTATCAATTCTGAACCATTTTTTGGATTTAATATTTTTCTTAAATTATTTGTGTCTTTTATGATCCTTTCATTTGTCTGGCTTGAGGTCTTAAAAAGTAAAAGTAAAAATATAATTTATATTTTAATTAAAATTTTTTTAATAATTTAAAACGTTTTTGATTTTTTTTTTAATAATACCGGTACATACTGCTATTAAGGTACGATTGGAATACTGCTACCAATACCGAAACAAACAAAAAATCGATAACAAACCGATACCGGTATTCGTTTCATAAAGAATTTAAGTTCATCACAATACAGAATTTAATCTAGACATATTTAAATAAGTAAATTTTCTTATTTAAAGCCAAGTATACCAGTATTTAAAGTCAAGTATAAAAAAATTTAGTTGTTTCAACCTTTCCAAACCATTAAAAATACGTTTCACAAAAAAATGTATATAATTGAAACAAATACACTCCTGGGAAATATCAATCACATGATTTTTACAAACGTCTCATGAATGCAATTACAATATAATTTTATATTACACTGTTGATATAACATATAAACATTCAAACCAAATACTATTTTCGTGCGGATCAATGTATGAGAATAATATGCTAAAACATTATTTTACTTTGTTAATTAGTAAAAAGAGCTGAAAAATATATTCAGAATTTTTTTGACTTCTGATTTGATAATGATTTTTATTGTGCTCGAATTCAAATAAAATAATTTAAATGAAGAAATTGAAAACTTTTAAGATTTTACTTGTAAAGTTAATTGTACTTAAAATTCATTTCATTGTAAGTACTTAAAATTCATCATCAAAATAATTTAACTTTATTGTAAACAGAATGTATATAAAATTAATCAAAACACATTCACATCATTAAAAATATTGGTTTTCCTAATCAAAAATGAAAAAATATTATCTTCTACATTACCTTTAATACCAACAACCAAACATTTTTTTTTTTGGAGATTTTAACCCTGGAAAAAAATATTTGCTGTTAAAATCGAATACTAGTTTCGCCTGCAAAAAACAATTACTCTTTCTACAATATTAGTTTTCGTTTTTAAATAAATAAATAATTAAAATAATATAAAGTTTTATAATAGTTTTGGTAACTCTAACTAAATATTAAGAATAGCAATCCTATTTCTGTTGTACATACAAACCTATTTTTAGACATTCATATTCAAACTTAAAGGGAAAATATTACAGGTAGAAATTTTAAAATACAATTTTCAATTGGGTTTGGGCTAGCAGTAAAGCAATTGCCGGACAAGCAGAAGCAGAGTCTGGTTCGCGGCATAAAATTTTTTTTAATAAAATAATTTTTTTGTTGTACACACAAATATATTTTTAGACATTCATATTTAAACTTGAAGGGCAAAAAATATTATAGGTAGAAATTGGAAAATACAAATTCAAAATATAAAATATGTTCTGTTGAATATACAAACATATTTTTAGACATTCATATTTAAACTTAAATGGAAAAATATTCCAGGTAGAAATTTTAAAATACAAATTTCAATTGGGTTTGGGCTAGCAGTAAAGCAATTGCCGGACAAGCAGAAGGTCTCCGGTTCGAGTCAAGTTCGCGGCATAACATTTTTTTTTAATAAAATAATTTTTAAGTAATACATTAATTTTTTTCCAATACAATATTGAGATCAGCATAGATTTTTTGTTGTACATACTAATCTATTTTTAGACATTCATATTTAAACTTGAAGGAAAAAAATATTCCAGGTAGAAATTGGAAAATACAAATTCAAAATTTATTCGGCTAGAGGTACAGTAATTGCCTGAAAAGCATTAGGTCGCCGGTTCTAGACCAGTTCGCGGCATAAGAATTTTTATTAATAAAATATTTTAAAAACATATACAATTTTTTTTATAGTTTTGGTAACTCTAATAAAATATTGATATGAGCAACCGAATTTCTGTTGTATAAACAAATCTAATTTTGGATAAATATTTAAATTTGAAACTAGAAAATATTCAAGGTTACGCTAGAGGTAAAGTCTTGCCTGACAAACGGAAGAACGCCGGTTCGAGCCCAGTTCGAGGCATAACATTTTTTTATTAATTAAATAGATTTTGTTGAACAATAAACATAAAATATTCAATTTTTACAATAAAAATTCGAAATTTTGCATATAAATGTAGGTTCAACCCCAAAAATTCGATTGGCGAAAAATTCGGTTGCAACTACAAAACTGTTTTCTGTGTGCATTCAAGTGAATTTAAAATAAAAATTTCAAAACAAATTTGCAGATATTGCAGTATTGGTTTGTTGTTTTTTGGCTACAAATATTAAGCAAAAGTTTTTGCAAATTTTAGCAGAGTAAATTGCCATTTGCTATATCTGAAATTCATCTTGTGTATAACTAAAATTTTGTTAATTTAGTAGGTTTATTTCTGATCTTCTTATTTTAATAATACACAGAAAAAACTAAAAACGGGTTTCAATTAAAAAATTTATTAAATCAATTAATACTTTAATTGATTTTGCACCTATCACGGCAATGATACTATCAATTAAAACTTTCATTAAAATTAAGAAGGAAAAAAAGTTATAAATAATTTCTACAAAAAAAAAAAAATTATACTCACAAAAAAAGTGTGTGATCTATACGTTGGTATGTGTGTTTTTTGCAATGCCGAGTCTGTTTGTGTGTGTGCTTCTTTTGCTTGTTAACTTCAAATGTATTTGGTATTTTATACTGAAAAGTTTCTATTTATTCACACAGTGTATAAAGCAATAATATGATAATTGCGTCTAAAATAAAATATGTATTTATATATTCAAAAATCAATTAAAATATTAATTGATTCAATTAAATATTTGTTTAGAAACAAATTAAATTCAAATCAAATCTTTAATTAGATATTTTAGGTTGATAATTTTTTCTGTGTATTAAGTGGAGTATATAGCTGTTTTCAAAAAAAAATCCAAATCGTAAATAACTAAAAGTTTTGTTAATTTAAGAGTTGTATTTTTGCTGTTCTTACGTTACTAATATTTAGCAAATTATTAAGCAACGTACTTTTTAATTTTCAGTTGCTTTTTCTGCTGTTTTACAGGTAAATTTATATACACTGAGAGAATTCTCCACATGATATAAATGAATTTTTACATTTGGTATATGAAATGTTACTGGAACTCGTCCATTGAAACTTTTTATTAAATTAATGCAGTTCTTCATAACATTTAATGAAATATTTCATTTTATTTATTTATAATTTCATGCTACTATTGAAAAAGTTTCATTGTAGATAGTTTCCGAGAAATTCTCTCTGTGTAAATCTAGATGTCAAAGTTTTTTAATATCAAGTATTTAGAACGACCAAATTTTCAACAACTAATGTAATATAAATATGTTCCCAAATGTATATTATGGATGGCAATAAAAACAAAGTACTGGCAATACACTAGAAGAAGGAAGTGTTACAAAAATAAGCACTGGCAAAGCACAAAACACAAATCTTTATTACCGTTTTTCAAACGTGTCTACGGTTTTTCTGAAAAAAGTACTAGAGAACAGTGGTATAACAAAAATAAGCATTGGCAAAGCACAAAATACTTTGGTAAATAAAATAAATACAGCACTTGTTTTGCATAAATGCCTACGTTTTTTGAAAAACAAAAAATCTGTCAATTCAATAAATTCGAACACTTTGCCAATGCCAGAAAAGTGTGCTTCTGCAGCTCTTTGAATCGTTTTGAATTTAATGAAAAGTTGCAATGGACGAATTCATACACTCACAATATAAATATCTTCTGTTACCGATTCAAGTTTTTTTGTGAAGTTTTACGTAAAGTTTGTTTTCAACTGAAGAATCAATTAAAATCCATAGAAATTTTTTTTCAACTATTTCTATCGATAGTTAAAAAAAAAACAAACTATAGAAATATGCGTTTTTTCGGAAGTAGTTAAATATTGGCAGTTAAGTTATTTTGAATTTTATTTTTTCTCTTTAAAAAAAAGTCCTATAAATCACACAACATTTTTTACAAAAAGAGTTTGTTTAAATACAAAAATATTTCAATTAAATTTACAAGAAATTTAAACATACCAACATAACAAACATACAAACAAATACAAAAACTGCCTTTTTGTTCTGTTTTGTAATTAAAAAAAACTATTAAATTTCAAAAACAAAGGAAGAAAATCGTTTTTTTTTTACGTTTTGTGCGTTAAATATTAAATGTTGTTTTAAAAGACTTTCTGTTGTTTTTACTACTTTTAACGGTTATTTAAACAATGTTTAAAAATAAATATCAAAATGTGTTGAATAAACAGAAAAATCAGCAGTCCTTTTTCTAATTATGTTTTCAGTTGATTTTATAGGTATTTTACGTAGTTTTTAACATTACAATATTGTGAGTGTAGATCTATTGTAAAAATTCTTTGATATTATACAGATAATTTTCATAGTGTACATAAAATTTGTAATATAATTCTATATTAAAAAAAAAATTATGAATTCAAATTGATTGACAATTTTTATTTAAACCGATGATTCAATACCGGTATCGTACCGGTATTAAGGCATTGGTATTGTATCTGTTATCAAGAGTGCAGCAATTTTCATGCAAATGAATGTTTATAGTCAGTAGACCAAAATCGATTTTGACTAAATAATTTTACGAATCAAAGAATTTGCAACAAAATGGCATCGATTTGTTATTGCATATTTTTGCATATTTCGTTACAAATGCATATTTTCGCATATAGTACATTAAATACATATTATAGAAAATATATTGGCATTTTTGTTGCACATTTTCAAATTAATTGCATATTTTTAAATATTTTTCAATAATTAAAATCAAGATTTAATTAAAAATAAACTAAAGAAAGCATTTGTAACCCTTAACGCAGCATTAAGTTGTAATTTGTTAATTTATATTGGATTTCATTTTTAAACCAACGCTTACGAGTAATAAATTGATTTTTAAAAATAAACAAATTTAATGTGCATATTTGTTAATTTTTAGTGAATATTTTCGAATTTTTATATTTTTTTTGGCGCATATTTTGGCTTTTTTACTACATAATTTAAGCGCATATTTTTAATTTTTTTGTGTATGAAACGGTTTTTAAACGGATAACGGTATTTAAAATGTATCGGCGGCCAACCTTGAAAATTATTGAAGTAGCTCATAATTTTTTTTAATTTTGTAACTATTTTTTAGTTTACACATTTTTTAAATAAAAAATTGGTCTTCTTATAAAGATTTGATTTAAAAATAAAACACATAAAATTTAGAGAAATGAGGCTACGCCTCAAATGGTAAATACGCTGGGTCCAATTCTGTCATACTCACTTCAACATATCGGCCAGTATCTCACGAATAAATTCTATTGGCTTCCAGTTGCGGGCTTGTCCCTATAGACATAAGCCTTAATATAGTTCCATAAAAAATAGTCTAAAGACGTTAAATCGCACGATCTAAGCGGCCAATTGACCGGCCCAAACGTGAAATAAACTCTTAACCGAACTCGCCTCTCAATTGAACCATTGTTTCGCATGCTGTGTGGCATGTCATCCAAAGCCAGCTCTTCCCTTTTGTGCAAAAATAAAATTTGTAACCATCGCACGGTAGCGCTCGCCCTTCACAGTAACGTTCCTGCCTTCGTCGTCTTTGAAAAAGTACGGCCCAATGATGGCACCGGCCCATAATTCACACCAAACAGTCCATTTTTCGGGATGCCTTGGCAGTTCTTGCAATGCTTCTGTCTGCTCTTCACAACAAAAATTAATGCTCACGTATCCATTCAACCAGAAATGAGCTTCGTCTCTGAACACAAATTTCCGTTAAAAAAGTGGATCTTCATCCAACTTTGCCAGTGCCCATTCACCAAAAGTTAGCCGTTCTGGTAGGTCGTGTGGCTTCAATTCTTGCACCAGCTGTATTTTAATAGTTTTAGAACCAAGTCATTTCGCAAAATGTTCCACGTAGAGAAGGAACATAATTGCTGCGAACGGCTCCGAATAGATAACTCACGGTCATCAACAACACTTGCGGATACAGCTGCGATATTTTCTTCTCTATGCACTCTACGTATGCGTGTTGGTGGTTTAATGTCCAATAAGTGGTTTAATGTCCTCAGAAGGTCGCTCAAACTGACCATAAATTGGAAGAAGTGCATGATGCATTTTCTTAACAGAGCATGAATTTTGATAATAAAATTCAATCTGCAAGCGTTGTTCGTTTGTAAGTCGATTCATGGTTAAATAATAGACCAAACTGAACATGTTTACATGAAAACAGTTGAGCTGCCAAAAACAGTGTTGCCAAAACGAAAGTTGCTAAAAAAAATTACCATTTAATAAAATATGAGGAAATATTTTTTTAGAAGTAGATTTTGGTGATTATCGGCACATTTAAAATTAAAACACCATAAAGTTCATTCCACAAAGGCAATGAAATTATGTCAGCTAATTCAACAATACTTTTATAGCATAGTGTATATGCCATGTATGTCGTTATATTGACTATATTTAAATTGGCGGTTAAATCTGTTTTTTTTTATTGTCACAATAACACATGGTATTGCACATTTTTTTTTTTTAATTTTTTTGCTTGCGTATGTTAAAAATGGCAATCAATGCAGTGATGCATTAATTTGTAAACTCATTTTAAGCGTATTTTTTTATTTTATTTATTAACATTAAGCATTCATGTTTTGTATTTATTTTTTTTTTTAATGAATGATTTTTATTTTGTTTCTTTCAGGATTTTCCTTTCACTGAGGTGACATGTCTGGTTGATGGCGTGGTTAAATTAAACGTAATTTTACTCATTACATCACATTACAAAAAATGGTTCACTTGAAAGTATAATATATCGTAATTTATTTTTGAGTTATATAATGTACATGTGTAATTTTTACACAGTACGTTCATATGTATACACACGTTTATATGTATACTTTTCACTTGACTTTAAGTTAAATAATTTGCAAATTTCCCAATAGAATTAAAAACTGTTTGCATTTCTATTACGAATAAACTTTTTTGTAACAAAATTATTTTTAAGTTTTAGAAAGACAGTAATGAGACCTTTAAAAGTATGTAATACCTTAAGGCATTGACTTGTTCATAATGTATAAAGGACACTGAAAAAATAAATGAATGATGAAAGATTAATATTTGTTTAGCTGATTTGACTTGTTTTTTTTTTTTTTTGGGGGGGATTTACAAATGGTGTCCAAAATAGAGACATATTATTTATTTTTGATATTAAATGATATGTAAAAAAAGAGCATAAAAAAGCATACAAAAGCAAAAATAATAAATTTTGACTTTGAGTTGACGTTGTAAGGCTATGAGATTATCGGGCTATATAATTATAAGTATCGCTTAAAAGCTCTCTAGTGTCGATCACAACTATTTTTGTTAAAATTTTTCTGCAGGTTTCCCTAAAATAGCAAAAAGTGAAAATGGAACATATATATATGTTCCATTTTCACTTTTTGTTATTATGTTATATATATATTATATATAAACCATTCATCGTCAAATTTTAAAAACAAGACAGTTGTGATCGAACTACTTCACAGTATGGTTATGAATAGCCAGTTAGGTGTCGATTATGCATTGAGTACTGAGAGTCTTTTTATTTGTTCTCTCCTATCTTAATGAAACTCCGATATGGAACACGTATTTTTTTTTTTTTTTTTTTTTGAGGCCCAATATCATATTCATATTATTAATGTTAACAAACAAATACATTGTGTTTACAAAATTAAGCTTTTAAAAGTTAAAAATTTGTTAATTTAAATAATTAGTTTGTCAAAATGACAAAATTTTAATAGACAATGAGAAACAAAAGAAACTTTTATCCTGTGTAAAATTTAGATTTATTATAATCCAAGATAAAATATTGTTTAAAAAAATATTCTCACAAATGTATTCAAAACTATGGCAAGTGAGTTTACAATTTGCTTTTATAACATAAAATACCACCCTAAAACGTTAAATCATGGTTATCATTTGGGTCGTTTTCACAACGCACAGTGGTTCCAAACACAAAAAACATGGTAATAAATATAGATGTTTTAAACTACTGGTCCAATCGGGAAATGGTGTTCCCAAAAATTGAAAAGCGGGAGCTAACCTTTAAGGAAAATGTTTCTGTGGTCACCCTGTTTTAACACAGGGTGTGCTACAGGGTGTCAAAGTTGACCATCTCGAGTATGAAAGAGCTTTAAAGGGGTATAACTTCTATAACCATGCATCGATTTTAGTGTTTTTTGGACTTTTTTAAATCTAAGTTACGAGACAAAGCAAAAACATGCTTCATGTACCATAGTAACTCTTACAGTTAAAAAAATATTTCACTTTGAATTTCAAAATCTTCATTTTTCGCCTTGACTTTTTTAATAGTTTTGCCAATAGATTATTCATTTTTCAAAGAAAATGCTCAAAATTTTTTCAAGTCATTCTAATGACCTTTCTTAAACTCCTAAAGAAAACTTTTTTGAATTATCTTAAGCCGTTTCGCAGTGATACTATTTTAAACTCAAAAATTAAAAGTGTGTTCTGAAAAATGGGGTTTTTTGGTCAGATAAGGGGTAACTTCACACACCTTTATATATATTTTGCTGATATTTTTTGGATTAGTTTTTTACATAGTTTGATAGAGTAGACTTCAAAAATGCTTAATGGTATAGTTTAAAGCATTTTTGGATATGCACCCTACGTCCAGCATTGGTCGAAAATGATGAATTTTTGAACAGAATTCTATGTTTATGACCGTGATAAAAAAAAGTCACGCCACTTAGAGACGATTTGAAATTTTTATACTGTAAAGAGATTTATTCTAATGAGTTTGCCACTTCATTTGCCGCCGCCCGCTCAAAAACGTAGCCTGGAGAGCAAATTTTGTGGAAAAAGTCATTTTTTCAAAAGCCTTTTTTTGATTTATAAAAAAAGCGTACTTATATTATCAATTTCAGCAAGATTTTATTTTATTTTTAATAAAACGTAAATAATTGTCCTACATTCCAAAAATCTTTTCGATATTGCTTATGGTTATTTTTACATAAAACATCAAAGTTCAATGTAGTATATCTAACTATAATTAATTGTACATTTATTGGCTTTTGCTTTCGGTAATGTTAAAAAATTTAAATAATTTCAGAAATTTTTTTACATATTATTAAATTAGACTTAGTTATCAATTCAACGATGCATAAATCGTTTATCTAGTGTAATAAATGAATTCAAACTATTGCGCTTAAATCAGGCATTTCAGGTCAAATTGCAGTATTTAACAAATTTATATATTCAGGTATACAGAGCGTGTTGCATTATATTTCTCTAAAAGGGTTACGGGTTTTTTTATTTTTTTAATACTATTTCAAAAACCTAATAAGATATAAATGCAGGTAGAAAATGCGTTTTATGATGTAACATTTGCATAACATATTGTTTTAATGGGCTAATATAATGCGTTTTTTTTTATTTTACCTATTTCAGTTTTTTGTTTTTACAAATCCAGTACCTGCTCGATTTTTTGTTTATAAAAAAACAAATATTTGTAATATATAAGCGTAGTAATTTTAAAAGGAGGTTATTTGAGTTAAGCAGTCATGGAGGTTACAATAAAATATAGCTCCCTTTGTAAAGTAATTTGGGATACTCTTGCCAATACTGATATACGATCGGAAAAAAATAGGAAAACTGATTGATACCATTGTCTACTCGTATGGCTTAAATATAAAGCCAGATGAAATTGAAAATTTTTACAAAATTTATGAAAAAAGGATTAAAGATTCCGATTATTCTATACAAAAATTTATGAAGAAGAGTCAAGATTGGCTTAATAAGGAGATGTCAGTAGTTATTGAACAGAAAAAAAGGGGCCGCCCTAAAAAAGATTATGAAGAGGTCCAGATTAGGACTAAGAAGGTAAAACAGGAAGAAATGATTAACACACACTCCGCTAATGAAATAAAGGATTCTTTTAAAGCAGCTTTGACACGTATACAGCCTAAAGAAACAGGGAAAATTGTCGACGTCCTACCAACTGCGTCTCCTAAGCGTTTGAAGCGCATGATACAAAGTATTCCAACACCAAAATCATCAACTTCCTTTACCAGTGAAGATGCATTAGCTCTTTTTCTAAATTTGGGGTTAACGAGAAATAAATATGGTATTTTAAGAAAAGCTCTCATTGAAAAAGGATATGATATTTTTCCTAGCAGTAAAGCAATAAAAGAAACAAAAGAAAATATTTTAAAACCAATAACATCCCCAGTGCATGCCTCTATTGAAGGCGCAAAAGTTGAACTATCACAGTTAATTGACAATACTGTTTCTAGAATTATGTCCACATTTAGCAGCAAAGATATTGAAAGATGCAAGCAATCTGATGTCGTGTTAATGTTCAAATGGGGCTGTGATGGCACATCTGGGTTTTCCGAATACAAACAACCATCTGGAAGCAGCAAAGAAAAAAAGTTTTTCATCAATTTTTATGGCTTCTTTTGTGCCGTTAAGAATGCGGTTGTATAATAAATTACCTTCAACCTCGTCTGCAAATGATATATGGACGAATTTAACCCCTGGATCTAAATTTTTATGTCGTCCAATACGATTTGAATATGTAAAAGAAGACATGATTTCAACACAAAGTTTAGTAGATTCAATAGAAAGGGAAATTTCGAGCTTGTCTCCACTTTACGTGGAAATATCTGGACAAGTTATTAAAGTTTCATTTCAACCACAACTTACAATGATTGATGGAAAAGTTGCAAATGCAATTACAGACACAACATCTACTTGGAAATGTAATATATGTGGAAAATTAAGTTCACAGTTTCATGAAGATAGTGATACAATTTCTATGAACGAAAACGCTCTGAGGTTTGGGATATCGCCACTTCATGCCAGAATAAGATTTATGGAATATTGTTTACACCTCGCATACGATCTCAAATACCGCCTTATTCCAGGAAACCTAAGCCTTTCCGTAAACAAAAACACTGATCTACACAACATGAGAAAAGAAGAGAAGAAAAGAATTCAAGATGAATTTAAATTAAGACTTGGATTAATCATTGATACGCCCCTTCAGGGGTTTGGAAGTTCCAATGACGGAAATACAGCAAGGCGTTTTTTCGAAGATCCAGAAACTACCTCCTCAATTACGGGTCTCGATAAAAACCTACTAAAACGTTTTAAAGTTATATTAGCAGTCATTAACAGTAAAAAACCTATTAATGTGGCTAAATTTAAACTCTTTGCCAATGAAACAAAAGACATTATACTCACCATGTACTCTTGGAGGCCAATGACACCAACAGTACATAAAGTATTAGCTCATGCCAAAGAAATAATAGAAAACAGTATGTTGCCTTTAGGCGAACTGACTGAAGAAGCCCAGGAGGCCAGAAATAGAGACGTCAAACATTTTAGGCTTTTTAACACACGTAAGTGCTCCAGAATAGCTCAAAATTCCGATTTGATGGAATTTTTATTAATATCATCGGATCCAGTACTTTACTCCATAAGAACAAAATGGTTACCAAAAATAAGCATAGACATTGAAAAGGAAGATTCTGAATCTATGCATATAAACGACCTTTTAACTTTTGATACTTCAGACTACTTTGTAGAAAATGTGTAGTCCTTAGGAATATATTCATATTTTTAGCACAATTACTACTGTACCAGTTAAATTTAATAAAACCTTATCTTTAGAACAAAAAAAAAACATTATTTTGTCTTTCAAATAAATGAATATATGGTAGTTATTTACCTGTTTTATATGGAAAATTAGAACAATATATTATGCAAATGTTACATCATAAAACGCATTTTCTACCTGCATTTATATGTTATTAGGTTTTTGAAATAGTATTAAAAAAATAAAAAAACCCGTAACCCTTTTAGAGAAATATAATGCAACACGCTCTGTATACCTGAATATATAAATTTGTTAAATACTGCAATTTGACCTGAAATGCCTGATTTAAGCGCAATAGTTTGAATTCATTTATTACACTAGATAAACGATTTATGCATCGTTGAATTGATAACTAAGTCTAATTTAATAATATGTAAAAAAATTTCTGAAATTATTTAAATTTTTTAACATTACCGAAAGCAAAAGCCAATAAATGTACAATTAATTATAGTTAGATATACTACATTGAACTTTGATGTTTTATGTAAAAATAACCATAAGCAATATCGAAAAGATTTTTGGAATGTAGGACAATTATTTACGTTTTATTAAAAATAAAATAAAATCTTGCTGAAATTGATAATATAAGTACGCTTTTTTTATAAATCAAAAAAAGGCTTTTGAAAAAATGACTTTTTCCACAAAATTTGCTCTCCAGGCTACGTTTTTGAGCGGGCGGCGGCAAATGAAGTGGCAAACTCATTAGAATAAATCTCTTTACAGTATAAAAATTTCAAATCGTCTCTAAGTGGCGTGACTTTTTTTTATCACGGTCATAAACATAGAATTCCGTTCAAAAATTCATCATTTTCGACCAATGCTGGACGTAGGGTGCATATCCAAAAATGCTTTAAACTATACCATTAAGCATTTTTGAAGTCTACTCTATCAAACTATGTAAAAAACTAATCCAAAAAATATCAGCAAAATATATATAAAGGTGTGTGAAGTTACCCCTTATCTGACCAAAAAACCCCATTTTTCAGAACACACTTTTAATTTTTGAGTTTAAAATAGTATCACTGCGAAACGGCTTAAGATAATTCAAAAAAGTTTTCTTTAGGAGTTTAAGAAAGGTCATTAGAATGACTTGAAAAAATTTTGAGCATTTTCTTTGAAAAATGAATAATCTATTGGCAAAACTATTAAAAAAGTCAAGGCGAAAAATGAAGATTTTGAAATTCAAAGTGAAATATTTTTTTAACTGTAAGAGTTACTATGGTACATGAAGCATGTTTTTGCTTTGTCTCGTAACCTAGATTTAAAAAAGTCCAAAAAACACTAAAATCGATGCATGGTTATAGAAGTTATACCCCTTTAAAGCTCTTTCATACTCGAGATGGTCAACTTTGACACCCTGTAGCACACCCTGTGTTAAAACAGGGTGACCACAGAAACATCTTCCTTAAAGGTTAGCTCCCGCTTTTCAATTTTTGGGAACACCATTTCCCGATTGGACCAGTAGTTTAAAACATCTATATTTATTACCATGTTTTTTGTGTTTGGAACCACTGTGCAACGCTCTTAATTTGTAAACAAGAATGCTGTACGAACGTTTTTTTTTTTTTACGGTTAAAAAAGCTTTGCAAAATATGTTTGAGAACGGTATAAAAAACTATCCTCACAGCTTAAAACATAGTTATCATTTATGTAGTTTTTAAAACGCTTTAAACCTGTAAATCGGAAAGTTCTGAAAACGCTGTACCACCTTTTGAAGTCTTTTAAAACGCTTTCAAGATAGTATTTTTCTACCTGGGTATCTTTGCTACATAGGCAATATGTACATATAACAAAGTTTTTGTTTATTTAAGAATTTCAACGCGTCGTTTCAACGACATGTTTCCATACAAAAAAGTAATAATGTTGAAAACACATTTAAAAAAACTATATTTTTCAAAAACTGTTGTACATAAACATACTATTTTATTATTTTATTGTAAATTTTCTAATAAATTTAAATATTATTTTACATATCAGCGGATTTAAATATTTTTACAATATTATTTTTTGCAGTGAACAGAAGACATTGAATACAATAAAAATATAACATTATCCCAATTTTTTTGAGAATAGACTCATACTACTGTCAAAATAAGTGGTTCATATAGTTTAAGAAATAATGATATGAACCATATATTTTGGAAGTGGTATGATGATAAGTGGTGTTTTTACAATGAGATATAAAAGGTTTTACATTTTAATGTGCTTAAAAATCTGGGTGCAATTGTTTAGGAATTTTGGCCCGCATTTTTTATCACATCCCAGCAAAAAATATGGAATGGATTATTAAAGAATCAATTTTTCATTGATTCCAAATTCATGCTTGATTTTCCACTTCTAAAGAACTTCTTTTTTTACAGCTACCAAAGATGTAAATTTGAACAAAATTTAATGCTTCCAAATCTAATCCATCCAACTCGGACCAATCACAAATTAAGGGGGTAAAAATGAGGGGAAAAATATACTGTATACATTTTTTTGTAAAGGAGCATATCTGGAATATGAGAAATTTAAAATTTTTGAACCCAACTTTAAAATACTCGAGAAAAGATAAGTTTTAATATTCATGTTGACTCGGCTTTGAAGTCAACGTTACCATAAATTAGGTGAAAAAATTCTTTCGTAAAAGTTAAAAAAAGAATGTGAATTCTAGGGATATCGGGATTTTCTCATAGGAAAGTTTGCTTGTGAACTTTCATTACAACATAAGCATTGCTAAAGATGCAGTGAATAAGAGTCATAAAAGAGAACTTCCACCCTATGATAAGCCAATACAAAATTCATTACTTCCGATCGAAAGTTTCATAACATCGATTTCCAAATCATTGCAATGTATTTATTCATTCTTTATATATTCTTTTGATGTTTTTTTTTGGGATATAGTTAATTTTTTTATTTTTTAAACTGCAAGTGGGGTTATACCATTTTCAAAATTAGCATGTATCATTTTGTTATGGTTCAGTTGGACTTTACTTAACTTTTTTTGTTTAATATATTTTATTAATATATTAAATTTTATTAAAGTTCGCTGATATAACCAAACCTAATACAACCAATTTATTATCTTATAAATTTTATATTATAATTTAATCCACTATGTACTAGGTATATTAACTGGCAGAAAATCGGGAAATTGTTAAGAAGATTTTTATTCTATTGAATCTGCCTGATAAAAAATATAAAAATAAACTCGTCCCAGTAGAAATTCTTTGCTTTGTTTTACAAAAAAATCAATTGGTTTTAGCCAAAAAAAAGCTTTTAGACATGTTTTAAAAACACATGTTTTCACAACGACTGGACATTACATAACAGATAAGACAATTTGCACAAAAAATTTAAAATTTTTATTTGTTTAATTTTTGCGAATTCAAGCTTTTAACGTGGATATTGGTCATACAATTTTTTCTGACATTATTGTATTACTTTGTCATACAAAAATAATTCGAATATTCTTGTTTATACACTCAGGGAACTTCTGTTTTAAAAATATGTCGTGCGCGCCGGTAGGCTAGTTGGTAGCGTGCTGGCTTATCAGTGCGGGGGTCGTGGATTCGATTCCCACCAGAGGCACTGGTCTGTTTTCGCTACAACGCGCCGAAGGCCATAGTAGCTAGTGCTCGGTTAGGGTAATAGTATATAATTTGTAATTATATGATTATTAATTAATAAAAAAAATAAAAAAAAAAAAATATATGTAGTTGTTTGGGTTGTAATACAGTTTATTTATTTTTAATGTAAATGTCAGTCATTTGTAGAACAAATTATATTTTTTACAACTTTGTTGTTCATTTAAAAAAACAAATCCCATTAAATGACTGTTTTATGATTTTAAATTAATTTTTTACAGTTGTTTTTTGTTATTCAAAAACCTAAAAAAAAGTAAATGTGTGTTTACTTTTTAGTAACATGAGGTTCAGTTTTTAAACACTAAAAAATAAATGACACTGTTCTTGAAGTGAAATTTCATTTATTTTTAACTACATTTGCAGTGGTCTTTACCTACATAATATTCTAAGTGTATAAGTTTTTTGTATTATCAAAAAAGAAGAACTCATACCACTTTCAAAATAAACATTTTTGTCAAATCGGTAATTTTAAAGAAATGTTCCTCAATATTTCTATAATTTCTGAAATTATTAAATCTTTCTTGTATATACAAAGACTGTTGTACCGAATTACATATTTAACTCGTTTTCTTAAAAGGCCGATTAAAAAAAAAAAATAAAAAATTTTCAGAAAAATCTGTCCTTAGTAATCATAATTATTTCATCCAAATTAGTTGTTTCGTATTGATTAAAAATTAGCTGTTTCGTATTGATCACGACATCTTATAACACAGCGCAACAAATGAAGACTTTTGAAAAAATGCACGGACTCGACAGTATAGGTTCGATTGTACTACTAAAGGTTAGTAAAACCCTGTACTCGGTTTGGCCGGTTTGACTACCAATTTTTTTTATGGACCTCAAAAGGTTTTGAAAATCAGTGCACCACTCAAAAAAAAGTGTCCTCAGTTTTTGGCCCACAGCTAATTCAGATTTGATGATATTGCTTAACTATTTTTTGGCAATAATGTAGTGAAGAGTCTACTGAACAAATTTTTTAAATATTTTATGTGCAAAAAATCATTTTTTCCTGCACTTTTTTGAAAAAATATAGGAGATTTTTTCTATTTGCTTTTTTCAGCATAACTTACAGGGTTATGATTTATAACAATATAGCCATTGTAAATCTGAACAACTTTTGTGAACATATCAGTACAATCTGAATGTGTCTAGGCATCCGAAATAGCTTACAAAGACCACTTTGTACCTTATAAATAGTCGTTTTTGACTAGACTACACTTTTATTGCATTTTTGTTCAGTTTTTTGTTGTTGAATAATTTCAATATTCTTCTTTATTTAATTTTGTTTCTATTAACAAAAAAAGTACACTCCAAAAAAAAAGTAAGTAAAGTCAGCAAAATATTTTGATGAGTCAGCAAAATTTAAGTCAGTAACAAAATTAATAGATTAGCAACAAAATTAGTAGATTCAGCAAAAGTTTTGCTAACACTTAGTGTTTGCTGAACATTAGTAGGCTAAAAAAACTCAAAAAATTTGTAGACAAATTATACTTTACATGAATTAATGTTATATCTGAAAATAAATAGAAATAATTATATATAACATCAACGAGTCATCTTTCCACTACTTACATAAATAGTTGTCTAAATGATGCTATATTTTAAAGGAAGGCCAATGCGGCAGATAATTATAGAATCGAAACGAAAAAATAACAAAATATAACATATACAACCCTTTTTTTTTGCAATAAGAAAAAGGAAACATACAAATCTACCTAAGTTGTGTGTCTTTGTCGTTCGCTTTAGCATTGGTTTTTACAAGACGTTCGTCGAATGAGTGACTACATGTATTTTGTTTTTGTATTACATGTATTTTGTTATTGTTTTTCCGTCCGTGTGAAGAAAAACGTCATCTAAAAACAGGGTATTAGTCTGTCTACGTGTTGTATATTTGTTTGCAATTTGACCACACTAGATTATTAATCTCTATAAACATTTAGTTTACTAATACACATTTTATCTTTATTAAGTTTAAATATTTTATTTTGTCTTTTATTCAATCCACAATATCTCAGTTGCTTTTGCAATTTTTAAATTACAATACATATAAAAAGACACATTAACACATTTTTTTTAAATACCACTTTCAAATTAACGTTTCAATACACTATATAAAAAAAATTGTTTTTGTGAGATAGCCAACTTATTGCAGTGACACAAAACTGACATTATTCGTTCTCCTATATTTTGCAAAAAAAAAAACTGGGCGAAGTAGGATGGTCAAATATTGACAAATTTTTCGATAGTTTTTAGTATATTATTTATTATTTACCTGAATTTGGTAAATGTTAGAAATTTTACTATATCAGTAGGTATAACTTGTAATGGAGAATTTGAAAAAAGAGCTAGTTCCGAGTTTTTTGGGTAATAAAAAGCTAAATTTCGGCTAAAATTACTTTTATTTTCTATTTATAAAAGAGGATAGATGTTTTTTTTTTTATCGATTTGGAAAGTTTCATTATGTAAGTCGTATTAATTTTGGAGAAGATATTCGTTGCATATTTTCCTTCATATTTATTTCAATATTCGTGTGTGTAATTTTATTATATGTTTCATTTATTGCCCATAATCATAAGGTACGCATACGCTTGTTATACGCACACTATACGTACACTATTCGCACACAGAGAACAGATTCGTTGTGACAACTGAATTTGTCGTCAACCGAATTTACACGTACTATCACATTATTCGGTTACTGCTGTCTACATTTGTAGTTATGTCTACTATACTAGAACAATATATTCAGTACATCCAACCGAATTTTGTGTTTAATTACTTTCGTAGTAAACAAAATACTGTTTACAATTTTATTGTTTTTTTAATTTTTAAACAAAAAATTAAAAGTTTTACAAGATAGATAAAGCTATTAAAATATAATTGTTAAAAAATGTACAAAACGTCTAAGTGATGGCATCTTTCTAGAAACAACGAAATACAAAATATGAAGTAAAGGGTGTTTTTTATACAGGTATAGACCTTTAAGTTGGCAACACATTTTTTACTGGCGGCCATTTTGTCAGCTGTCAAGTGATTTATGTTTAGTTTGGTTTGACATTTCAACATGAACAACGCTTCCAAACTGTGTCAATTTATTTCGAAAATCATGATTTTGTTCGAAATACATATCGCGCACTACGTCCATTTTACGGTCAACATAATCGTCCATCAGAGCAATTAATTGGATTAACTATGGAACGTTTTCGCACCACGTTTACTCTAAATGATAATATGCATTCACAAAGATGTCGTACAGTGCGTACAGAAGAAGTCATTGCTGCTGTAGGCGTAGCGTAGAGGAAGACCCAGTCTATCCGCCATCGTGCACAATTGGATATGTGTCCATCCACTTTATGGAACATTTTGCAGAAAAATATTGGTTTGCGTGCTTACAAAATCCAACTCGTGCAACAATTGAAGCCACACGATCACCTAGCCAGGCGTAGATTCGGTGAATGGGCCCAAAACAAGATTGCAGTTGATACCGATTTTCAGAAGCGAATTTTGTTTAGCGATGAAGCTCACCTTTGGTTAAATGGATACGTCAATAAACAAAACTGCCTTATTTGGAGTGATGATAGTCCTCAAGTGTATGTTGAGACACCGTTACATCCAGAAAAACTGGCTGTTTGGTGTGCTTTATGGACTGGTGGAATCATTGGTCCGTACTTCTTTAAAAACGATGCTGGTCAGAACGTTACAGTCAATGGTGACCGCTATAGAGCCAAGATTACTGACTTTTTCGTTCATCAATTGAACAACAATTATGTGCAGGAGCTGTGGTTTCAACATGTCACACAGCTCGTGCCACAATTGATTTATTGAAGAAAACGTTTGGTAACCGCATAGCTTCACTTGGAGGATAACATTCGCCGCGTTATTGCCAATATACGGCCACAAAAGAAAAAGTCATCGAAAATTGGATCTCCAGATCAGACTACCTCCGAGTCAGCCGTAGTGTTCATATGCCAGAAGCAATATTTCAATTACTATGGCAGAATAATTTAAAAAATTCATCGTTGTTTTATTCCATTTCAAAGTTCTATACCTCTATAAAAAATACCCTTCATAACATGTCGAGATAGCTCAAATGGCAGAGCGATTGACTGACAACATGGTGTCCTAGGTTTGAATCCCGTGTTAAAACATTTAATTTAAAAAAAATTGTCGGTATTTTTAGACTAATTATTTTCAACTTCTAGATAGTGTATATATAACTACTTATTTTTGTTTATTTGTAAACTGGAATCTGTTTTTATCACATGTCGAGATACCTCAAATGATATTGTATTGTTGATCTTTTAAAATTCCATTTCATTTTGAATTGTCAGGTTTGAGATCATAATTAAAATGTCACTGAAGTTATAAATTTAAAAGATCAACAATACATGCAAAATTCTGAAGCCAAACTAACGGGTACAATGAAGCGTAAATTATAATATGAAAAACAATCAACTAAACTATGTTGTGTTTAAAAATTAGTATACATGCCGGATTCCCTATTCGTTCCTAGTAATGGTAACATTAGAGACGGAAATAGCTTATATTATTCGGGTAAACAACTTATAAAAAGGAAAAACATCAGCTTTTTCAGTAAGTGGTTGATGTAAAGGGTTTCTCAATACGCCGCCGGCATGCAAACCGAACCAAACAGTTATTTTTAGTGGATAAAGTGAAGATTTTCACCAAACCAATAACGCATATTTTGCTTATTGACGAACCCATTGAGCCAAAAATGAGCTTCGTAACTGAAGATGATTTTGCGATTAAATTCGCTCTTAAAGTTGCGGTCACCGACTCCGAATTTCGGTAGTACATTTTTATATTTTGCATACGTTGTTAGTTCGTGTTCTTTACCATGATGAAAATGTTGAGTTTACTGAAAAAAAGGAAAGTAACAGTTAGATGATCAGTGAAATAGTGCGTTCACAAATTAAATTCAAAGTTGTCAAGTATCTATTGGAAAACCCTACATATACCTTATCAAACTATGAGTTCTTGTAGGTGGTGGATTAGAATGAGGCTGAAGATGATCTAGTAGCTTTAGTCGAAGGAGCGGCATTCCGTATAGTGTTGAAGAATTTTTAAAGCGTTGGTGGCCAATGGTATGAAGAAAAGCGTTACAAGAGCATTATGTGGGATTGCTTTCTGAACGTGAGTAAATTTTTAAATCAAATTCAATAAAATATTATTTATGAAAGATGTATATCTATAATATTAATTTAAAAAACTATTCTCCCATATGTATGTAAAACGATTGCAAAGTACTCTTTTTGTTGCTTTTCTAACGCTTTGAGAACTTTAAAATTGTAAATAGGTAACTTCTAGCAAGGTTTACAGACCATGGATAAATGACTTTAAAAATTGTTTCCCAACGTTTAGATAACGTTATAATTTGCCACTCTGACACGCTAAATTATTGTTAACATTTGGGTCGTTTTTACAACGCCCTTAATTTGTAACCAAGAATGTTATACAAATGCTCTATTGACAGTAGAAAAAGCATTGCAAAATTTGTTTTTGCAACGCTTTGAGAGCGGTATAAAATACCATCCTCACACCGTAAAACATGATTATCGTTTGGGTCGTTTTCAAAACGCTTTAAACCTGTAAATCGGAATGTTTTAAAACGCTTTAACGATCGTTTTTTTCTACTTGGGACCATTTTAGTTATGATCTCAAACCTGACAATTAAAAATAAAAACAGTTTTCAATAATTTTTTGTTTTTATTAAATTTAGTTTTTTTAAATTTATTTTAAAACTCATTATTTTGTCCATACTGGTATGTATATAAGTAACCACACATTTTATTATTTTTCAAGGTGGTTAGTAATGATATGACATTATTTTGCGTGACGTCACATTATAAAGGTAATGGGATTTGTAATTTCAATTGTAAGTAATTTTCATTACTATATATGTACTTATATAACCACATATAATGCTCTGTTATGTTATACTTGATAAATAAAAACATAAATTTTACATTACAAATGTACTTACTAGAAGTGAAAAAATATTGAGTCCAAAAATTGATTTACAAAAATCTTTTATATCATTACTTTATTTTAAAAATATTGTTAAAACTAAGTACTTATGGGTAAAGCATTATTTTATGTATTGAAATAATTATAAAATAAACTAGTAATTAATGAGTCTGTATTATTTGTACTTAAGTAATGGTGTCATTAAGGGTAGTAAAATTAACGTTTCTACAATGGTTGGGGTTATTAAAGTGTTACTATAATTTAGTATGAGTTGAGATGCTTTGGACAAGCACTACGGCAAGCGCATGGCACTCACACTATATTTTATACAATGTGCCAGAAAAGTTTAGTATAGTTTACTAATTTTACCTACTACTTTCGCTTTACTACCAATTACAGGCACAATAAGGTAAAAGTAGATAAAAAGTTAATTTTCCTGTAAAACAACATATTTTTCTGTAGCTTTTACTGATTTTTATATTTTAGTGTACTGATATTTTGTCTAAGCAACAATGTCATTATTATTATTATTTGCTTGATGTCGATGGTAATGCTCACAGAGATGATGATTATCATCACTAACAATGTTACCATATGCAATTGAGCATTTTAAAGCTACACAAAACCTCAACTGAAACCACATATACTACAGAGAATGTTGAGGCCAACAGGAAATTTTTTGGTTCTTTTATTTTGTTCTGTTGAAACAAACAATGTTTTTCTGTGGATTTCTTTTTGAGAAACAGAAGCATTTTAAGTTTTTTATTAAGTTAGTAACAATGATGAAAGGCTTATACGAATACTTGCCAAATTGTAATTTATTAAAAAAAGTTCATGTTGGTTTTTGTGAACGCTTATTGGTTAGTATCCACATTTGAAAAAAATACATGATTTTCTATAAATTTATGATATGGTTCTATCCTTTACAAGATTTGCAATATTGCAGATCCAAGCTTAACTAAAAGTTGTACATTTGTATTAAAGCTATTAAAGGGTATTTGAAAGTCAATGTAAATGGACATTACATTACCATCATCTCTTTTGTATACATTTGCCAACTAAACCAGAATACAGGAACCAAGTAAAATAGTTTTGGGTTAGGTCAGTTTAAATATATGAAGTATCAACAGTAGTGTAAAAATAGAAAATGTAAAAAGCTCAAAGGACCTTAATAAAAATGAAACCAACATTGTAATAAAAAAAAAACAACAACAGCAAAAATAAAACAAAAATACAATGTGCAATAACAAAACAATATCTTCTTGTGGTTAACATTTTGTTTGCTTTCTGGTGCCCAACCATAAAGCCTGCATTTAAAAACATTTACTTGTGCTGCCTGCATATGTGTAAGTGCATAATTCCATCTTCACTTAAACAAATGCAACAAATTGGAAATGTTATAATGGTTTCTACAATGATTTTACTGAGCAATTTTAGCACATTTTGGTATTAGGAGTATTCCATATAGGTAACAGTATATGAATATTTTTAAAATATTACCATCATAAATATGCAGCTTTTTAAATTCCTTGGAAAGCGTAAAAAAAGTTGTTTTTTTCTGATTACTTAAGAGCTATTATATGGAGCTTTTGGGCAAAAAAGCTAACTTTTTGACCGCACCGCTTTTGATTTTAACGAAACCTTGAGTGTGCAGGGTAACATATATAATATCAAATTTACTTTTGAGTGTGTAACAGAAAAAAAAAGCGAAGTGTATTTTAACCCTTTCACTACAGACGTTTTGTTATATTTATTTTTTGACTTCAGATTCTTGTTAGTGGTCTTTAAATTAGAAAGAAAAATGTTTTCATGTATGCCGCCACACACTCCTATCCAATAAAAAATTGACCCGAAAATCGAATTTTTGAAACTTCACAAATCACTTTTACTACTTAAACATTCGAAACGCCCCATTTTTCGGAGATAAAGGTTTATTAAAAAAATCGGGCTTTCTTAACAAATATCGCTACTATATTGGCCTGATGAACAATCTATCCATATATATATTCTTTTTCAAACGACCAATATCCTAACGAACATATTTAAACAAAAATATAAACATTTATTTCATTACCGAAATTTTTATATTTATTTCAAAATATGTAGACTGCAGTGTACAATGGTTAAGAATTTACGCCACGAAGTCTTGCTTCACTAACAATAAGTTGATGTTGCCTTACGACGATCGACGATAAGCGAATGAGTGACCACATGCATTTTATATGACTTGTATTTTGTTATTGTTTATTCGTTCATGTAAAGCAAAACGTTATCCAGAAAAACCACCGAAGTGATGAATTTTAACTGATTTGAAATTAAAAAAACTAAAGCCACTATTAGTTTTCAAATGACACTAGACTAGTATCCGCATTTTTTTAATGGGCAGGCGTTATCAGTGATTTTACATTTAAATGACATTGTTTTTTTTTTTCTTATAATTGTCAGATTTTCTCTATAGTTATTATAAATTTTTGCAACCATCTGCCGGCCGTAAGAATCGAAACTGCGTTTCTTCTTACATTACAAACGTAACAATACCAAGTCGTAACCACTGAACGATCACTGTGCCGAACTAAAATGTGTTTGGATAAAAAAGTAAATTTTGTAGCACACACTGGCCGTTGAAAAAAACTTGTGATGGCGATCAATTGTATCATTGTTTGATATACAAAAAAGCAAAGACAAATTATGCAATTTTTGCACAATTTTCAAAAAGTCCCTATAATTTCAGCATTCAACATTTTTTTATGCTACTCTGATTTTTTGTTGTAAAATAACCAAAAACTCAGTTTACGTAGCAAACTAGGCAATTTAAAACATAATGGCGAATGTGCCATGCGAAAAACTTATTTTTAAATAAATTCATGTTTTCCAACTTTTGTTGCGGTCTTACATCAACGAAAAGTACATCCAACTGTTCAGGAAGGAAAACTTGAAAACTAAAAAAAAAAAATTGGTTTAAATTTTCGGCTACCATATATTTATTTCTTAGGTAATGGAACGCCAACTTAGTACGTGTCTATTTTATCTCTCATGTGTATGGAAATTGTGTAATATGAAATGGAACAAAAAATAAATAAAACGAACCAAAAAAAGTGAGCTTGTTTCAATCGAGTTTGATTAATTTTTTAACTTTGCGTAACGATAACCATTAGAAAAATATACCTCTTAGATCAAAAACCATCATACCAAAATGTAGGGTTTTTATTTGGAGTCTAAATATTTTAATATCACAACATCTTGACTTCGTGTTAAAATACATTGTAATTTTTTTTAATGCCCCTTAATATTTATCAATTTTCTTGAGTGCATAGTGGAAGATATTATTATTATAAATTTTTGCAGTGGATATTAAATCACACAAAAATATTTAAATTTCAATTTTATTGAAAAATTACCAATGCGCAGTGAGATTTTCAAGGAAATTAAAGCAAGTAAGACATTTATAACGGGCACGAAAAATTTACACGAAATGGATTGATCAAACAGAAGTTTATAATTGGTTCCGCATACAATTGTAAAAAGTTTTTGTATATTTTAGAATTGGCATTAAAGTTATCGCAAGTTTTTAAATAATTTATTAATGTTAACATTTGGTTAAGTTTGCTTTAATTGACTCAGCCGTTTTTTTTTTAGAAAATTATGTTTTTATTAACAAAAGCTGATCAAAAAGTGTATTTTATAACAGCTTCACCTACAAAAAAAAATTATAATCTTGTCGACTTAGTGTTTCAACTGCGTATTTTATGGGATTTAAAACTTTAACTAACATCTCCAGGAAAGAGACATTTTAACCATCAAACCGACCTAAGATTTTTAATGAAATTTGTACCACGTGTTCGGCACAAAAAATAAACAATATCTTCTTCTACCAATTTGTTTTCGTTGCGTAATTTAAGCCATATTGACCAAAATCATTTTAGATTAAATCTTAAAAACTAATTCATAAAAATAAATATGTTTATTCATAAATTATTATTTACCAAGAATTAATCTTACCAAGATGTAACTACAGTCCAAAAATTACACCTATGGCTATTTTAATATTTTGGAAAATATTGGAAATGGGCGAAAAAGCACCTTAACTTAAATATGTGCTGTTCAAACTTAAAGGCTGTGTTAAAAGTACATAAATTTTGTGTACATAAACAATTCTGGCATTGAACATTTTTTTTAAAAGTTTTCCTCTCCAAAGACTTGAGCTGGAGTCGCAACTGTTGGACCAACATGTCCTGTTGAAATATACAAGATTCGATATTGCACTGGGAGAAATATATTCATGATATTAAATCATTTTTTAAATGTATCAATAAAATTTCACTGCCCTGAAAGAATTATCCCTCATGATATTAACGAATCAATTTCATATAATTTTTTGGTTGTAGATTCAATGAAGAATTTCATTATATCCAAGAAATGTTATTAATTTTAAGAAATTTTTCATAAACTATTTTTCATAAAATTTCATAGTCTCATAAACAAAATTCATTCGATTTCATAAATTATCTCGACATAAATTTAATGAAAATATCTTTGGAACTATAAAATTATTTCAAAGACTTTTTTATTTTTTCATAAAATTTTATAATTTTATTGATTTTTGCACCTTTCAAACTCTAGTTTTAATACTTAAATCTAAAGTGTAGCCTTTTATTAATTTTGAACTTCAATGGAATTGTTTAAAAAATTATATGCAGCGGTTCATGTGCTTAGGTCCAATGCATTTTTAAAGACATTCATGAAAGACATTCATTAATTCACGGAAACTTTTTAATAGTAAAAAGTTGTATGAAACTGTTTCATAAATTCTATAAACGCTTAACTGTCGAAATGTTTCATTAGTTTTATCAAGATTTTCAATAATTCTACAAACATTTCATAAACATTGACTTTATTAAAACCTGTTTCGTAGATTCTATGAAAAGTTTCAATGGACGAGTTCTAGTGACAATTTCACTAAAGCTATGAAAAATGCATTACTTAAGTGAATATAATTATTTCATTGTGGAATTATTCTATTGAAACTTTTCATTAATTTAATGCAGTTTTACATAAAGTTGTATGAAGGAATATAATTTGCTTACTTTTTTAACAAAAAAGTACCTGGTACCTGGTAATATGTTAAACTCCTTACTGTTGTAGTACTTAGCTACTTGGTATTGCTGACTGCCCATTAGTATTACCAAATTCACATATTTAAATGTTTTAATCGTATTATTAGTTTGTTTCTGTACAAAACTAAATATAATTACATTTTAAATTCAAATTTGACAAGTTTAAAATAGTATTCGATTCAAAAATTAAAGATTAAATTAAAAAAAAAGTTGACAACTGTTTACCTGTAAATGATGGTGCCAGATTGAAAATTACAAAATGCTTGATATTCACCAAAAAAATCTTAATTTTGAAAAAAATCTTCACAATTAAAAACAGACATACGTTGGTAGTTGTATTTAAATTTTTATTATTTTTTATTAAAACAATGTTTTGTTTATAAAAAGTATTAAAAATTTTATAAAATAACACAGTAAGTATGTGAAAATGACCAACCAAAACCCCGGGACACGTAAACTTATTTTTGGGTCTGCTAAGTTTAGCATTTTTTTCTGCAACGCAATTTTTAGCAACTTTTTTGTAGTTTTAGATATTTTCTGAATTGTTTATTTCTAACCACACTGTAAGTATAATTTCAACTTTTAAAATGACACATCAAAAAATTTTTTTCTATCAGTGTACATACAGAATTAACTTATTCTGTAATGTGAGGTATCGCACAGTGGAGCGAATCAAATAAAAAGTGGTAATAAATATAGAACTTCTTAACTACTGTACCGATTAAGACCAAATGTATATGTAATCGTTAAGAAGGAGTATAGCTTTCAGAAAATTAATTTTGAAGTCACCCTGTGTCAACACAGGGTGAGCACTAAGGGGCCAAAATAGAACACCTCGAATACCAAAATCTTTTAAAATGCTGTAACTTCTACAATTATAAACCGAAAAAAAACTCAGATTTAATGCGACACTTAATGAGATCATCTGACCCAGTTATATCCTCTATTAGAACTAAATGGTTACCACAAATAAGTTATGAACTAGAAAAGGACGACCCCGAAGCCATGGATATTAATAAATTATTATCCTTTGATATAGCAGATTGCTTTGTAGAAAATTACTAGTTTGTACCTATAGATTTAAATTTAATTTGTTAAACAATCATATACATCATATTAAAATTAAGGTATTATTTAACAAATAATATAACAAATAAAAAAAACAAATATGTCTTATATTAATTACTCATATACTAACATGATTTTCATACAAATGAATTTTCATATAAATAAAATTGTTGTTCGATGTTGATACATTTTAAAAAAGTTTTCAGACGTTTGTAAACGTATTCACCAGACATGTTATACATCGTTGAACAGGTGAAAACCTCTACTTAAAAAAAAAAAAAATTATTGTAAATTTTAAAAAATTTCTATAACAAATAAGTAAATAAACAAAAAAATATATATACTAGTGTTTTTTGCATTATAACAACTTAACTTTGATAAATAATATCTAAATAGGTATTTATGCTATGTTAACAATTTTAATATATATTAAAGATTATATTGTTGTTAATTAATAAAAAATAAATGAAAGTAGAAAAATTTATTTATTTATTTTATTTATTTACATTCACATATCCTGTACAACAAGATTAAATCTTATAGTTAAAGTACAGGAAAGCAGTTTGGGTAAAAAATAATATTGCAAGTTAAATATAAAAAAAGAAAAAATTAAAATTAAGATACTCATACACGTAAATAACAATAAAAAAGAACAAAAATAAAATTAAAACTACTTTCTAATATATTGTTCTATCATCACAAATGTTTTAACAAAAAAGTGTAAAAATAAAGTTATATAAATATAAATCAAATTATGCAAAAAAAAAAAAATTTAGAAGAAATTGTTTAAAACTGTTTGCGTTGCTGTTGAGCTGTTGGTTTTCTGGAAGATGTCTCCAAAGACGTGAGGCATTTATATAAAAATGCCAAACAAATAATTTCAAAATTTGACTTTTTTTACAAAAACACCTCCCAGGACCCCACTTATCATTTCCCGGCGGCAAACTTGATGAAGAATAATTAACATTTTATTAGTCTATAATATTACGTTTTAAAAAGTTAAGAATTTGGCGTGCCATTTTTTGCCCACGTTTTACGCTTGAAAATTGGTAATTTTCGATCAATACTGGGCGTAGGGTACATGTCCAAAATTAATAATACTTTCATTTAGAACTATTCTCAAAGTCTGTTCTTTTTGAATATTTAAATAAATATTAACTTTTCTTTTACTATATTATAAAAAATAACGTATAAGTGAAGCTACTTTTTATCAAAAATTTTACAATTTTTTGACCTATTTCAAAAAATTGATTTTGCAGATTTTTCTTTACTCTACGGTTACAGATAATTAAATGAAACTTTAAGCTTTTTAATGTCTTACCACTTATTATGAAGGAGTTATTAACTTAAAACCTAAAACAACTTGTCAAAAAATTTAAATTTTAATGTTCAACATCACACAACTTTTAAACTTTAAGAGGTAACATATTACCGTAAGCATGTTTTTATTAATCTCATCAAGCGGATTCAAAAAGTGCTCACTTTTCTTAAAGCTATACTCCTGCTTAACGATTACATATACATTTGGTCTTAATCGGTCCAGTAGTTAAAAATTTCTATATTTATTACCACTTTTTATTTGCTTCACTCCACTGTGTGTCGTTAGAAAGTTTTAAAAACTCGAAATCTTTATCAAAATTTATTCATATTAAAAAATCGAATGACAGACATTCTCTTTATATCGTTGCAATTCTTATTATTTATTTTTCAAAATACCAATAAGGTATTGATGTATCAAATGAGATCAGTTTTGTGAGAGGAATGGTAGAGAAAAATAAGCATTAGACTGCTTGCGCTGCTTCAAATATGAGGTTTGGTGTAAGAAATCATGTCCTAATTTTTCAGCTCAATCCGACAGTGCCTAGTGGGGCCCAAAGTTCCCCATATTATAAAAAAAACATCTATTCAATCAGATATTTATAGTTGTACTAGTTGGAAAGCCGGTCCCATAGACCGAAAATCAAAAATCTGGTTTCGTTACGATCTTCCGCAGAGAAAGTACTTTAAGTATGCCAAATTTCAGCTTCCTATGTCATCAGATGGCTTCAGAAAGTTGCGGAAGGAATATTACATACATACAAAAATTCAGACATACTAAGAAATTATATATTGTATAGATTAGAGTGGTGTTAGTGGATGTGGGCAAAATTTTTTTGAAATTTGAAGATGCTCAGGTCTAGGATTGTGTCGTTTAGTGTAAAAATGCTATTGTGAAAGTTTTAGCTCAATCGGACTATGCCTTTCCGACCCCATTCAGCCCTAAAGTTTAGAAAACGGTATACAAGGCGAAAAAGTCACTTTTTTTAGTTTTTGTAAAATTTTTTAAATGTCGTAAAAGTTTTTACTCAAGAATATAAATTAATCAAAATGAAGATATAATTATGTTTTTCAAAAGGTATAAAAACACAAAATCGGTTAAAAACTAGCCCAGTAATAAATAATGCCCCAGACCACTAAGGTGGCAATTATTACTTGACCGAGAAATTCGAGCACACATTTAAAAAATTTTTTAAATTGATTACTGAAATATATTTTTTTTTACTTAAAGGACTCAAATTTGTGGGATGTAGAAGAAGTTTTTTTTTTTGGATGGCGTTAACCTGTCCTAATGTGATGTCAAAAACGGACAAAATTTTTGGGGTGTTTTTCAAATCTCCAATTTCAAATTTTAAAAAAATTTTTTCAACAAAATCGCAAAAAATGAGATTTGGACTCCAGTGACTTGTTTAAAACATGTTAGAGATCGAAATAAAAAATTTTAAAAATATCCCCTAACACACATGGGTAGGGCAACGATTTAATTTTTGCAAATTTCAAGGAAATTGTGTTTTTTTGGTAATGTTTGCCTTATTTGTTGTCATAATATATTTAAAATCGAAAATTAGCTACTTTTGTGCCGTTTGTTGTTTTTGTTTATCATCATGACTTAAGGTTGAGAATAAAAAATTTTGGACATCATTAACCCATGTGGAGCAGAGGCCCCAAGAGACCCCACACTTATATATTTCAATTTACAAAAAACGTTGAAGATTTTTTTACTACTTTCGAAGTTTAATAAACGGGATGTAAAATATAATAACACAATATTTGAAGATTCTGTGCCAAAAATTTTTGGACATATTAAACAACGTTAACCCTTGCCGAGCCGCATTAAGGTCAAAGAAGTTACTGCGAGAATTTATACATATTTGAACAAAAAGTATTTAAATTCTTTTTTTTTTGCAAACCTGGCTTAGACCAGTACTTTAATCATTTAACATATAATTTGGACTAAATTAACCCTTAGATGCTCTTGCTGTCAAAAAGACACATAGTTGAAAAAACTTTAAAAATATGTTGTGTTATGTTAACACAAGCATAATAAGTTTTTTCAACTCCGGGTAATAATTGCCACCTTAGTGGTCTGGGGCATTATTTATTACTGAGCTAGTTTTTAACCGATTTTGTGTGTTTATACCTTTTTAAAAACCTAATTATATCTTCATTTTGATTAATTTAACTTCTTGAGTAAAAACTTCTACGACATTTAAAAAATTTTACAAAAACTAAAAAAAAGTGACTTTTTCGCCTTGTATACCGTTTTCTAAACTTTATGGCTGAATGGGGTCGGAAAGGCATAGTCCGATTGAGCTAAAACTTTCACAATAGCATTTTTACACTAAATGACACAATCCTAGACCTGAGCACCTTCAAATTTCAAAAAACATTTTGCCCACATCCACTAAAACCACTCTAATCTATACAATATATAATTTTATAGTATGTCCGAATTTTTGTATGTATGTCCTATTCTTTCCGCAACTTTCTGAAGCCATCTGATGACATAGGAAGCTGAAATTTGGCATACTTAAAGTACATTCTCTGCGGAAGATCGTAACGAAACCAGATTTTTGATTTTCGGTCTATGGGACCGGCTTTTCAACTAGTACAACTATAAATATCTGATTGAATAGATGTTTTTTTTATAATATGGGGAACTTTGGGCCCCACTAGTCACGACTAGGCACTGTCGGATTGAGCTGAAAAATTAGGACATGATTTCTTACACCAAACCTCATATTTTAAGCAGCGCAAGCAATCAAATTTCAAAAAAAAAAAAAATCCCATACAAGATGCGACCAGTCTAATAAGCATATTCCAAAAAATCATAACTTGCAAGTTTTCAATTGAATTAGACTGCAGTTGCTGGTAATTAACATTCATCAGTGATTCTGAAAATACTGCAATATTCGTTATGTTTTTTTATTATTTGATTGTGGGTAGTTATATGAAATTTTGGTGCAATCACTGACCGTGGTATAGATAAACTGCTTTCTAATACCACGTGCACAACGCAGTTTTTTTTTTAAATTTTATGGATTCCTTTCTGCACATTTTTTCGTGAAAATAAGACCATATTTTATTATTTGGTATATACAAATATATACAAATACACTAAAAGAAAAAAACAGGTGATTTTTGGTTTGGGATTTTATTTGACAAATCATATATTTTCTTGATTCTTGACGAGCATTAAAAATTCTCAACTCGATGGACATGCGCTTGTTAAAATAATAGGGCTTGTAATATAAAAGTAACATGTTACCTCCTTATTACAAAAAGTTTATTTTTCCAGCCAAAATTTTAACCTTATTTTTTTCATTTTCAATTGTCGGTTTTCATATCATAATTAAAATGTTGCTATTACAAATAGAAAACACTAATTGTTAATAAATATAAGAGAAGATAAAAAAAATCTAGTTAAAAGTTTTTAAATTCTTATTTGATATCCTATACAAAAAAATTTAATTTTCAGAATAAATGCTTCCGGTGTTACCGGAATGGAAATTCTCTTGTTAAACAAATACCCGGCAAAAGAAAGTTTTGCTCGGTAACTTTAAGTTTCAACTATGTAGAAAAAAATATTTTTAAGTTTTATATGATCCACATTTGAATTTTTCTGCCTAGGTATTTACGAAAAGCTTTATATTAAATTCGTAAATTCGCCAAGTTAATGTTTCACATTTGTGAGTCATAAATATAACGATTCTGAAGGAAAACGTATGTTTAAATTAAATAATCATTAAGATTGATATCAATAGCTGCAATTCAGCAACAAAATTTCAAAAAAGCTTATTTTCTTCGAATTTGCTGAAAGAAAACTACGTCTGACCCGTACAACACATATAACCATGTAACGAATTGATATTACGTATACGTCTTTTAAAGTGATACCAAGTTTTTCTGACGAAACTATCCCAACTGGTGGTCAGGCTTTTTGGTATTTTTTTTAATCTTTTTATAAATAAATTCTAAGAAAAACATGTTTATATTATAATTAATATTAACCCTTCGACATCTTAAACGGTATTATGTTTTAATACACGAAATGAAAAATTTATATCAAACTCTACTATATTACCTTTTTGGAACCCAAAAAACACAAAAACACGTCTATCGTCGACTACGAAAAAAAGTGTAAAATTTTATGACATGAAAGATGATCATAAAGTGCATAAATTGTAGAAAGCACAATTTTAATAACTTTTTTATATACAGCGAAAATCTTGGTTGGCATGTGTGTCCCCAGTGGCGAAACGTTCCCCTTCAACTCCTATAGTATTGTCTATTACTTGATGGTAGGACAACTTTTTACAAAACAAGTGTCCTGAGCGGATTCATATCCTTTTATAAATGCGTTTAGGATTGCATTTGCTTATTTTAATATAAAACTAAAATTTATTTATTAAAATAAAACTATATTTAATTGATATCTAAATAATATATAATTTAGAATAAATTATTACCACCACAGTGTTATTATACACAGTGTTAGTATACACAGTGTTATTACAGTATATAGTAAATAACAATTTTCAAAATATATATCGGCCATTGCACGATAGATCGGCCACACTTTGACCATGAGTCTTCCGATTTAAATATTATTTTGTACGCACAAACTCTACACAACCACTTAAAAATTGCAGTTTTTATTTTCTTGAATGTCTAACAAACCCTGGTTTTATTCGCGATTATTTGCCAACTGAAATTTGATTACTACGGTTATTACGAATTTCAGTCGGTTGGAACAACTTATCATTAGTTTTGACAACAAAGTTCGGTTAATTCAACTAAATTTTAGCTGTGACAACCCAAATATTCAAAAAACTAGTCTAAATATCATTGTACTAATTAAGTTTGTAAGTTGTTACAATTAAAATACATTTTTCAATTCGGTTGGCACTTTATTTCTCTGTGTGTGTGTATACTACATTCATATTGAGCACCAAAATACGTATTTTCGTTTTTTTCATGTTTTCGATTTAAAGTTTGTTAGGTCGAAAACTTGAAAAAAAACAATAAAATACGTATTTTGGTGTGTGAATGTAGTTTAAGTTGTAACATTCGTTGTTTATATAATATATATCGGATCAGTACACAGTGTGACAGTAAAAATACACTTTTAAAAGGACATAGTGTAGGATTTTGAGTAAATCACTTTTCAATTTTCTGAATTTTGAATACACCCTCAAAATCTAAAGTTATCGATAAAAAACGTTTTTTCAAGACTCCACGGACTAAAATATTTTTAACTTAGTGAGTTTTAAACAGATTTAAAATTTTTCACCGCATTTGAAACGGTAAAATATTAGAAAATATAGGCACCAAAGTTGAAAAAATTTAAAAAAAGTTGAAAATTTTAAATATATATATACCACATGGGTTTGTAAATGTAAATATCGGCCGTTCCACCGAAGACCCACAAAAATGGGCCATATTAGACAGTCGGTCTTCCGATTTCAATTAACTTTTGCATTTATATACTATATGAAGCCACTTAAAGATTGGCGTGTTTAGTTTTTCAAATTTCAAAAAATCCATTTTTTTAAGAGAAATGCAAAAAGTGTTTAAATCTGAATAATTTTATTTAATATTTATTAATACTTGATAATTTTATATAATATTCATCGTATCGTCACCATTTAAATTGCACTGGAATAGTTCGCTCCCCTACAACAATTTGTTGTTTTCATTTTTTTGTTTTCATATTTGGCAAAAATTCCATATTTTGCAAATATGATTTTTTTAACATTTACATGAAATCATCTTTAAACACTGGATTATATAGATCCTTCTATCAACTCAAATAAAGATTTCATACGTTTCTCTAAATTCTATGTATTTATTTTTTAATCAAATCCGAAAACTCTTAAAAAATTACCCTATAGAAAGAAACATGGGGTTTAATTTAAAAATTAAATTTCTAAAACATTATATTGTAGTAAGCTCGCTTATTTTTTTAAGTTCAGAAAAAATCTTAAAATGAAAAGTATAGTTTTTAAAAGAGAGACATTAAGGCGGCCCTTAATATTAAATTTTTAAATTTAATCTTTTTAATTTTGAAAAATAAAATTGTTTTGCTAATTTATTGCGCAAAAAAAAGTAGCTGCGTGTACCATTTAAATTTAATATTTAAATATATGAACTTAAATATTTAAACTTAAATATTAATATTTAAACTTAAACACTTTTTGAACATTACTCAATTTTCAATATAACTAATTCGCGCTGAAAACCGAGCATTTTTGGAAATTTGAAAAACTAAAAACGCTACTCTTTCAGTGTCTTTCTGAATGGAATTTCTGAATGCAAAATTTAATTGAAAGCGGAAGACCCAAGATCAATTTTGACCGTGGATCCGGTGGGGTGGCCGATATGTACAGTTGCGAGCATACAAAATTTAACGCTGTGTCATATGATCTTTGAGTACGGCACGAAAAAAATAACGGTATAGCTTCTTTTGGTGTTGAATTCATGGCTTTTAGTCTTAGGATATTCATCTAGGAATCAAGTGCCAACACTTAATCATGGCGGGGTGTCAATAATGGTGTGGGGTAAAAAATAACATTCATATTAGAATAAACGAGGCTCATTTACATTTTCAGATAGGTGCTATCTCCAGGTGTTAAATATAAATATATGATATGTGCTATCGCCAGGCGTTGGTTCCATAACTAAAATTGAAAGAAATGTGAATGTCATTAAAGACTGTGCAATGCTGAAACAACGCATGCTACCCTCGCTTCGTGAAAAATGACCCACAAGTCGCCAAACTTGCAACTTTTTTAGCAGCTTGGACTGACGCAAACCACCATAAAAAATCGATGAGAGCTTGTAAATTGGGAATTATAAAAAAGAAACCCAACAAATTTGGAAGATATTTAAACATTTCTGGAAACATGAGGGGAAAAATGTCTCTCAAATACTACTATACATTAGAGCGACTCAAGTTGTATGGAAGCGAAATTCGTGCAATGTCTACCCCCCTCAAAATGAACATTGGTAATTTTTATGATGATATCTAAAATATTTTGGCTCTAGCTTTGACCTCTCGTGAGCTGGACCATTTTGAAAAAGGGTCCATTTTTGCATGTTTTGTTAATTTAAGAATCTGTTTCCTTCCTTTAAATAGGGCAATATGGGTATCAAATTTTTTGTTTTGCCAAGTACATCATCTTTGTATGTAAATAATTTAGATTTTTGCAAATTAGATGCATTTTACACGGTGCTCTGGAATATATATAAATGCAGTTTTTTGGTAACTCTAATATGATAGCGGATTTAGTTTCTAGATCATGTATGGATGAAAATATGACTAAAGAAAGAAAGAAAAAAAATGATCCACGACTTTTTGGCGGCATATTCTTTTTTTCTTTAGTCCTATTTTTATCCATACATAATCTAGATTGGCAACCCTGTTGTTGAAGTGTCAAAGTGCACAATTTTTTATAGCTGCAATATATTTTTTAAATTTTCATAAAAATAAAAGTTTGAGCACTAACATTTTTATCGAAGTTGCTTGAAAATCATTTATATTGTTGCACTAAGTTTTATTCTCTTGGAATTCAACTCGGAAAGCTGCTTTAAACTCATTCTTCACACGGGTGACCGTGGCCGATTGTTAGAAGGCTGTAATATCGCTGGGGCCTGTAAAGACCTAAGTGGAAGGCTTGAAATTGATAAAATTCATCAATAAAACGTTGAAATTGGCTATTTTTGTTGAAATCTGTGTGATTGCTGCAGTTTTATAGTGAAATTATTTAATTTTTAATATAATTTGTTGTTTTTGTATCACCATTTGCCTTTCTGGATAGTGTGCTTCACCTGCTGTTTACAAAAAGTGCTGCCAAGTTTTTAATGGAAAATTTGCGTGAAGTTAGCAAAATCATTAAAAACTACACATAATAGAAAGAAAAACAGATGTATAATAAGCGCTCGCTCAATTCAATATCACCCGATCACACAGAAAACAGAACCAGTAAAAAACATTTGTCTTGCCAAAATACAAACCAAAACAACGCTATGTCAGCCACAAATCAAGACGTCTTCTCCTGGGACAAATTTGGCAGTGTTCTTGATGACAAACTCAAAGATGTTGCGAAAATGTCAGACTTAGTTGATATCAAATCCGACATAGACGAGCTGAAGCAAGAAAATATGAAACTGAAAAATTACATCAAGAAACTAACATCACGTCTTGAATTTATTGACCGTAAATCAAGGTCATCAAACGTTGTTGTAACTGGTCTCAACAGTACCACTGTAAATGCCGCCAAAGATGAATTTTTAAACCTATGTTCAAATGTGCTAAATGTGCATGTTAATGTAATGTCAACGCGTATGATTTCTTCAGGGAAATCCTTCTTGTTTAGCTTGGAGTCAAATATGCAGGCCTACAACGTTCTTGCTGCTAAAAAAGAGCTGAAAGGTCAAAAAATGTACATTCAAAAGGATTACACGGAAGAAGAACAAAGTGTCAGATATAACCTCAGACAAATTAGTAAAAACATTTTAAAAACTAAGAAAAATCTAAAAGTACGGCTTGGAGAATTTTGTATTTTTATAAACAATACAAAGTATACGTGGTCAAAGGGGAAAGTTATGGCTAATTATACTAAAGATGCTGAGGATTTAAAAACCATTTTGGCGGAGTGCAACTATTTAATTGATGTCGTCGTTAGAGATAAACAGTACAGTGGTGGTGATAATTTAGATAATAACAATATAGAATAGCAATTTAAATTATGCCATTTAGTATCTTATAATGTAGCTAATCTTTCTAAATCAATTAATTTTGGTAATTTTTTAACGTTTTTAAATAAATTTTATGTGTTTTTCTTGTTTGAAACCCACGTCATCGCTGAAAAGCAACAACTTTATGCATCGTGTTTTCAAAACTACACTTTAAATTGGATAGCAGCGAAGAAAACAAATAGTGCTGGGCGAGCAAGCGGGGGCTGTTTGTATGGTTTTAGAAAGGAACTCCAAAGAACTTATAAATTTAAATTTGTTAATTTGCCTGATAATATAGTACTGTCATCAACACTAGAGAAAACTGTTTTTTATTTTATCCCAAGATATTTAAACTGTACAAAATGGAATAGCGATATGGAAAAGTTTGAAGAATTTTTAAAAGATATAAGCCCTACAAACTACTGCATTCTTGGCGATCTAAATGCTAGAATTCAGGAAGAACAAATTTTGGACAAAAACTTTTTATTTGAATTACCTCACATTCGAGAAAACAGATGCTCTAAGGACAAAGAATTGAATGCCCAAGGTAGAAAACTAATAAATTTGATTGAAAATGTTGGTGGTATTGTGCTAAATGGAAGAACTGAAAACGATGCTCAAGGTGAATTCACTTTTTATGGCGGTAGGGGTAATTCTGTAATTGATTATGGTATTTGCTCACATAGCTTTTTACAATATGTGGATGTTTTAGGATTGCTTCGAAACCATACTCTGACCATATGCCCGTATGCCTAAGGATAAAGACTGCCTGTTTAGACCTCAATACAAATGATAAATCCTCTCTTTTGAAGTTGCGCTGGAATGGCAAATTTAAGGCTAAATATGTGGAAAAACTCAGCTCAATCGCTAGAACCGTAAGTCTCCAAGCTAATATATCAGTGGATGAATTAGTGGAATCAGTTAGCACTAAAATAAAACAAGCATATGTCAAAAACGCTTTCAGAAAATTTTTTGAACCCAAACAAAAATGGTTTGATTGGAAGTGTGAGCGCTCTAGAAAACACATGTTGAAAAGGCTCAGGTTATACAGGAAAAAACATACAAGTATAAACAAATTGCGTTATTTTTCAGCTAGAACGAAATGCCGAGAAAATTGTAATATAAAAAAGCTTGAATTATATAATAAAAACATTGAACAGCTAACTAGTGTGAAATGTAGCAGTGATTGGTGGAAGTTGGCTAATTCGTTGAGGTCTAAAACACATCAGGGGAAAGGTATTTTGAACGCTGACGATTTTCTTTCACATTTTAGTTCCATGCTTCAAAACAATGAATACAATCATTCGATAAGTTGGTCCATGCCATATGTTACGGATGCAATTTGGATTCACCGATTGAATTTTGTGAAATCTCTAGTGTAATGAGAAATCTAAAGCAAAATAAAGCCCGGGTATGACGGGATTTGTTATGAATTTTATAAATATGCACCTGATTGTTTTGTTAATGAAATATTATCAATATTTAACATAATATTTTTACATGAGAAAATTCCAACAAGTTTTCGAAAATCAATTTTGATTCCACTTTTTAAGAAGGGGGACCCGAACCTGCCGTCTAATTATAGAGGTTTATCGTTAATAGATACTCTGTGCAAAATTTTCAACTCTATTTTATTAAATCGCATAACTGAGTGGATAGAGAATAATAATATATTAAATGAATATCAAGCGGGATTCAGAAAAAACTACTCAACTGTAGACAATATTTTTAATTTAATAAATATTGTGAACCTTAACCCTCCGTGACGCACATGTATCTGGCCAGATATTTTACGAATTTAACTGTGATTTAAATATATTTCTAATTTAGCTAGGGGTTTGAGTCTCCAGGTACCCTCTACAAATATTGTTATTTATCGTTTTATGAAAAAAAAAAAAATAAAAAAAAACAACAAACAACATTTATGTGGATTTTTTCATCTATACATCGTATACGTAGCGCATGTATCTGGCCAGATACACACACATTTTATATGAAGAGTACTGTACTTTATTGGTATTTTTTTATTTTTCTCTGCTTTTTTTTCTCAATCACTCTCACAGTAATGAAAGCAAACACAAACAAGTTTTTTTTTGGTTTTTATATTTTTTCGCTTCAGTTGCATAGTGATCTTTGAAAGGTACAGACAATAATTTACGGAGGAATTTTTATTTATTCGAAAAAAAAATGGGTGAAGAAGTACAGTTTGTTTATAATACGCGATATAGTAGTGGTAATGTGAATTTCCATACACGACTAGCAGAAGCATTGGCCAATGAGTTAGAGCGTGAAAGAGCCGCTGAAGAAGTCGTTGCAAATGATGAGATTGATGACTTCCCAGGAGATGACGACGATATGGACGATTATATTCCAGACGATGGCGATGCCTCAGATGTCGAAAACGATTGCGTTGTCGAAGCCGATGAAGTGTTTGATAGTGATGATAGTGACGACGATGAAGAAATTGAAGAACAGAATGCTACCGAAGATTCTTTTGTTGGTAAGGACGGTACTATATGGTGTAAAAATGAACCAAATAGAGGAGTTCGTTTGCGTCCGCACAATATCATGCGTTTTCGACCTGGTCCGAAGGAACAAAACAGTGTTCCAATTGAGGTGTTCAAAACATTTTTCACACCAAATATAACATTTATTATCATTTCTGAAACGAATCGCCTTGGAAAAGCTGTAGTCGAAAAGTGGAATGCAGCTAATCCCAGCAAAAAACAAAAAGTTTGGACAGATTTGACCGCAACTGAATTAGACGCATTCGTCGGCATTCTTTTGGCAGCTGGTTATTCCCACAATAATATGCAAACCACAAAAGCTATGTGGCAGTCAAATAATCTACCCATATTCAGAGCAGCCATGTCTTTTAATCGATTCTCTACACTGGTACGATACATTCGTTTTGATGATGGTAGAACACGCGCTCAACGATTGCGCGATGACAAAGCTGCACCCATTCGTGACGTTTGGAATTTTTTAAATGAAAATCTTGCCAAAAACTATAGTCCGCATGCCAGCATAACAATTGATGAACAACTGTTCCCATATCGTGGAAAAACTAAATTTACTCAGTACATACCATCAAAACCAGCGAAATATGGCATCAAAATTTGGTGGGCTTGCGATTCCAAAACAAAATATCCACTGCAAGGAAAGCTCTATACCGGCCGACAAGAAGGAGAAGAACGGGAAGTGAATCAAGGTGAAAATGTTTTGATACAACTCGCAAAGCCGTACAGCAATACTGGCCGTACAGTTGTAGCTGACAACTTTTTTACTACTTTAGAAGGAGTAAAGCGTCTGGCCAGAATTGGTCTGGCATATGTTGGTACCATTCGCTCCAATAAAAGATGTATTCCTAACGAAATGAGAAAGGATCGTTCTCGTCCTGTTATGTCATCGTTATTTGGATTCCACGAAAATTTGATATCAATTTGCAGCTACGTGCCAAAAAAAAATAAATGTGTAAACCTACTTTCGACCGTTCATTATACGAAACATTGTGAAGGGGAAGCAATGAAACCCGAAGCAATTTTATTTTACAATGAAAATAAAGCTGGCGTAGATTGTATGGACCAAATGGTTACACATTTTACTACAAAACGGTCAATAAGATGATGGACTTAGCGTTTTTCTGCAACATGTTGGACACCATGGCACTGGCTGCATTTTGTATTTGCAAGGAAGTTGATGGTCTCAATCAAAATAATGCTAGAAGAAAATTTCTCACTACGTTAGATGATTCATTGGTTCTTCAAAATATTGAAAACCGAATGAACAACATTCACATCATGAAACAGTTCAACACTCGTTTGGCCATGGAATCGTATTTTGGAAGACCACTAAATGTAAGTTTGATTGATATAACATTTGCCTTTCATTACATCTCATTTTCCTCGTTTTTCTTTTTCATTTCAGTTTTCAGTAGTAGTTCCTAGCCCAAGTGGTGCTGATACTCTACAAAAGAGAAAAAGTTGTCGGCTGTGTACATTGGGAGATGACAAAATTCGCCGACTAACTCGTTTTTTCTGTTCCAAGTGCTCGAATCCGGTATGCCTACAGCATTCGAAATCAGAGTATACATGTTTTAGTTGCTTACCTGAAGCTGTGTAAGACTTTTTTACAACTATTTTTTTGAAATTAAACACAAAAATAAAATTTTTCTGTTTTTATTTCTCATTAAAATTTTTTTTGCTCGGGTAGAATTAATTTAAAATTATTAAAACTTACTTTATAACTACTAAATTTAATTGAAATAAACTTTATAACAACTATTTTTTTGAAATTAAACACAAAAACAAAATTTTTCTTGTTTTATTTCTCATTAAAATTTTTTTTTGCTCGGGTAGGTGGTTTAGCATGTACTAAGAACAAAACAAAAAATTGAAAATATATATCTGCCTGACGTGATAACAATATAGCAATGTAATATTACCACTAAAATTGCATATTTTTCATATAAATGTAGTGTATCTGGCCAGATACATGCGCTACGTACGTGACTATCGGAACATGTGCATCACGGAGGGTTAACAAAATTAATGGCAAAAATACGTATGCTTTTTTTGTGGATTTTTCATGCGCTTTTGATACAATTCCTAGAAACTGTCTGTTTTATAAACTCTCTTGCCTTGGTTTATCTTCAAAAATAGTACGAATTTTGCAATCTGCATACGAAAATAATAAAAGTCAAATATGGGATGGTAACTCTTTTTCTGATCCGTTCGCTGTTGATATCGGTGTAAAACAGGGTTGTATTTTAAGCCCAGTCCTGTTTTCATTGTACGTTAATGATATAGTAAACGAGCTTCCTGTTGGTGTGAACATTGCAGATACAAATGTGAAAATCCTTCTATATGCAGACGATATTGTTATTTTGGCGGAATCTGCATCTGAATTGCAAAATATGATTGACGCTCTTTACAGGGGTCTAAATGCCAATCTTAATAAATCCAAAATATTGATATTCCGCGCAGGTACAAGAATTCCTAGAAATCTGAGTTGGCATTTTGGAGAAGAAATAATAGAAATCGTTAACAGTTATAAATATCTTGGCGTAGAAATTACATATAACTTATCTTTTAAAAAAACATTTAAAAAACAAATTGGCTGACTCTAAATTAGCAATTAATTCAACTTGGCTAAAGTACATAAAAAATCCACAAATATCAAAATATAACAAGCTCAAAATATTCGATGCTGCCTCTAGATCCATTATGTTTTATGCTGCACAAATTTGGGGTTTCCAAAAATATGATGATGTAGAGAAGTTAATGCGATTTTTCGTTAAAAAGATGCTATACTTAGCGGATACAACTCCTAATTACATGATTTACCTGGAAACTGGCCTAAACTCACTATACATTTCAACTCTCAAACTGCATTTTTGTTATATAAATAAGGTTCTAAATATGAATCAAAACAGACTTCCAAATATTCTAGCAAGGAAAGTTATAGAACAAAATATTTACTGGGCAAAAGACTGGGCTTCACTCTGTCAAACTCTTCGATTTAATCCTCATGATTCTAGTCCTTTGTGCTCACACTGGAAATCAATAGTGAATCTACTAGAAAATCAAGAACAAGAGGACAATATTGCTACTGCAAAAAACTCTCAGTTTCATGATCTTTATTCCCAACTAAAATACAATACTGCACCATTATTGAATGAATTTTCATCCCGAGCTACTAGTTTATTAATTAGAGCTAGAGGTGGACTATTGGATATTAACGCCAGAAGCTTCAGAAACAACTCAGATGGCATCTGCACAATCTGCAATCTAGATGATACAGAAAATACACAACACTTTATAGGCGTTTGTCCAATTTATAACGAATATAGACTAAAATATTTTGGTAAAAAGCAACTAAATATTAATGAAGTACTAACAATACTAAATGGCATAAATTTTAAATCTTTATATAAATATCTTGAAATCTGTTTAAAATATAGAAAATTAATTGTAAATGAGTTCGATTTTTAAACTTTTATTTGTATAAATATTAATAGAATTTCTAAATTTGATAATTCGTTATATCTACTTAAAATGTATTAAAAAAAAAAAAAAAAAATATATATATGTATTAAATTTGAATTCATTTAAACTAGCAAAGTGTCAATCTGGCTTACAACACTTATGATAAGCCACAAATAGATAAAATATTTAAATATACCAATGTAAATGAAAATGAAAATGTAAAATATTTTATATCTATTAATAAATAATAAATAATAATCTAGAAACTAAATCCGCTATCATATTAGAGTTACCACAAAATTGCATTTATATATATTCCAGAGCACCGTGTAAAATGCATCTAATTTGCAAAAATCTAAATTATTTACATACAAAGATGATGAACTTGGCAAAAGAAAAAATTTGATACCCATATTGCCATATTTAAAACGAAGAGTTACCACCCCATTGCATTTTTGTCAAAACGCGAACTAGCACGAATTTCAAAAAAAAGGTGGGACCCGTATTTAATTAAATCGACTAAAGATTAAAATATGTTAATTTGGCATTTTTATTACAAACAACCCCGAACAAAAAATTCAGAAACCTTTTTTTTACAGAATATCCTTAAAAAAAGGACATGGATGATCGTCCTTGGACAAATTGTATATACAGTTGGACGCGCCTTAAAAAAACCTTTCTTATGATTCCCATATTGTATATAAACAGATTCTCAAATTAACAAAACATGCAAAAATAGACCCATTTTCAAAATGGTCCAGCTCACAAGATGTCAAAGCTGGAGCCAAAATATTTTAAATGTCATCTTAAAAAAGTCGAAGGTTCATTTTTAGGAGGGTACATCGAGCACTTTTTTTGGTGATTCGCTCTACTATACATATCCTTAGTTGACACTATGCCTTCAATATTAAATGCTGTAATAGCAAGTAATTTCTTTGCCACGAAATATTATTATTATTAAAAATTATTATAAAAAATATATATAAAATTTTAAAATAGAAATTTGCATTTTTTTGCTCGCACAGAATAAGGACTTTTTTCTTAAATAACATAAATAAGAAATATTTAATTGGCTAGATTATTTCAAAATAAAAACTAAAATGACAGACTAATTGGATGCAGTTACTTAAATTCATTAGGACTCAGCGTTGCATTTTTTTGCTCGCTACTGTATATTATTCCAATGAAATAGTTTCTACCCAGCTATAGCAAAACATAAATTATTTTGAATACTTAATATTACCATTATCATATATCATTAATATTTTCGCAAAATAATAAATAATAATAATTTTTTGTTCTCATTTAATTAAAAATAATTGGTGGCTGTATACACATTCCTAATTAAAATGTACGCATTTTACATTAGCGAACTTAAATTTTAATTTTTCCACGTTTATAATTGTAAATTAATTTAATTAACGGAGACGAGAGATGTTGGCTTTAAAATAGCTAAGTACACAGGTAATTGTGAATAGTTATAAACAAAAAAATATATTTCGTATGCCTGAAAATGTTCTACTTTGAGTAGAATTTATACAGAAAAATTAAATAAAAAAAAATTCTAAAAATATAATGCAACATTTACGGACACCTAAAAAATATATATATAAAAGTATATTCACATTAGCGAGCTACCAAAAAAATATTTATGTGCAAATGTAAATAACAGCTGTGTATATATATTCATACACAGCTTCCTCTTTGTACGGCCTAGCAAAAAATAACTTTCAATGACATTAAAAATAAGTATAATTATATTAATAACTGTGCTAATTGTGCAGAAGTAAATATGGTAAAGTTTGACATTTATTTCGTTTTTGAACCAGTTGATTATCTTAAAAACAAGTTCCAATCTAAATCGAAAACAAAGTGTTTGAATATGCATGCAAAAAAAAAACATTGTCAAGATAACTCCTTATTGGGTGTACCTTTTTCGACCCATTGCCTTTAAACAAACGGCGGTATTTGTGACTGCACTAAAAAAAAAAGCGTACAAATATTGGAAAACTAAATCACGATAAGAAAAATAGAACCTGAACTTGTGCCAAAATTTTCAATGAATGTGAGAATCACAGTCTGCTAAATTTAGGTGACCTAAATTTTAAAAGAACTAAATTTGAGTCGACAGTTGTAGTTATATTAACTAAGAATTTAGCTAAATCAACAAAAAATTTTTGCTAAAAAGGTCTTTTTAAATCTAACCAGAGGCAAGTGCATATTTGTATAGATTGTGTGTATGTTTAATAATTACTTAGGTACACACTCTAAAAACCTCTTGTAAATTTAATGTTATAAAATGTGTAAACTTTTATGTAATTTAAAGCAAAATGGCTTAATTTAGACATCAAATGCGTTAAATGTATGTATACACATATTTGTCTACAAAAACACACAGAAGTTGTATTAATAGGCATTTTTTTTATTTATAATTACGCACTTTGTGTGCACAAATAATATTTTGTGCTTAAATTAAAATATTACGCATAATGAGTGTAAATGTACTAATTTTTTAAATTAGTAATCAAATGTCATTTTAATATTTTGGAAAAATAAAAATTACGTTTTTTTTATACAAATATAAAGCATAACAAGACGCTTTAATTAGAAAAAACGCGAGTTAATATTGAAGACAATTTCGGAATGAAATGTCTAAGGCTCGGAAATACATGTAAATACATGTTTGTTGTCGTTAGCTGGGGAACAATGATAACCAAATGTCTTTGCGAACAACCGAATTTGTAACAAAATAGCATTGATTTGTTAATGCATATTTTTGCAAATTTAGCTATAAATGCATATTTGTGCATATTTCACTATAAATGCATATTCTAATAATTATTTTGGCATTTTTTTTTTCATATTTTGGTATAAATGCATATTTTTGCATACCCAGGTGAAAAAGTTCATATATGATCATATATTGCCATATATGGTTTCATGTATGAGCATATATGGTTCCATATATGAGCATATATGAACATATATGTCATGTATGGGAGCATGTATGGGTAAATACATTTAAATGAAAAGTTCATATATGGATATGTATGACACCATATATGATGATATATGAAAATATATTGCATATATTGGTTCATATATTAGTTCATATATGCCATATATCTCCATATATGAATTCATATATTATTCCATATACGGTTAATATGTTTTAATTTTTGATCAGATATGACCATATATGAGGATGATTTTTTTATTTTTAACACTTTGCCGGTCTACGAATTCTTAACAAAAATATATAAATTAATATTTTATTAATTTATAAATACGATTGCAGAGAATGAGTTATTAGGAAAAACGCACCCCCTTTCCGGGGGAGGGGTTCAAAGTTGAAATTTTGATTTCCGATTTTATACAAAAGATCTGAAAAAACAGGAAAAAATTAAAAAAATACCAAATGTTAAACTGACTCGTAATGGGTTAATGAATGGGGATGTATTACTCTTTGAAAAGACATTTAAAACACCTTTCCGATGATGCCTAAATGATGCCAATCCATTCAAAACGTTTGTATAAAACCGCAAAACAAAACTTCAAATTTGAACCCCTCCCTCCTGAATAAGGTCCACCAAAAGATTTTACTATTGGCAGATTAGGCGTGGAAAAGTTTCATTAATTTTGGAAACATGCGGCTTAACTTTATTTAAGCCAAAGTTTTTGATCTCAGTATTCAAAAACTGGTTAAACCAGATGAATCAATTGGATTTATTTATTTTGTTATATTTTGTATTTAAAAAATAAAATATTTTCCCACATTCCCATTTTTAGTTGTGTTTCAGAATAATTGGAAAACTAAACAGAAATATTTAAATTTCAAGATACAATTAAAAATGGTGTAGAATATTCTTATATTGAAGTATATTTTAAGTTTTTAAAAAAATTCCTGTATTCAGTAAAATGTATATAGAATTATAATAGCTGTATTTTTTAATAAACAACATATTTTTGGAAAAAAAAAACTAAAAAAGTTTTTTTATATACGAGAATATAGAAAAAGTAATAATATATGAACATTCATATATGTCCATATATGAGCATATATATCCATATACCCTCAAATGTCGGATCTGGATTCATATATGAACTTATATATGTGGCCATATATGACAATATATGAACTTTTTCACCTGGGTAATTTTTTTTTGCATAATATATTGGTATATATTTTACTAAAAATAAATTTTTTTCAATTAGTATTATATATTTTATAAATAAAATATATTTCAAATATATACATATAATTTTTTTATCACGATAGGGAAAGTAACCTGATAATACAATTACTATGATTTTTCGAAATTTTCAATTTCTTAACCACCTTTTAATACAAAAAAAGTTTATGTAATATTGAAAACGTTTAAAAAAATCAATAACGAATGCATATTTTTGAATTTTAAGTACATATTTTACGATTTTAATTACATATTTTATAAACATGAAACTTGAATATAAATGCATTAACTTCCGAGCCCTAGCAATGTCTAAGTGCAGATGTTGTGGCGCAGCGTAGGTTTATTGAAGGGTATGTGTTAACATAAACCTCTAAGCAAAGGAAAACGAAATGCAATGTCTGAAACCTCTAGATATATTTTTCAACCGATTTAAGGGAACATTGTATGGAAAGGGAATAAATAATGATGAAATAAATTGTCCAGATAAGAATATGTGAGACCTAAAGTTCCAGACTTCAGTGCTTGTTCGTAAGTATATATAATAAAAAATCTTTTTAAACAAAAAATGTTTTTGAAAAAAAGCATGCTCAGTCACAGACAAAACTACTAGAGTTGAAACAAAAATCAAATTTCCTTAAATCATTCATGTGTTTATAAATGTGTTTATGGTGTATCACTTAAAGGTTGAAATAACCAAAATCGAACCACTTTGTTTTCTAAATAAAAGATATCCAACATAGATTTTGGAGTTTTTTAATATAAATTTTATTATACAAAGTCGATTGGTAAGCAAAACATTGCACTTTTTTCGAATTCGTCCCATTAATTTTTGCACGAGACTTTCATCCACTTTTCTGGCTGCCAAATTCCATTAAGATTTGAACTCTTCTACAGTTGACATTGTCATTCCTGTCTTCTTAAAAGTTCCTCTTTTCTGGCAGCCAAATTCCATTTAGATTTGAAGTCTTCTGCGGTTGACATTGTCATTCCTGTCTTCTTTAAAGTTCCTCTTATAATTGACTAATATTCTTCTGGTGGACGTAGTTCTGGACAATTTGGTAAATTGTTTACGGGTACTTTTTTTGAAAATTTGGACTTAATTTTCTGTTTACATTAATCTGGAGCATCATCACGATTACATGCTGTGTAAAAGTCTTGTCCTGCAATGTTCCGGAAGTTTGCAAATTAATATGTTCCATCATAAATTATCACGCAATTATATTTGTTAATTGTTTTTCGTAAACACGTCGACTGCGTGTGTTTGCTGATAAATTTTGTTTTGCATTCCTGTATGGACATACCTGAGCTTTATAGCAGCGATTTCTTGAATTTAAAACGGTAGGATCCTTTTTAAAAGCTTCTATTACCTTTTCGGCTGCTTTTAGATTCTTTTGGTCATGCTCACCACCACTTTCTTGCTTTCTTTAAATTGACAAGCATTCATTAAAGTTTTTAATAACGTTTCTTACTGTGAAACAAGGTAACTTAACATTTTTTGGTATCAAACGTATGGAAACGCTTTTATTTTTATTATATTCGTGCAGAATAAGGTTTCATCGATTAAGCTCTGAAGCCATTTTTTACAAAACTATATTAAATTTAAAAAATCTTTTTTTTTGATATAAATGAAAATAAGATAAAATATAATATAATACAAAAATACCAGGAGTTGTATTTCATTACAATAGTTTATATGCAATACCAGCAGTGGTACACAGAAATAATTCCTTGGACGAGTTCTAATGATATTTTTTCACTAAACTATAGAAGTTTTCTTTACAATGTGAATAAAAAAAAACTTCATGAAAAAGCAATATTAGTCGTATGAAATTTTTAATAAATAAAATTAAATTTTTTATAAAATTTTATTAAAAACTGCATTAATTTAATTGAAAAGTTCCAATGGAAGGGTTCTAGTGTCATATCATAGACCTAATGCAAAAATTCATTTATATCATGCAGAGAATTCTCGCAGTGAAACATGCAATAAAATGGCTTTTTGATTTCGCACATACTCACAATAAAACTTTTTTAAAATATTTTGTAAAAATTGTTGTTTCTGAAAATACTAATATATTTTCAAAACATTAGTGAATCTAATGGATTTTAAGTTTACATAAATATTATGAAACTTTTCGTAAAATTTTATGAAACAGGTTTCATAACTTTTTCATTATTTCATAATGTTTTTAATTTGATTACGAAGAAGACAAGAATGGAGCAAAATGGATGATTAATAGGTTTTTTATTAAAGCTCTGACTGTACTGGAGATTTTCTAAAACTTCGGGTTCTGATGAGATCTTTAGCCAGATCGAAATACTAGTATCAACCTAGCTAATATATTGCATTGGCTTTATTTTTGTAAATATACGAAGGTTAAAAGTTCTTTATAAATTAAAGATTTGATTTGAATTAAATTTGTTTCTAAACAAATATTTAATTGAATCAAACAAATATTTAATTAATACTATAATTGACTTTTAAATATATAAATACATATTTTATTTTAGACGTAATTCTAAAATTATGTTTTTCATACACTGGATTCTTAAATAGAACATTTTTAGCATTAAGTACCAAATACATTAGAAGTTTGCAAACAAAACAAACTCACACACAAATACAAAAACAAACACACAAATACCAACGTATCGTTCACACACGTTTTTGTGAGTATCATATTTTTTTTTGTAGAAGATATTTATAACTTTTTTTCCATTTTAGTTTTCAATAAAAGTTTTTATCGATATTATCATTGCCGTGATAGGTGCAAAATAAATTAAAATATTAATTAATTGAAACAATTTTTTAATTTAAACCCGTTTTTAATTTTTTTCAGTGTATCGATGTATATAAAAGAAAAAAGCTAGATTAGATTAGATTATAGTGGCACTATGCACCGCGACCAGAAATTGGTATTTTGCTCCCTACGAAGCCAATAATCCTACCAGGTGAACAGTTCCAAACGTCCGATGGCGTCACTATTCGATCACCAAAATAAGCCTCGGACATTTGCAGAGAACATGATCAGAGGTCTCGGGTTCCAATTCACAAAACCTGCACGTATCCGTAGAGGATCGTCCCATCTTGTACAATTGATGCCTAAGGCCACAGTGTCCTGTGAGGTAACCCGTTACGGTCCTTAGTTCGCCCCTCGTCATAGACAAGAGTTTCCGCGATCTCTCCCCAGAGGGAGATATAAACAGCCCCGCCTGTCGCTGCCCGGGCGATCTGGCCCAATAGGCCCCAAACTCCCTCCATCTTCTGAGCTTCTCTCTGACATACCCTTTGGGTACGCCACAGAAGGGTTCCGGGCAAGCAAAAAGCTAATAAAACTGTAAAAAAGTTTTATTAAATTTTTTTTTCTGCTAAAATCCGCATGCTGCTTTTTGGTTTTATTGTTGGTGTCATTTTAGTTTTGACATTGAAAATGCCGCATTTGAGCATTTCATATAACTGCTCTATCGTTTCATCATATTAATGAAAATCTTTAAAAGTGTTAATAGTATTGCTGAGTACAACAAGGAGTTAGTGTTTTCTTTGTGAAAGTTTTTTACACACAAACCTTAATAATTATATTGCAATATTTTTGGATAAAAAACTATCTGTAGGATTGCCACCAGAACTTCAAATGTTTAAACGTAGTTTTTAAAAAACTATATTACATGTAAGAATAAGGCAGAAAATGCATGAGGGCATTGTGGTGTTATTGTTAGCGCATTAGACTGTTACAGAGGTGGTTACCTACGAATTCGCGGTTCGGGGTTCGAAAAATAATATGTTTTAGTTTTCTGTTCCCAATAATATCACAACGACCTCATTCTGTTATCCATCAGATGTACCATCAGGTGTATAATTAAACAAAAAATTTAGAAAAATGCATGCATTCCACTCTTAATATTTCGGTATTGATATTGATCGATATTGACAAACGTCAATTCCTTCAAAACAAAGATTATCGAGAATTTACAAAATCTAAAAAGATTTTTAAAATATTTTTAAGCATTTTTTACTGATTGTTGCACATTAGAAAAACATATGATCACAGTTTAGAATCTTAGAATCTTTGTCATAGAGCAATGTTTTTTTCACGCTTTTTAGAAAACCTGGTCACCGAATATTCGCTATTCGTCACTTTTTATTATTTTGGTGAATATATTTCCTTAAAACCAATACCGTTTGTAAAATTTTTAGATTTAGATAGATATTTTATGAAACATTCTTTAAGTATAAATACCAAGTTAACTTATATATTTGTTTAATTTGGCAACTCTTGTTTTTTTTTACTCTACCACTTAATATAATGTTAAATAAATTTTTTGCAGTCAAAATTTATGCCAGTTTTGGTAAATTATTTCCGTTTCAGTTTCTGCAAAGTGCATTCTTCCTTTTTAGCTACTTTTGGTTTTCATTCACTGCCTCTAATTTTTTTTTTCTAGTATTGTGGAGTAAAATAAAATTATGGTTTTGTTTATCAAAAAGGGTGAAAAAGAACATGTTGTGGAAATTAATGTGGTAAAATATAAAAACCAGTAAAAGTGTTGATGTAACATGATTATAGCTATAATTTGCAGAAAATATTTATTTATATGGTGAAGGAATAACATTTACTTTAAAAAAGCTGATGTTGTAGAATAATACTCACGAATTTTAAATCAAGATCTTTGTTCCCATTATATGGATATGAAATTTATTTTTAGTGTTGACGTCAGTCAAGATAAAGAGACAGGACTATGGTTTTTGTCGAGGGAATTAATGGGACAGGACTTGTTTTTTTCATTTCGTTCACAAAATTTGTAGCAAATATTAAAAATTTTGGTTGTTTTATTAAACATGAAACCACATTATCTGATTTTTTTTTTATTATTGTAAATAAAAAAAATTTAAAATTAAAGAAAAGCTCTTCAAAATTTGTTGAATCTTTTTTTTAAAAATTATTTTGCTCCAAAAACTGTTAATATTTTCGTAATTTTCGTTGATATCTTTTTAATTTTTTTACTTCCATTTAATTAATTTAAATTTAAAATTTGAATAAAATGAATACAATTAAAATAAAAAATTCATTTAATAAAATTTTTTAGTGCTTGTTTTTATAAAAAATAAACGGACGAATCCGCCTAAAAATGTGTGTAAGTCTAAGTCTCATTTCTCATTTACTTTTTAAAAACAAGGTAGAATTAGGAACAAAACAAAATAAAACTACATTTGAATCTCAAAATGACAAGTGTTATGAAATGACATATATTCACGCGAACTTACATATTGCTAGTTTTCTCCTTACAGCCTACAGACCTACAGACCTAAAAACCTAAAAAATGGCTAAAAATGGTCAAAAAACTAATACAGTCGAATAAAATTTTTTTAAATAGCGTAGACTTAGCTATATCCATGAAAAATGGATATAAACCAATTTCTCAAAAACTGGAGCCAATCTCACACTTCCGAATGTACTTTCGCACTCAGGGGACTCCCCCCTAATAGTTCGAAAAGGATTCATCTAAGTTCATTTTTTCGACTATCGCAGTGTAATGTGTTATCCATATCATTATTTTAAATATAAAGTTATGATCTAAAAGGTTTGAAAATATATTACTGGACTCATTATTTTTTCACTTCTAGAATTTTTATAAGCCGGATAGTAATGAGATTTTGTGCATTGTTATGTTTTTTTCTATCAAGTATAAGATGTCGATATAGCTCAGATGGTAGAGCGGTTGACTGACAACCTGGAGGCCAGGGCGCATTTTATTAAAACAAACAATTTCAATAAATAAAATTTGTTTTCATTATTATTGTACGGTAAGTATATAGGTAACCATATATTTTTTCTATCTTTTGTAAGTAAGTAATACAAATTTTGTATTTAAATTAATCTTTTTTGTATATAAAATACAACATATAAATTAACTTGTTAACTTAGTAGTATAGGTAGTTTGTAATTAGAATAAAAAAAATAAATAATCAAATAGGTTTTTGACAAATTTTTTGCCTTCAGTATAATGATGTATATATGTATATAAAATTTTGTAAGTACAAATTATTTTTAAGCTGAAAAAGAAAAATCTTGAACACTCATTATATGTAATTATAATTTAAATATAAATGAAATGTAAATATTATGGATAAATAAAAAGAATTGAATTGAACTTGTTAACTTAAAATCGTTGAAGCTTCTACGAAAAAATGTAAAACCATAGAAATTAAAACTTAAAATTTATACGAAAATCAAAACGAATAAGTTAAGAAAAAGTCCTGAGTTTTTAAAAGTTTGATTTAACACGATAGCATATAGTGTGATTTTTCGGCATTATAGATTTAATCTTCTAGATAAAACAAGACAAACCGCCTATTTAAAGACTATAGGAAAATATTCTTCCAGGATTTCTAAGTTCAGCTTTTTAAATAATACATTTGACAGTTCTTGTGTTGTCGTATAGTGTGTTTTGGTTGAATAAGTTAATTTTTTAAATAAAAGTCGAATTTTTCAAGCACAAATTATCAAATTAAATTACGTAACGTTGCACAGTGGGATATTTGAAAAAAATAATGGTAATACATATAGAACTTCTAAACTACTGATCCGATCGGTACGCATCAAATTGTAAAAGAGGTGTTCATCTTTTGTAATATTGTGATGTTGTCATCCTGTTTTAGTACAGGGTGTAGTTACAGGTTTTCAAAGTTGCGTATCTAGTGTATAAAAAATCTTTTGGAGGGTGTAACTTTTGTAAATGTGGACCCATTTCTAAAATTTAGAAAAAACATGTTTATAGTTATAGGTTATAGCGTCTACTTTAAAACTTATTTAAATTTAAAATATCTTAATGAATGTAAATGAAATTTAAACGATTTTCTTAAACTTAGGTAATTCAAAAAAATTAACATAAGTTAAAAAAACACTTAAAATATGTTTTTTTTGGAATAAAATGATTTTATTTTCGATATTCGCAAAAATTTTCACAAAATCTTCCGTCCTTGCTTTAATTATCAGCCTTATATAAAGATATTCATACCGAATATTCACTCTAAAAGTAATTTGTTTTGTCAAAAGTTTATTATTTTCGACCAATGCTTGACATAGGATACATGTCCAAAAGCTAGTTATCTTACATTTAAATTTTTTTTTTCAGAAAATATTAAAATTTGTATTGGGTTTTCAACAAAGTTCCAAGAAAATTGCAAAGAAATATAAATACTTTTTAGGCCAAAAATTTTAATTTTTCATAAATTTTTTAAATTTGAAGTATTTTTCATGCCAAAACTATTAAAGCTAATTAAAAAAAGTTCGCTGTTTCTTTTATCGTGAGGTATTGTTACCGCGGAAAACTTTTTGTTTTCAAATCGATTAAATAACAAATTTTTTGATAGATAAACCAAAGAAACTCATGGCAAAAACACAAAATTTGTATTTCAACTCGTTAAGACGTAAGATTACGATGCATAGCTTAATGCTAAGGCAGTAGGTTTGAAGCCCAGTAAAAAAAAAAAAAAAAAACAAAAAAGTAAAAAAGTAAAAAAGTTTAACAATATAAAATGCTTTGTTCAATTGACACGTAAATTAACCACTGAAGAGTCCCAGGAGGGGGACGAAACTGCGGCAGTCTGGTGTATCCCTTGTGTCCGTAAAATTTTTCAATAAAAATGTTTTCTTCTTCTTCTTCCTGTAAAGAGACTAACTAAAATTTTTATTTTTAAGTTTATATAATTTTTAGAGTGGAGCAGATAACATACAACTTGTTTTCTTTATCATACAACGTACGTTACTCAAGGCTAAACATTTTAGAAATCGGTCCACATTTATAAAATTTACACATTCCAAAAATATTTTTACACGAGGTAGTCAATTTTGACACCCTCTAACTACACCCTGTACTAAACCAGGGCGACTCAATGACAATATTACAAAAAACTAATACCTCCTTTACAATTTCCAATTTTATTCGTACCGATCGGATTAGTAGTTTATAAGTTCTATATTTATTACCATTATTTTTTCCAAATACCCCACTATGCGTTGTGAAATAGAGACGGAGGAGAAGATTAGAAGATGAAAAAATAATTAAAATGGAATGTTTGTGTGGGTTAGTATTTGTTACTTCTGAGTTTATACTTCTTCTTAACGTCAACATTTCTAAATTAATTTAATTTGTATTAGGCGTGAAATCCGGAAAAAAATGCCACAGCCCCGGGAAGTAAAAACTTCCACGAAAACAAACCCCATAAACAGGACATAAATCGAGAGAGGCGTAAATCTGATTTGTCCTGTACAAAAGGTGGATGGCGCATATCACCCCCTAAACCAATTAACAACTAGGAAATATAATAAGCTACAACAACACTTTAAAATAAAAGGGTTTGTAGATTTAGATCATGGTTAAGTTATAAAGGTTTGCTCATTTATATTTGTTAGGGATGACACAATTTTTTTTCAAATTAAAAACAATAATATTTATTGATACATATGTGTCATTCCATGCCAACCCGGACGATTGTTGACATCACGATTTTTGTTTGCTTTGAAACTTGGCAGACGCATTCTCATTTCAAAAATATTTGACACGTATGTATTTTTGCGAAAAGTTTCAACAGATGAACGAAACGTGTTGAACGAAAATAAAACAAGTAGGCCGATTTTAAAAGGTTGATGGCTTATTTAAATGGTGTACTCTACTTCTTCTAAATTTATTTGAATATCTATGTTGTAATTTTTTATTTTAGTTTTTACTTTTGTTTGTATTTTTTTACCACTTTCGACTATATCTAAAATTAAAAACTATATATATGAGCGTAAACACACACTTCTTATAAATAAATTCTAGTTTTTGAGAGTGGGACGGCGATGGGTTCTCAACTTCAAGAGCCTAAAAAAATAAATTAGAAAAAAGAATTAGAATTTTCATATAATCTCCATATAAATATAATTTTTACATTTATATTTTTTGATCCTCCTCTGATTTCATGTTGTTAAATAACAAAAAAAAATCAGTTCACGCAGCAAACTAGCACATTAAAAACTAAAAAGCGAATGTGCCATGTAAAAGCAGCTTTTTAACACAATTCAAGCTCATGTTTTTTAACATTTATCTTTTTAGAGAACATCAGCGAAACCTACCTCTAACTGTGCACAATTACAACATTTACAAATTAATATGTCCAAAAAGATGAATGCTTATGCGCATTACAAAGAAGTTGTACACCTTCCGTTCTGCATTACCTTTGATGAGTGGAGAAGCGATTGCAATGCAATCAAATGCATAAGACAATATTGTATGTTTGCTAAGCAAGATATGAAAAAAAAAATCATTCTAATATATGGCATTAGAGATAATGTAACAAGAAATGTATACATATATAACATTATCTTTGAAAATATGGAAAAACAAATATTATCATATTTTAATATATCATATTACGCCCAAACTCTAGTAGTTTCGAAAAACTTAAATTTTTATGGAATTTGACAAGTTAATAGAAATATTTTGAGTGAAATATTTTGCTTATTTATGATTTTGAATTTTTGAACCAAAACGTGATTTGAAAACATATAATTTTATTTTTTAAATAATTTTAAAGCATTTTCAGAAGAAACCGTAATAAAAAGGTTTATATATGACCAGATATGATCATACATAATTATATCCAAAATTTGAGACTATCCAATTATATCAGAGCTCAGATATATTTATATATACCTTCAGATATAAGTACATATCATTTCAGATATGTTTAAATAAATATATATAATTTATATATAAATATATATTGAGTAATATGTAAATATATATGGAATCATATATAATTGGCTATACTCAAATTTCAGATGTAAGTATATATGGTCATATATGATCATATATGATCATATATAACCTTTTTACACGGGTAATGTAAAAGTCATATCACAGGTAAACATTTTTAGGTATGTATAAAGTTTCAATGTATGTTTGCATAATTTTTTTCGTGTATTAAAAATTTTAAAAAGTTTTTTGTTTTAAAAATGTACAATTTAAGCTCAATATATATAAAAATGAAAAAACTCGTTTCCAAAAAAAACAGTTTTTATATACTTTTTACCAACGTTTCTTTAAAGATACAGCAAATTCCCTGTTACCAACAAATTATTAAAGTATAAATAATATTTTTTTTCTATATGAAAATTGGTCTATTCCTATTTGAAAAAACTCATTTTTATAACAATAAAAACCATTTTGAATTTATGCAAAAGTGTCCAAAAGTGTCTTTTTTAAAAATTTAAAAATAAAAAATATATATTTATAGTAATTCTTTTTTTAATAGATTTTCCGAATCAGTAACATTTATAATTGCAGGATTCTATTTACATTTTTTGCATCTCATTAAAATTAACTTGTCTATGGACACATTGGCAAAAAATGGGTTAACATTTTGTTTAAAATAATGTTGGCTGAACAATTTTTGCTTTCTAATTAGGTATTATAAAAAAAACCTTTTTAATAAAACTAATAAATTCAATTTAAAAGAAAACAAAATAATTCATTGGTAAATAACACCGTGCAACAAAATCAGACAAATTTGATGCATCGGCTTTGAGACATACCTTTTCTAAATGACTTTAGGACGCTGTTGTGAATATGGCCTTAGAATTTCAAAGCTAGATATACACTGAGGAGCATAAGTGTATCACAAACCAACAACTATCACTTTAAAGACCTATAATTTCTATAAATTTTACTCAAATGCAATCAAATTTTTCATATTATGTTTGTACAAGTGTCTTCTCGGTTTCAAAAAGGTGTTATTAAGATCTGATCACAACAACAAATACACGAAGGCATAATGCAAATAAATCAAAATGATACAGTTTTGCACTCACTATTTATTTTTTTATATTTAAAACAATAATATATTTTTAATAACTGGTCCTATTAGGTAGACTTTGTGTGTACCTCTGCACAAATTCTGGAGGAATCGCCTCCCACACTTTCTTCGTCCACTCCCATAACTCGTTCACGCCTTTTGGAGGACTGGCATATTTTGCAAGCTGCGATTTGACGTGACTCCACAAATTCTCGATCGGATTCATATACGGAGGTTGTGGAGGCCACGTCATCACACCAAAGTTTTGCTTTTTAAGCCAGTCTTGCACTACATGTGCGGTATGTTTGGGGTCATTGTCTTGCTGAAAAATTACTTTTTCAGCAGCAACCCCCATTTTTCCAATACATCAGGAATATTTTGTTGCAGGATGGACAAATATTGTTCCACGCGCATAATTCCATAGATGCGCACCAAGGGTCCCACACAAGCACTGGACTGTCGCTGATTGGGATAAGGTATGTTATTAAACATGTGTATGTATTACTGCTAATACTAACAAATATTAAATAATTTAAAGGTTTTTTGGGCTGATGAGACTAAAATTAATCGTTTTCAGTCCGATGGGAGTGCATGGTATTGGACTAAGACCCCTGATACAATCCAACCAAATAAGGTACGCCAAACCGTTAAACACGGTGGTGGCTGTATCATGGTTTGGGGTTGTATATCCAAAAAAGGAGTGGGACCCGTGGTAAGCATCGATGGAATTATGCTCAAGGAACAATATTTGTCCATCTTGCAACAAAATCTTCCTGATGTAGTGGAAAAAATGGGTCTTGCTGCTGAAAAAGTAATTTTTCAGCATGACAGTGACCCCAAACATACCGCACATGTAGTGAAAGACTGGCCCAAAAAGCAAAAATTTGGTGTGATTACGTGGTCTCCACAATCTCCGGATATGAATCCGATAGAAAATTTGTGGAGTCACGTCAAATCGCAGCTAGCAAAAAATGCCAATCCTCCAAAAGGCGTGAACGAGTTATGGGAGTGGACGAAAGAAGTGTGGGAGGCGATTCCTCCAGAATTTGTGCAGAGGTACACACAAAGTCTACCTTATAGCTTCCAGGAGCTTAAGAAGGCAAAGGGTTACTGGACCAGTTATTAAAAATATATTATTGTTTTAAAATATAAAAATAAATAGTGAGTGCAAAAATGTATCATTTTGATTTATTTACATTATGCCTTCGTGTATTTGTTGTTGTGATCAGATCTTAATAAAACCTTTTTGAAACCGAGAAGACACTTGCACAAACATAATATGAAAAATTTGATTGCATTTGAGTAAAATTTATAGAAATTATAGGTCGTTAAAGTGATAGTTGTTGGTTTGTGATACACTTATGCTCCTCAGTGTAGCTAAACAAATGTTTGCAAAAAGAAAATTAAAATTTTTTGATCAAGTTTTTGCAAAAACACAAATTTTATAATAATAATGCTACTTTGTTCCAACATTCAAATAGTATGAACTATGCCTTTAAATTCCATATAATTATTGCTCGTTTCGAAAGATGCGATAATATTTCCTTTGCATGTGTCTAAAGTTTAAATTTCTCTTTTTTCACAATTTTGTCAATAAAAAATCTACAGCGAAAAGAAGATCTACAACTATAATATGTATCGTTAAACATCACTGGTTACTTAAAAACTCCTGAACTTTCTTTTTTAGTTTAAGGAAAAAATGGCTGAAGCTTAAAAAAAATCGATATACTTTAATGACTCATTAATACGAAGTCTGAGACAAATCTTAATTAATAATATTTAGATAAAAACATTCAAGTATATTGAACATATGTTTTCTAATCAATACCTACCACATTTTAGTTGATTGAAGTGCATTTTCTTAAAAAATAACGTTTTTCAATTATTCATTGTATAAATACAATTATTCATTGTATAATACACACGGATACCAGTTCCTTACGGGTAGTGTGGTCTCTTCAAAACGGAGTCGCTTTTTGACTCTACTTGATGCTCACGAGTAGCGTGAGCTGCTACTTAAACCAACCAACCAACCAACCAACACTTTTTATATTTTGCTGTGTAAATTCATACAAAATTAAATTTAATAAAATAGTTGTAAAAATTGTATTTCAGATTGAATTTCTGGGTAATTTTGGTATATAATTTCTGGGTTTTTTAGATGAAATTATGTGGACTATAAATTAATAATATGTGCCAAAATTTTGCAAATTCGATTAAGGGATTTTATAATATTCACTAAAAATAAGTTAAATTAGCATTTTGATTGCAAAGATATTCTACATTCTTCACCCTATCGAAATTAATTGATATGGGTTTAAATGATCAATGTCCATACTTTGAAACCATATTAAAAGTTACTCGTAGTTTATTCAGGTTTATGAAGTAATAAGAAACTTAAAATACAAAACTTGATTTTTGGTAAAAGCTAAAATTACGAATAAATTCACGGATCTAATATTAAAATTTGGGTTTCGCATTCATGATCTACGTCCTAAAATCTATCAAAATTGATAAGTCGCGTGTTTAAAGCATTTTTAATGTTTAACTGAGTAATTAATAAATAATAGCAAGGTTTTTTTTTATTCAAAATAAACCAAAAATTTAATTTGTAGAATATTTTTAAAAACACACTCACTTAGGCTTTGCATTTGAGCGCCCGACTGTCTACCCGAAGGTTCCGGGATCGAGGTTGGATGGCTGAATATAAAATATTTTTTTTTAATTATTCATTTAATTTCAAATCTATATTTATAAACCCATTAGCTTGCGCTTTACATTCTTTGTAATGTCCAGGCAAGGCTTCATATTTAATTCCATCAAAACAAAAGCAGATTGATTGCTTTAGAAAAGTTCTAAATGCAAAACCGCCAAACTTTAAAGACATTTTTCTCGAAATGTGCACCATTGAAATCAACATGTCTGAAATATGTAAAATTTACGGTTAGATCTTTATTAACTTTTAAAAGGTAAAATTTTGTCCTTCTGTGTTATCTTTACTTATATCTAAAATCTTCTATCTATATCTTCAACCCTTTGTCAAAAACATTTTTAAACTTTTTAAAAATTATCATTTGTGATAAAGGGCACAAAACTAACGAACAAAACCAATTGTTTATAGTCTCAATATTTTTTTTAAGGGTTACTTTTGACTCAAACTTTATATCTATAAAAATAAAATTGGGTCTTTAATAAATTGCGCTTGTTCGTTAGTAACCTCTACCACTTATCCAAATTTAAAAAAACTCTGAAAAATTGTATTCTGTAAATTTCGTGGTGGGTATTTTATGGTAACAAGTGAAAACTTAAGCCATATATGCTTCATGTTACACAAAAAACTAGTTTTTATCATGTGGCCATTTAAAGGCTTTATATTCTTTTTTTGTGGTGATAATTTAAATTAAGTTTCATGTGTCTTTTTTTCCCCCCAGCCACTAAGGGTTAAAGATTTTTTTAATAATAGTAAGAGCATATGATAATAATATAATAAGAGCATAATAAAATTTAAATGATATTTTTTCGAAAATTATGAAAAGTGTTATTCTGTAAATTTCCTAGCGGGCCTTTTACGCCAAAAGTGTAAAAATGAACCGTAAATGGATCAGTTATATAAAGTAATTATTTTTATTAAGTGCAGATTTTTTATAAATTTAAAGGCTTTACAAGCCATAATTAAAATTAATAATTTTTTCGAAGTATCGTTTTTACAGTTTATTTGTTTTGTCTAAAAAGAAATTTTATGATATTATCAAAATAGTAATCAACCTCTTCAAGTAAGAAAGCCTAAAAAAAATTATACAATTAATTTAAAAAAAGACATTTTGCATTTTTATCAAATTTGTGGGCCATTTTGGATTCCAGTCTAAAGTGCATTAATAATATCCGATGACGTCAAAATACGTTAAATAATAAGTTGTATAATAAGTACACTCACAATATTTTTTTCCGTAAAGACTACTGAATATACACATTAAATTAACTGAAAATCTGTTAAAAACAGGACTACTTACTTTTCGTTTGAAAAAATTGTATTTTTCAGTTTATTTCCAACTGTTGAAAAATTAATTGACAAAATCCATAAAACAATAGATTTTCGATTATTTCAATACTCAATATAATATAACAACTTTTTGTTTTAAATAGAAAATTTTAACTGAATATTTTAACTATTACCGAGTCCGTTTTTTTGTTTATTTTGTTTATTGAATAACAGACAGAAAGTTAAAGAATATATTCCTTTAATATTCTATTGAAACAACTTTACCGATTAAACTTTTAAATAACTGTTGATTTTTTTGGAAAAGTTCTTGTGAGTGTAAGAAACTTAAAATAAAAAACTTGATTTTTGGTAAAAGTTAAATTCACCGGAACCCGGATCTAATATTAAAATTTGGTTTTCGCATTCATGATATACGTCCTAAAATCTATCCGAATTGATAAGTCGCATGTTTAAAGCATTTTTAGTGTTTAACTGAGTAATTAATAAATAATAGCAAGGTTTTTTTTTTATTCAAAATAAACCCAAAATTTTATTTGTAGAATATTTTTTCGTTATTATTATGATTTTGTTTTCTGTGAATCTATTTTTAAAAACACACTCACTTAGACTTTGCATTCCTTTTAATTTTAGTGTTAACTTGCATGTATACTTACATCTATACAAACAAAAAACGAAAAATCACTAACAGTTTATTAGCTGACTTACATGCTTTAAACAGAATCTCAGTGGTTGAGCGTCCGACTGTCTACCCGAAGGTTGCGGGATCGCGGCTGGATGGCTGAATATAAAATATTTTTTTTTTGTTTATTTATTTAATTTCAAATCTATTTTTATAAACCCATTAGCTTGCGCTTTACATTCTTTGTAATGTCTAGGCAAGGATTCTTATTTAATTCCATCAAAACAAAAGCAGATTGATTGCTTTAGAAAAGTTCTAAATGCAAAACCGCTAAACTTTAAAGACATTTTTCTCGAAATGTGTACCATTGATAAAAAAAATTAAGTAAACCATTGGAGTCAGCATGTCCGAAATATGTAAAATTTACCGTTAGATCTTTATTAACTTTTAAAAGGTAAAATTTTGTCCTTCTGTGTTATCTTTACTTATATCTAAAAACTCTTCAACCCATTGTCAAAAACATTTTTCCAATTTTTAAAAATTATAATTTAGTGAAACTTGATTCATATAAGGTTTACGTTTTCAATTTTTGCCTAAAAAGGCAGAATAGGAAATTTACAGAATTACATAATTCTGATTTTAATTAAATTCGGATATGTGATAAAGGACACGAAACTAACGAACAAAACCAATTGTTTATAGTCCCAATATTATTATTGTAACTTTAACTCAACCTTTATAACTATTAAAAATAACATTGGGTCTATAATAAACTGTGTACCCTCCACCGCTTATCCAAATTTAAGAAAAATCTGAAAAATGTTATTCTGTAAATTTTCTGGTGGGTATTTTATGGTAAAAAGTGAAAACTTAAGCCATATATGTTTCATGTTACACAAAATACTAGTTTTTATAATGTGGCCATTTAAAGGCTTTATATTCTTTTCTTGTGGTGATAATTTAAATTTAGTATCATGTGTCTTTTTTTCGGCAGCCACTAAGGGTTAAAGATTTTTTTAATAAAAGTAAGAGTATAAGATAATAAGATAATAAGAGCATAATAAAATTTAAATGATATTTTTCAAAAAATTATGAAAAGTGTTATTCTGTAAATTTCCTAGAGGTCATTTACGCCAAAAGTGTAAAAATTAACCGTAAATGGATCAGTTACATAAAATAATTATTTTATTAAGTGCAGATTTTTTTTTATATCAATTTAAAAGCTTTACAATCTACTACACTCAGGGAACTTCTGCTTTAAAAATATGTAGTTGTTTAGGTTGTAATACAGTTTCTTTATTTTTAATGTAAATGTCAGTCATTTGTAGAACAAATTTAATTTTTTACTAACCTTGTAGTTCATTTAAAAAACCAAACCACATCAAATGACTGTTTTATGATTTTACATTCATTTTTACAGTAATTTTTTGTTATTTAAAAAAATAAATGTTTGTTTATTGGTTCATTTTTACTACAATTGTTGCACATTCTTTGAATATTAAAAAACAAATGACAATGTTCGTTGAATTTAATGATATGAAAGTCGTCATTTCTTTAACTGGAATTTACCTACATAGTATTCTAAGTGTAGTCATAATTAAAATTAATCATAATTAAAATTAATAATTTTTTCGAAGTATCGTTTTTACAGTTTATTTGTTTTGTCTGAAAAGAAATTTTATGATATTATCAAAATAGTAATCAACCTCTTCAAGTAAGAAAGCCTAAAAAAAATTATACAATTAATTTAAAAAAACACATTTTGCATTTTTATCAAATTTGTGGGCCATTTTGGATTCCATTCTAAAGTGAGTTAATAATATCCGATGACGTCAAAATACATTAAATAATAAGTTGTATAATAAATATGTATAATAAGTACACTTAGGATATTATGTTGGTAAAGACGACAGCAATTGTAGTCAAAAACAAATGAAATTTCATTTAAAGAAAGGACGACTTACATTTCATTAAATTCAACTAACACTGTCGTTTGTTTTTTAATGTTCAAAAAATGACTAACAATTGTTGTAAAAATGAACCACATGGTAGCAAAAAAATAAACAAATATTTATTTTATTTATTTTATTTTTTAAATAACAAAAAACAACTGTAAAAAATGAACGTAAAATCATAAAACAGTCATTTGATGTGAGTTGTTTTTTTAAATGAACTACAAGCTTAGTTAAAAATTTTATTTGTTCTACAAATGACTTCCATTTACATTAAAAATAATGAAACTGTATTACAACCCAAACAACTACATATTTTTAAAGCAGATGTTCGCTGAGTGTAATAAAACTTGGGAACGATGAGTTTCGATTACAAATTAACCAAATCAATAGGGATGGTACCTTGCTAAAGTTAACTTAAGCTTCAATATATTTTCTTACAATCGCTAATTCCCTTAAATCAACTTCGTTAAATATAGTTGCGCCTTAAGACCAAACTGGTTTGCTGGTTTATAAATGGTGTGTGTTTTACAAACATTTCTCAAAATTAATTGACTTTAAGTTGCTGGGAAAGCAACCAACGCACAGTGGTTTCCCCCATAGGCCAAAAATCAAAAAAAAATAATGTTTTTTTTCTAAGCTTTATTGCACTAAATTTATTGATAACACTCTAAATTTTATGAATCTAACAAATTTTGTTGTTTTTTTTTTTGAGATTTAATGTTTGAGTCCGTTGAAAGTGGAGGTATGTTTATATTGCATATATTGTGGTTGCATAGTCATAAAAGAAAACTTAAGTTTATCTAAAAAGTTATTCGCGATATTGCGACAGAAGTCACCAAAAACCCTACAAACATTAAATTTTAAGTTATTTTCTATCAAATTAAATAATAAAAGCTGCAAAAATATAAGCCCATTAAAAAATCCCTGGAGAATACTTTTTTGACCTTTTCAAAACACACGTTTTTAAAAAAACTACTTTTTCACGTAGACTTTTAGTTATTTGGCCCTCATCCACCCACCACTTCTTATACATCAAATTGTAGATTTTTTACCCCTCTTTAAATTAAAAAATATTGTGGCCGCGGGTTTTTGCATATTTTCGCATATGGATGTGATTTACATAGTCATCCGACGAAAAATAATGAAAAATCGCATTTTGTTTTGTACTATTTGTACTATTGTACTATGAATGAAGAGAAATATTTTTTTTTTTTAAATTGTTGTTATTTTAAACTTAATATTGCAATATTAAGGTATTTGACTTTCGGTGTCAAAACAAAGGTCAACTTTTATTTCTTATAATTAATTGTTTTCGCCATAGTGTTAAAAGTTTCGAAAATATTAATATGGAAATTAATGTAGAATGTTTATTCTGTCAGTGACAATTTTCTAGAATGTATGTGCTTGATATTTGGGGTTCCACAGCTGGTAATTATCATTTGATAGAAAAAAATATTTAAAATTATGGAGGAAAAATTGAAGGCTGAAAAAGCAAATTAATTATTTTGAAAAGGCAAATTAATTATTTTGAATTAGCATAAAAAATGGTTTGAAAGTCTTGAAACTATTCAGCTAGAAGCAAAATCCCTTGAAAAAGAACTGCATGCACACGAAAAATATCGCGCATTTCTACAAATACAGATCTTTTAAGTAGGCTCTTTTTAAGTTCAGATCCATTTATTTCTTCAGCCCGAAACTTACCAACAAAGAAAACAAGTAGTTTAAGTCAATGAGTTTTAAATTTGCTTAATATTTGATATATATTAATATCTTATTTTACCTTATTACTTTATATTACTTAATAATACCACATATTGCATTATATAACTTTTTAATTTAGTTTTTTTTCAGTGTATATTTCGAATGAATTAAAATAGAATAAAATTTTACAATAGTTTAAAACAAAAAAATTTTCATGTTGAAATACTTTATTTCAAAAATTCTTAAAACAAATCTATAAGCCAATTAACCCTTCAAAGATCAAATGGCTACTGTGGTTACATTCGTAAACTTTAAGTTCTTCGGGGATGCCATGAGCTGACAAATTTTGAAGACCCTAGCTTTTTTAGTTTTGGAGATATTGATTTTTGACCGCATGTCCATATAAGGTAAACCACTGTGCAACGGTTGGCCGATGTCATCAATCAAGTAACAGGACAATACTCTCAATAATGTTAGTCCCACGTTCTGCCAAGGCATAATCGACCATCGCCAACGATTTGCCATTACGGTGCCTATTGTATTTTTCTGCCCTGGTAATTTAATTACAAATGTCAATGTATTTAAGTGTATTTAGTTAAATTTTTTAACTAAATATTTTAGCTACAATTTATGTCACCTAATTCAGGTTCTATTTTCCGTTTTCTTGGCTGAAGTTTAAACTATTTGTATGCGCTTTTTTTTAATTGCGTATCTTGCAAAAAGCCTAAAATCATTCAAGTAATAAATGCAGATTTGTATGGTCATCTTTGCCACACTATATTACACCTTCAAAGCTAAACAGACATTACCAAGTAATTAAGCGTGTAAGTAGCACACAAAAGGCATCCCCAGTAAATTTTTTTTTTGTGTTTTTAGAAGCAGAATTAAACAAATGCGCTGGAGTAAGTGCTTATACTGAGAAGCAGCAAAAGAAACGAATAATGTTCGTATGAAAATAAACACAACATTTTGTTGAGCTTACTAGTTTTCCTTACAAGAATGTATGTTGTACGCAGCTTACGCTAATCCGTTACGAGGATGCAGCTTGTAAGGCAGAAAGTTTCATTTTGCATATCATAATCGATCTGTACCAGTTTTTCCGAGTGAATTACTTTTAATCGTAGTAATCTAGACATGCTTTTCGAATATCGAGTAAACTGGTTTTTTCTTATCGATTACCCGGTTATTAAAAACCGTAATTTTACAAAAATCATTGGTAAAAACTCAATGTTCTGAACAATTTTTTTGTTCAATTATTCTGAGTATAATTGTATTAGATTTAACAAGCGTTTAACGGTATATGCAGTAGAGGAGTTTAACGTTGTCTGGCTATTTTTCAAAATGAGTTTTAAGGTCAACGAATCTGCTAATTTGGTTCCTTTGCATATAAGAACGTTTAATGTGAAGTTTGGGGCCGATTGGAAACTGTGTCATGGGGTAAGGGGATAAAATTACTTTTTCAGTTTCAGCAAAAATGTTTTCTGTCGTAATAGTTTTTATTTTATATGATAAATTAATCGATGTAAACAAAATAATGTTTTCAATAAGTTATAAAAATCCAAAATCGGTTAAGAACTAGCCCAGTAAAAAAAAGTGACCCAGACCAATAATGTGCCAAATACCACTTGACCAAAAATTTCCAGTACAAATCCTAAACGTTTTAGAAAGTAACTACTGCAACATAATTTTTTATATATGTACTCTTAATTATGTCGTCAACCTGTCCTAAGGTGACGTCAAAAATGAAGAATATGTTTTGGATATTTTTCAAATCTCCAATTGCAAATTTTAGAAAATTTTTGTAACAAAAATCGTAGAAATTGAGATTTGGATTTCGTGGAATTGTTAAATACATTTTTGGGAACGAAAATAAAAAAATTTAAAAAATATCCCCTGGGTAGGGCAGATATTTAATTTTTTGTGGAGTTCGTGGAACTTGTGTTTTCCGGTAATACGAGGGCGGATCAATAAGTCAGTGACTTTTTGAATGAAACACAGTTTTTTTTTTGCAAAAAGAAAGATTTATTTTTCAACATAATCTCCTTTTAGCTCAGTACACTTAGTCCAACGTTTCTCCAATTTTTGTATAATTTCCTAAAAAAAAATATGATTTTTCGAGGTCCATAAAATAGGCATTTGTTTGATCAATAATTTCATCGTTGGAGCTAAATCTCTTTCCACAGAGCCATTTCTTTTGGTTTGGAAATAGGGAATAGTCACTGGGTGCTAAAACCGGAGAATATGGCGGATGAGGTACCAATTCGTAGCCCAATTTATGGAATTTTGCCATTGAGACTTCACACGTGTGCACCCGTGCATTATCTTGATAAAAAACAAAAACTTTTTTCTTGGCCATGTGGGGTCCTTTTTTTTAATCCTCGTTAAATCGGTCCAATAAGTTGGCATAATATTCGCCGTTTATTGTTTTCCCCTTTTGAAGGTAATCGAAGTGGATTATCCCGCGTGCATCCCAAAAAACTGTTGCCATCACCTTAGTGGCCGACAAACTTACCTTGGCCTTCTTCGGAGCCGGTTTACCCAGAGAAACCCATTGTTTAGACTACTGCTTGGTCTCTGGAGTGTTGTAATGGATCCATGTTTCATCCACAGTTACAAAACGCAGCAAAATCTTATTCGAATTGCGGTTAAACAACTCCAAACAATAGTTTGAAGTTGTCACACGATTACGTTTATGGTCAATTGAGAGCAAACGCGGCACCTATCTTAGACCCAACTGATCATTTAAAATCGAGACCACACTGACATATGAAATGCCTATGGCATCAACAACCTCACGCACTTTCACTCTTCGATCGGCCAACAAGTTTTTCATATTTCACAGTTAGTGAATTCTATTTAATAAAAAAATTATGTCGCAGTAATGAATTTCAAAAACGTGAATGTTATGTGATCGAATTTTTGGTCAAGTGGTATTTGATAAATTAGTGGTCTTTGGCACTTTTTATTACTGAACTATTACTTAACAGATTTTTTTCCCATACAAAACATAGTTTTAATTTTGAATTGATTTCATCCTCGACTTTTCTTCATCTAATCGGCATCAAACTTAATATTAAATGCAACCAAAAGAATTCATTCGCTCACTTTAGAATTAACTTTAATATATTTGAGCGCCTCTAATATGCAGTCAACGTATAGAGTGGATGAGTGTTCATAAAGTCCATACTTATCCATGCCATACATACACATCATCTATGTATATGATTGTAAGTAAATTCAAATCTAACAAAAATAAGTGTTTCAGTGTGTAAATGTGTGTGTGTACAGTTGGAAAAAGAAAATTTCTGTAGAAGCGGCCAACCATATAAATTTATTTCTCAATTCCCACTTCAATTTTGCAAATTGAATGAAAATCCAAAATGAAAATCCATAAAACTGTAATTTTCCCAACAATGAACAGTAACAAAAACAGTAGCAACAAAAAAATAAAGAAAAAAAAACGGTAGAAATATACTGTTATTTACCCATTCACTTGTACGTTCTACATACAAATAACTGCAAAATGAACAACTTTTATTTATTTTTACTCCCGCACTTACAAACATAGACCAAATGATTGTTTGGTAGACCTTTCTTAAAAAAAAAACGAAAGAAATTCAAAACGGAAGTTAATTTACTTGCTAACCCTTTCCTAACAAAAGGAAAATAATAAGAAAAACAAGAATAATATAAGCGCGTTTTATTGTTGTTTATTTATTTATTCTTACCTTCCTCGAATATGTTTTTCACAGAATTTTACTTTGTAATTGAATGTTTGCGAAGAAGTGTTTGAAAGTAATAAACATTTTATAGACAAGGCTATGATGTCTTACGTCACCATACGATTTCAGTAAAGAAATGCTCTATGATAGTGAATTCACACTTCCACGAAATATGGCTTAGAATCAAGTTAATTCCAGTTACAAATCACCTTTGTTTACATTATAAAATTTGCCAAGCTAACTGTATTTTGTATTTTGGCAATAACAACATTTTGCAAACAAATCAACTGATATTTTTTCTAAAAAGTTACGAACTTATTGGCGGAAGACAAAATTTGCAGCGACTATGAAGAAACAACGTTAATTTTGCTGGAAAAAGAGTTTATTTTTAGTGGGGATGACAATTTTGGAAGCATGATATTTCTTTTCGTTCTTCTGGTCACCATATCAATGCTTTTTGCACAAATTGTCTTCTCCGGGAACAAAAATAAGTAACTGATTTGAAATTTCTTTCAATAAAAAATTTAATTTTTTTCAGTTTGAACTCATTTAATTTAGTTTTCCCAAATTAAATAAATTTTTTATTTTATTTGTCACACTTTGTAAATTTATCTTCTAAAAAAGGGAAAACACACATAATTTTAAAGCAGATAGTTCAACAATCTAATTATGAATTTGTATGGAAAATTTGGTTTGAAATTACGTTCCAGATTGTCACCGAAATCCTTTTTAAACCAAATTTCAGGTATAATGTAAATTCACTATAAGTGTCCTTTGTTATTGATTTTGACAAGCAAAACAGGAATCATAGGGTAGTTTTATACTTTTCATCAAAATCCATATTTTTTGCAGTTTCGTCTTTGTTTTTATGAAAATATATATCTTTGATATTCATTATTATCTAACGGCATTTTGGACGAGTTTAAATATTATACACTAATTATTCAGTTCTAGTTCAGAATTTATTCCAAATTTTAAATACATGTCTATGTGAAACTTTATAGACGTAATTAAATTTCTGGAATTTTCTAAATTTTGTATCAATTTCAAACTTACAGTACTAGTTGTCCTAACCCTACGGGAAATGGACCAGTCACTGGTATGGTCACGTGACTAGAACATTGTGTGTATGAACCTCTCCTATTTTTGGATCTGTTATATGAAAGTGACCGGTACTTTTAACATGGGCTTGTCATAGGAGGTGATAATTGCTACCTGTGGAGCACTGTGTGATGTGGCGAATAACTTGACCAAGGTAACCTATCACCGTACCGAATGAAATGAATATACTACAGGACAAGTTAGAAATAGGTAGCGTCCATTTTATAATTTATGTGATATGCAACAGAACCAGTGTGAAAAAATGATCACGTGACTGGTGTAGGTGTACGTATTGTAGAACTGAAGAACAATTTTTGAAGGAAACTTATTCACATATTAAGCACAATGTGTTCTGTTATAGGGATAATATGAATGAAATAGTTTTGGACGTAACACTGCACTGGTCTACATGTCTGGTCTGTACATGTCGCCGGGCATGCAAAAAGTAATTAGCAAGTAACCTGTTACCTTTTATCGCTGCACTTATCCGCTTTGTAGCAGTCAAGGAACTGCATCCTTTGGCAGAAATTGCCATATTTTCATCCCCTGCTAACGGGTTTGAACCAGTTCAATGACCAGTAGCCACTTCCACTGCAACGATCCTAGTTGCTTCAGTTATATCTGGTAGCAACCAGTGAATATTTTGTCACCATAATTATAGTCACGTGATTGGTCATTTCACCCAAATTAACACTTTTTGGTGCACAACAATTTTGATTTCACCAGTCTCGTGACGTGCCCCCCAATCATATATTACAGAATTACCACTTTGGAACAATCGACCCTTCATTTCCCGCAGGAATATGATGCAACCAAAATATGTAACAACTTTTACAATTTTTCCAAATAGTTTGCATGGTTAAATAGTCTCAAAATTTGCGCATATTTTTAGTACATTATTAACAATAATTTAACTGAATTTTAAAAATGATTGAAAATTTTGTAAATTTTTTATAGAGAATTTTAGTTGTAATAAAAAAATAAATTTATGTACATAAAAGTCGGATAAATTTTTTTTTTTCTATCGATCCAGAAAGTTTTGTCGTGTATATCGTATTAGTTTCGGAGAAAATGAGTTCGTTGAATGATGTCCTTAATATATAATTAAGTGTTTCCTTCATGACGTGTAAAGATTTATATTATATGTATTATTCATTGCTCATACGCCATGTAGCTTTCGTATGAAAATTTTGAAGTATTTATGAAAGACATTATCCAACGAATTTTTTCTACAAAACCAATCCGGGTTACAAACAGATAAAAAAAATGTTATATACAATTAAACTTTTTGCAAAGAGTTAAAATAAATAAAATCAACAAACTAATTTCTCTAACCCCTTCCAAGTTTATTAAAATTACACAGAGAGAAATTCTTAGTCTAGTTTTAATGAAATTTTTTCACTAATGAAGTTTTCTTCACAACGTGAATGAACACTTTGTTTAACTTTATAAAAAATCTTCATAGGTTTAACGAAACTACTTTTATGCCCGTAATTTCAAGCAATATTTACCTTCCGGTGCTTAGATACCTACCCGATTTTGTTCGTGTATACGGGTAGATATCTAAGCACCGGTAGGTATCTATTGCTTGAAATTACGGGCATTAATGAAACTTTTTTATTGCTCGTATGAAATGTTTTATAAATAAAATGAAATTTTTCATTAACTTTTATGAAAAGCGGCATTAATTTAATGAAAAGTTTCAATGCACGAGTTACAGAGTCATTCTATAGATTTAATGCAAAAATTCATTGAAATCATGCAGATAACTCTGTCAGTGTACGCACAAATATTGTCTCTTATGTAACTGAAGTGCCTTAAAAATTAAAAAAAGGCAAAAAATGTACTAAAATGACTTTACAAAATTAAGCATATAAAAAAAGTATTGACGATAGATGAATCTCTGTGTTCTTAAATTAAAGATGGTAAAATTAAAATGATGTTTCACATCAATAATTTTTCAAAAGTGCAATATTTGCGGCGAATATTTAAAAAAAAATTAATATTTTAAAATTAAAACAAAAAAATGTTTCTCCGTAATTGTCTTGGGGAGAACGTATAGGTTTCTGATTTATTGAGAAAAATGTAAGAACAATTAAAAAAACTGAAAATATTTGTGCCAAATTTGTACAAATTTGGAAGGGGTTATGTCCAAAATTCAATATTTTTCAGTTGGGTATATATGAAACACGCCGAAATACAAACAATATTTTGCTTGAAATTGCTTGTAACCAGGTGTGGATCCGGATGGAGATATAAGGGTGAGATATCCCACACCACCACACCGATCAAAAAATATAAATAAAACAAAAACAAAATACATTTAAAATAATTTTGTGGTTACATAAGCACATATTTGGTAATCGCAAGTACTTACAATTGTCATTACAAATCTCATCACTTTTATTTATAACAGAGGCATATCATTACTTAACACCCTGCAAAAAATAGACATATATATATGGTTACCTATATATACATGATGGTTAACTATATATGAACAAAAATAATGAGAAATAAATTAATAAACGAAATTAATCAAAAAAAAATTTTTTTTTCATAATTGTTTTAATTAAATGTGAGCACAAGTGATTCGAACGGGCATCAATGTTGTCAGTCAACTGCTCTACCATCTGAGCAATCTCGACATTCCAGTGTAGAAAATCATACCATTTAAATGGTTATATGTCAATTACTGGCAATTGTCATTACAAATCTCATTACATTTATATATTGCTAACATCTTACAAAAAATAGAAAAATATGTCGTATGTGGCTTATTTGCTTGCTAGTTTGACAGTTTTAAAAAAAACTGAATTTTATAAAAAAATATTTTTTTTATTGAATTATTTTTTTTTTAATAAAATGTGCACACACGGGATTCGAATCCAGGCATCCAAATTCTAAGTCCTCCGCTCTACCATTTGAGCTACATCGACAGGTTAAACTTGACAGATAAAAAAATAAATGACTTGCTTGCATAAAATGTAATTACCTTTCAGCTTACATAAAATCAAAAATAAGTACCCAGGAAGAAATCGCCAACCGTACCAAAAAAATAGTACTAATACAAAAATATATATTTTTATATTTCATAAATACATTTCAAAAATGTATAAACTACATTTCAAAAATTTATAAAAAGGTATTTGGCATAACGCTGTAATGGCCATTTTTCTGGATTATAAAATGTTATTGACCTCAGTAACGTAGCAAAAACAGTATTCGGTTACTTCATTCGGTTGTCGGTATTGGATAATTTCATTTTGTGATTATCTCGTTAAGGTATTTTAATGTTAATGATATTTTAAGTTATATCGTTTGTCATTTTATGGTTAACGTTATTTAAAGTTATTTCGTTATGATATTTTATGGTTAATTTAATTTAACGTTATTTCAGTAGGTTTTTTAAGGGTTAACGTTACTTCACATAATTTTTTAGTATATTTTGCAGATAATAGCAATATCTAGCATTCCAAAATTAAAAGGTGTCATTCCAAAATTACTACAATAGTTAAAATGCATTATTAGAAAGAAAGAATGGAATATAGAATGTAAAAGTGGTCAATCGCAGCTTTCAGAAGCATTTAAAATTTTTGAAGTAGCCAGTTTAGAAACTGTAAATCAAAGTTTACTAGTTTTTAAAATTTTTTAATTTCTTGAAAAACTAAAAACATCAACTAGATCTCGAGTTTTTAAAATTTTAAAGATCTAAAACAGGAGTTTCTTTATTGCTCCACAGGGTCTTCATGTTCACAATACGACGAAACTCAGAAGACGTGAGGACAAAACATTGTTAATTAGTGCATGTTCTTTTATGGAATGAGCGATATGTATGTTTGTATGCAAGTATGATTAACAAAATTGACCTTTATTAACTTTTTTTTCTTTAAAAGATTTTGAAGTAGTGATGTTTTTTAAAAAAAAAAAAAAAAAGGAATTCCGTTAGGATATTTTAAGGTTATCGGTATTTTAGAATTATTTTGTTAGGATATTTTAAGCTATTTCGTTAGTGTTATTTTAAGGTTAAAACTAGTTCCTTGAAACGGTATTGAATCGTTATCGGTATTTTAAGGGTAGTGTTTTCCTACCATGATAAAAATTTAATAAAGTCGACGTTTTTTGGGCTGAATCCGCCGCTGCGCCTAACAAACAACACATGTGAAGATCAGGCGCGGATCCAAGGGTGATGAGTGTGATTTATTCCACCCCAAACCGGTTGGAAAAAGAAAAAAAATTTAATATGACACAAAATTACTTTAAAACAATACGGTCTGCAATGTTAAATCATGGTAAAATTATATAGGTTTGAGAATGCGTGTCAGTATTGGAACGCTAGCGGATTTCGGTTGCACCCGACATTTTCTTAAATATTTTCCAATTTCATAATTTTAGTAGAATAATTCTGTTAAAGAAGTCATCAGATGTTTATTAAATAAAATATCGTCGCTGCTATGTCGTGATTAGGTATGTGTTTTTTATGAAGTTTTTTAGAGAGCCAAAAAACTGTTTTAATTTGTCGTTTTGCTATATTTTATAAAGGTCAAGTGTCTTTAAGATACGTACATAAGGTATTTTATAGATGTGTACCACAAAAAAAGATTTTTTTAGCTAGAAGATATCGACGAATTACATAAAAAATTACACATATACTTATTTTGTTAGAATATTTTAAGAATTGTTTTTGTTCAAAGAACTTAAGCTTTAATTTTTGATAATATTAATTAAAATAATCACCCTGATTGTCTAAGGCGTTGTCGTGTCGATTATAAGGCGTTTTTACAAAATGGCATTGTGTGTGTCGAAAACGACTAAACTGTAACACTGTCGGTAAATCTATTACAATTTCCGTATTTCGTATGTCGTATTTATTCTAAAATTTTTTGAAAATTGTCGAAAAAAATTTTAATCACGACAACATTTGAAAATGGCAAGTAAAGTGGATATTATCAAAAAATAAGTAGCTACATTAAATATTTTCATTTAGAAATGTTTTTGAATTAAGTTTATTTAAATTTTAGAGTCAAAATTTTTACCCCACAACAGTTTGAGAGGCTGGTAGAGCTGATGGAAAGAAATCCACATTTAGCAAAAGGCTTTGCTAAGAGCTTAAACAAATTCAACATTCCATATTAAAGAATCATGCGCTGACCCTGGACTATGAGATGATATATACCTTATTCTCATCTTATGATCACACACCTGAATATATTTTTTTTTTTTTTAAATATAGAACTTTAAAAATCTAATTAAAATTTTAAACCCTTTTCTGTTATAAAACTTAAAACGTTCATCCATACGTGGTGCTAAAATTTTAATGTGAGTCCCATCAATGCAGCTAATTATTCCAGGAAGCCCAGTTTTTTCATAAAAATGTTACTTAATTTCATTCTTTACACTTTCATTCATCTATCTTGGACAAAGCTCATTGTACATAACATCAATGCACTCCCTAAATACTTTTCTTACTGAAGTTTGAGATAGACTATGTTGAAGTCATTACCAGCACCCTTTTGGTAACTACCTTAGCAAGTAATATCATCGTAGCTGCGAGCTTTAAAATATTTGGAATGGATGTTAATCTCTTTGGTTCGTCCAATTTTCCATTAATTTTTTCCAAAACATACTTAAACGCATCTTTATTTAATCTAAAATAACTTATAAATCTACAAAAAAAAAAATTAGTTGTCTAAATTAAATTGTTTCCTACTTACTTGCGGTTTGGAAGCGAATATATGTTGGATTGCTGCCTTAATTGTCTTCGCAAGACAACCAACTCACTTATGCTGTACTCTTCCTCTTCATCAGATGATGAAAATGCAGCCACACTTAACATGTTTATGGCTTTATTAAGTTTTTTTTTTTAAGAAAAACAAATTTTTAATTTCAATTTAATTTGTATTTGCCACCGAGCAGCTGTTTTTTGTTGACATAATTTTAAATATTTTTTAACAACTCTGTAATATTTATGCTATTACAATATTGTCGTTGTTTTTACACGGTACCACAACAATTTAAAAACGACACCGCCAGCTGTCGGATTACGGCAACGCCTTAGACAATCAGGCTAAATAGAAATTAGACTATTTTTAAGAAAATCTGCATCCTACTGCTACGTTATTTCAATGAATTTTTTATTTTTTTTTCAATGAATTTTTCTAGCAAAAAAATTGTACTAAAAAACGCAACGTTTGGTGAAGTATTCTGCGAAATATCCATTTTAGACAATGTTTGAATGAATGACGAAAACTGTAAAATGAAAAACAATGTTTTTATTCAACAAAAAAAAAAATTCATTATTAAAATAAAATAATAACTAAAATAACAATTAGAAGAAAGTTACTGATGCAAGTAACAAACAAAAAGTTAGTCATTCAAATTGTCTTAAAACGCATGGAAAACGTTATGCATATATTTTTTTGAATGATTGGATACTTTTGTGTTTAGCATTTTATATTTTCGGTAGCACCTCATTCAAAGGTTTTAGTTCAACATGTACTATTGTTTAATTTATTTTTTGTGTTAAGATGTTCCAGTTCTCTGAGTGCCATGCTTTGAATTTTACTTTAAAAATGAAAATTCTAAATAGTTTACAATATAAGGCTGAGATGGCCTTGACTGCCTCATGTAGCTTATGCAGTACATTGGTGTATATAGTATAGGATTAAATGCTATGTCCAGTGTTGAGTGGACACAGTCCAGCTCCATTATTGTGTGTTCTTTTTCTAAAATAAGCTGTTCTATTTCCAGACCTTTTGCTGAATTATGGTTTGCCAGCGAACTTTAGAAAATCTTATTTTTAATTTGATATTGGCACCCATCAGATATTAAAAGAACGAAGGGCAATGTTCCTTTAAAAAACGCATTATGCAGCAAATTATATTATTCGCCGTGCCATATATAAAGATGGGCATCTCTTGTATGTTTGATATAAAATGTAAATTTATGGACTCGAAGTTTTGATATGTAATATTGTTGGGAAACTTGCAGCTTAGGACATATCAAAACACTTTGCATGTCCATTGTACCTACCATTATTTATGCACACACATTATCAACAGCTAACTGTTTGCTTCATCATTTTAGTTTTATTTAACAGATATTCTTCTTCGTTAACGTTCCCTTCTACACAGACATGACATTGGTCTTTCTGTGGTTTGAAAATTGATATTTTCTCTTCATCTTAAACTTTACATAACTTCTTTCGCATTGCTGCAACTTCATCATTATTTTCACAACATTAAATTAAATTTATACTCTACGTAAATCCGTTTTGTATTAGATCTACAATAATGGCTCCGTACTTTAGGTAATCAATCTAACCATTTACATACTGAGTCGGATTTTTCTGATGTTTTATTTTTACGCAACACTTTCTTATCATGAATTTTTAGACATATTTGAAAAATGTTTTTGTTTAAATTAAATGTTCCTAACCCAGGTGAAAATGATAATATATGGCAATATATGAAAATGCTTGAGTCCATGTATTTTTTCATATATCAACATTTATGAAGATGTATGCAAACATATATGGTATGCATTGAAATATATACCAAATATTGTTCCATATATGATATTAATTTTCCAATGTGAATTCGACTTAGAAAAAATTATTTTTTGTTTGTTGTATCATTGACTTAGAAAAAACAATTATTGTTTTTTTAAAGTTATTGAAAGTTACATTTTCCAGGCGCAATACGACCGTTATAACTCTTTTATGTACACATTTTAGCATCCCATCAGGGAAAACTCCAAAAATAACGGAACACATTTCTTCGAAAATCTTAATCTACAATACCACAAAGAAAGCTCTTTTCGGATTACTTCTCAGCTATGTGAGCGCAATGTTTTACGTTAAAAGTTCTAGCTATTTGAGCTCCATATTTTTTCCCAAATACCTTCGTTCTTTATTCCTTTTTTTTTCTTTCAAAAATGTCACTTTAGTCAATCTCCTGAAAAATTCCCGTAAATTATATCAAACTCAATGTAATATAAAAGATCCAGCATTTTTCGGATAAAATTGTATTTCAATTATATAAAAGGCTATATCAAATTTTATACATATCTCTGTTGTATTATATTAATTTTTTATAACCAGGCCGGCAAAGAATTTTGCATTTGGTACTGGCAAAACACATGCTTTGCACACAATATAGTGTTTTTAAAGTACAATATTAGTTGTACCTTTGGTAATTTCTAATACGGTGTGTTTACCAAACACAATGATAGCTTGCCAGTCCAATTTTTTGTGTATCTTTGGCAATTTCTACCTGTGTACATTTCTTCTACAAATTAATATTTTTCGCTTTAAAATAACAAAATTGAAGTACTTCTAAAACAACTAACTAAGTTCGCTTAGTTAAACAGTAAATATCAAAGCAGCAATATTTGTTACCCCAATGTAAATCTTGTGTAACGGTGGTTAGAGGTTAAGGTCAACTAAAAAAAGTTTTTTTGTTTTTCCAAAACATACTTAATTCATTTGGTGTGATATATATTCATCAAAATATATAAGTTTACCTTATCAAATGATGGGAAACTATTTGAAAGAATATTATTTTTGTACAAATTACATTTTTCAAATAAAAGTATTTTAATCAAAAATGTTTGCCATCCGGTATATTATTAAATATATACATAACTATTTTAAAACTATTGTATTATAGTTTTTATAGCACAACCACATTCAAAAACAATCACCAAAAAAATAACAACAACAAAAAGAATAAAAAAATACTAACATAAGAGAAAGGAAGGAAACTGCGCTAGAAAATCGGAAATAAACCGCGAGCAAAGTATTTGTTATGCGGTAAAAATGCATAAAAATCCCAAGACCGGCATTTATTCAAATTTATGCCGTAACCTAACGTAACTAATGTTATGTTACAATAAAAAATGAACGAAAAAAGCTAACAGAACAAACAACAAAAACTACTACCACAATAAAAAATAAAAATTTTAACAAACAACAGCACCAACATCCAAACACTCACAACACCAACAACTTAACCACTATATTGGATGAAGGTAATATTTGTAGAATTCCAACGAACCAACCGAACAAGTCAAACCAACCAACAAACAAATATTTTAGAAATAAAATCCCAGCAAAAATTTGCATTACCAAATAAGTGCTTATATAATAGAAATTCATAGCTTTTCACAACATATTATTTGGCTCCTAAACTCATTATTATTTGTTTGGCGACGCACATGGGGATTTTTTTTTTTTTATAATTTAACCAATACTCAGGGGATGCCCCCTACTCATGCAGTGCATTGTATTGATCAGGAAAATAAGGTATGGGAAGGAGGAAAGAGGGAGTAGTGTTTGTGGATATTTGATTTAAATTTTTCTAAATTGTAAGTAACAGGGAAGACTTCTGCGGGAAGTTTGTTCCACATACGAATCGTTCGACTAAAAAACGAATTTTCTCTGCAATGGGTTGTGCGAAACACAGGACAATCAACTACAAACGGATGTGCTCTACAAGATAAGCGAGTATTCCGAATAAAAACTCGGGCTCGTGGAATAAGTTCACTTATCTCAGATGAGCATCTCCCATGGTAATATCGATAGAAAAGTGACACACAACCCACATTCCGACGATGCTCCAATGAATCAATAGAGTTGGATACACTACTGTCATTGATAAGCTTCACCGCCCTCCCCTGAACACGGTCCAGAAGCTTCAGAATAGACAGTGGAGCCCCTGCCCATATATGAGAGTTGTATTCCATTTTTGGCCGGATATAGCTGGTATAAATAGTAAGGAGATCGGATGGAGTGAAGTAAGTCTTGCACCGTTTTAGAAAACCGAGACACTTGAATGCCTCTTTCGACACTTGAAATACGTGCTTATTCCAACGGACATCACACTGTATTCTCATGCCCAGAACATCAAGAGTATCCGATTCCTCAATACCAATACCATCCATAGTTACAGATGACAATGTCAATTCCACAGCCCGTCTGTGGGTTAACATACAACATTGGGTCTTGCGTGCATTAAAATCTACCTTATTCGCGCGACCCCACTCGGAGATTGTAGAAAGGTCTTGATTGAGTGTGTCATTCATGTTCTGCCGCATGCCCTCTATCTCCAAAGAGCTTGGCCTATGATCGAATGAAAATGAATGACAAATGTTGCTGTCATCTGCAAAAGAGTAGATAGGGTTGATGGTCTGACCAAGAAGGTCATTAATAAAAATAAGAAAAAGGGTAGGAGAAAGAACAGAACCTTGCGGTACCCCTGAATTTAGCTGAAACTCGTTTGATGAGACCCCATCTAAAACAACACGTATAGTGCGGTCTCTGAGAAAACTCGTTATAAATCGAGAGAAGACATTACCGACACCAAAAGCAACTAGCTTAGTCAGGAGTGCCCCGTGCCACACACGATCGAACGCCTTAGAAATATCTAGAGCAACCACTTTACTCTCACCAAAGCGGTGGATTGACCGGCTCCAACGTTCCGATAGAAACGCCAACAAGTCTCCCGTAGATCGACCACTACGGAAGCCATACTGTCGATCATTTAAAAGTGAATTGGTCTCTAAATATTTCACAAGATGGTGGTTAACCATGGTCTCCATCACTTTGGAGAGCGCAGAGCAAATTGCGATTGGGCGGTAATTTTCAGGGTTGTTAGCCGCACCCTTTTTAGGAATAGGCTGGACACTGGCCACCTTCCAGCATGAGGGGAAGATTCCCGCACGGTACGAAGAGCTGAAAAGTTTTGCCAATGGACGTGCCAACGTTAAAGAGCACTGTTTCAGCACCAGTGCTGATATGCCATCCGGCCCCGGTGACTTATTTACGTTGAGATCCGCAAGAACCCTTTTGACTGCCCGGGCCCGAAAGAAAATCGAAGGCATAGTATAGGATACCCTTTCGAGAACGGGCAGTGGTTGATCGCTTTCCGGCAAGAAAGAATTTCTTGCAAAAAGTTCAGCGAAAAGGTTGGCCTTATCAACCGGGTCAGTGAATGATTGATCGTCCTTTAAAAGAGTTGGAATATAAGAACTAGCATTATCCCTTACTCTTTTAACAAACGACCAAAAGGTCTTACTGCCCCGTGGAGCAGAAAGAACTTTGGCACGTAGACGCTGTTCGTATAAAACCTTTTCGCATCTAAGTACCTTGGCACACTCGGTTCTCGCCTTTTTGCGGTGCAGATCAGTAACGGCGTTCTTATTCGAACGCCAATTACTGAACGCTGCCTCTCTGGATCTGACGGCATTTTTGCACGTCTGGTTAAACCAACACTTGTGTTTTGATTTAGCCGAAATATGCTTCGTTGGAATAAAAAGTTTCATTCCTAGCATAATAATATTGACTACCATTTCTGCAGCGGCATCGACGTTGTCGTCGAGATAACAGATTTTCCAGTTAAAATGCCGAAAGAAATCGTTGAGCTCGGCCCAACGAGCTTTTTCATAGAGGAAAATAAAACGTTTTGTCGCTAAGTTGGAAACGCTTCGAAGAGTAGAATATGAAAAAGATGCAGAAATAGTACTGTGATCCGAATTGCCGAGAGGTGCAAGTATTGGCACGTTTTATCGTTTTGGAATTTTAATGAATTAAAAAAAAAAAAATTTTAATTTTTTAGGCAAAAAATATTTTTTTTTTTCATACATTTATTTATAAGTGCGAAACTGTTACTTAGGTAGCGAAACATTATATAAACTGATGAAAGTAATTGTAATTCTTGATTTTTGTAAATTTTTTTTCGCAAAATCCCAATAATTGTTCTCGAGTTATGTTAAACAAAAGATCCTTATCAGAATTGAGTCCCGAATCAATCAGCTGAAAAATGTTGTACTGTGTAATGCAACAAATTTGAGAGGTGGCACCTGGTGGCACTTGAAATTGATTAAAAATGTAAAAACAGATATGAGACAATGTATTAGTAGTGATTTAAAACTGTGGGAAAGTAAGGCTAAAATTGCAGGTCCAAATGTTTGGAGAAAAAATGGATTTTTGTTATATGTTCATAAAAATAAACAAACAAAAAAAAACTTAAGTCTCTGTAGAGTTTATTTTTCAATTTTAGTACACTGAAATATCCTAACTTAAATAAAAAATAAAAAGAAAAACGTTAGCTCACATAATAAAATAATATACGTTTTTAAATTCTTAGGTTTAAATTAAGTTGGTTCGGTAAAACATACAAGTACTGGGTTTGAGACGGATATAAAAAAAAAAACTGGCAGTCAGATCGGACTAATTCTTTTTGATTTGATTGTACCATTTAGTCTAAAATTTTAAAATATTACTGCATATTGCATGAAGAGTATGTAGACAATTTGACTTTTTTCCGCGAAATCGCCAGTGTGAGACGTCGTGTTTGTAAGTAGTCACGCTTACCAGTACGCTTACAAAAAAATTAAAAATTAGTACACTTAGGGAACTTCTGCTTTAAAAATATGTAGTTGTTTGGGTTGTAATACAGTTTCATTATTTTTAATGTAAATGTAAGTCATTTGTAGAACAAATAAAATTTTTTACTAACCTTGTAGTTCATTTAAAAAAACAACTCACATCAAATGACTGTTTTATGATTTTATATTCATTTTTTACAGTTGTTTTTTGTTATTTAAAAAGTAAAAAAAATAAATGTTTGTTTATTTCTTACTACTATGTGGTTCATTTTTACTACAATTGTTAGTCATTTTTTGAACATTTAAAAACAAATGACAATGTTAGTTGAATTTAATGAAATGTAAATCGTCCTTTATTTAAATGAATTTTCATTTGTTTTTGACTACAATTGCAGTCGTCTTTACCTACATAATATCCAAAGTGAAGTTATTAGACTCCAAATAATTACAAACACATTTGGTTACGAAAACTTGAAAAATAAGTACTTACTAAAGTGACCACTAAAAGTTAAAATATAAGTAGGAAGCCCGAGATATACTAATTGCTGAAAAAGAAGATTTACGAATTAAAAGATTTTTCGAATCGTGTATTGCGAACAAACCATTGTTGTTGACATAGTAAAAATTTTACGTATGTAAGGAAAAACTTGGGTTACATAAATGGATTGCCAATACTCTAAACTTTCATTTGAGGTATGATATTAATATTAAGAGTAAAATTTGAGCTTACTCCGTTTTTTGTTTTAGGGTTTTAATTTTTAAATTAAATATTTTTTAAGTCCAACTGTTAGATTTAGGACTCATAAACATTAAATTTAAACATAAGACTTTTACATATGAAGGGTTTATTGTAAAAACTTGATAGGTACTTGTAATAAGTGTTAAATCAAATATTAACCAATGGATGCCTAGAAAACGGGGAAATCAATAAATCAGTAAATGTGGCTTATTAAGCCCGGTTCGAAGGACCACATGTTTCGATGAAATATGGGGGAGTAAGAGATGGATGGCTGGAAGTCTGGAGTGGATGAACGAAACTCTGAGTGAAATAAAATTACCAATTGAGTTTATTACTCAGTATAAATAAAAATATCCCAAATGAAATGAAAGAAATAAAACGAAAACGAATTAGGATTTTGGAATAATTTTTATTTACAGAATTATCTATGGAGTACGTCTTACCAGTTTGAAAGTAGGATGAACAAGAAGAAGTTATTTTTTTTGAAAATGACGGAAGTAGTATCCACGACATTTTTAGTGACTTTGACATTAATTTTCGGACTAATATTTAGAAGGAGAAAGATACTTTGCATCTTTTGTACGATTCCGTATCGAGTTGCAAAACGTTTTAGGAATTTAGGGTTTCTTAATCGTGTTTAATGTCAAAGGTTCTTTGACATTAACACCTTCATATATTAAAATAAATAAAATACATATAAATTTAACATATTTAAAAGCAGACAACCAAGTTGAAACATTTTAAAACGAAATTTTTTGTTTTTTTTCAAAAAGACAAACATTTTTGTACAAATAATTTTTTTTGATTTTGAAAGTTATTTATATTTTAGAAAAGTTGAAAAAAAAATAACTTAGTTGAAAAAATTAGGGTCAAGCCGTGCATGTTGCGAAGGGTAATGTCTATTGGTTAAAAATCGAAAAACCAAAATTGTTTTTTTTTTTGTCCTGTTCTGGTAAACTTAAAGCTTTTAGAGCAAATGCAGGGTGAATATTTTTCATTAAATTTACATAATTCAAGCAGAATTGTCACTAATTTGCAATTTTATTTTTTATTAATTCTAAAAATATATCAGAATGAAAGTTTCCACCATTGAAGGCTTGTTGGTATCCACCCCACTCTTTTCCGCTTGTTTATAACGATATCAATCAAACATTGCTATATTATACCTAAAAGACGTAGAAAGTCCATTTTATTTATAAAACAGTGGAAAAGTTTACAGATTTTTCGATAGATTAACAAAAAAGATATAAAGCCATTTTTTACAAGGTTATTTTCTCAATAATATATTTAAGATGTTATAAAAAGAAAACCCAACCGTTATATAATAAAACAATTTACGATTTGAATTTAGATTACACAACTCGACAAGGATTTTACGCAAACTTTTAAAAAAAAAAAAGATTTTCGTTGAATTAATTTGTGATTGGTTTGAATTTACTTTGTCATTTTAATTTCCTTTGAGTCCAAAAAGACATTTTCAGTGAGTTCTAGTATTTTTTATACATTTTTATTATGGCAGCGCACCCCAAAAACAACCGACCTCGCTATAAGGGATTTAGGTGCATTGCTAGACGAAATGAAAGCACTCAGCACTTTTCGATAATAAATAGACAAGGAGCACTGACTTTTTATAATTTGGTTATTGCTCTTTCAGTATGTTTTTAATTAAGAACAAGAGAAGGAGCTAGTCGAATACGTGGTGTTATACGCCAAGCTTAATTATGTATTGAGCATTATTTAATTCAAGAAATCACGTGCTAAACTGTAGTTCATGCAAAATGTGACAACATACAATTTAGTGTTTAAATATGCCCGAACTGTGGATCCGATGATTACTTCCCAGTAAAAAGCGCTGCTTACATGTCAGCAGGTTTGTAAGGGAAGAAGCCAAAAAGAATCCCTTACAAACCTGCTTACATATGCCATGATATTTATATACATAATTTATTTTACATAAAATTCTACAGATATTAGTTTTTTGTTGTTAAAATTTTTGACATATAATATAATAATTTTTTTACCGCTTGCTCTTCAGAAACTCGAAAACACCAAACACAATCGGAAATCACTCGTGAAATTTGGTATAGATCGTTTATAATTCACGATATGAAACTTTCTACATTACTACCTGCATCCTTATAAGGGATTAGGGTAAGCTGCTTACAATCTGCATCCTTGTAAGGGAAAACAGTAAGCTCAAAATTCGTTTTGTTTATTTTTATACGAAAATTGTTTGCTTCTTTTGCTGCTTCTCCATATTATGTAATTATGTAATACTTAGTAAGCACTTACATTAGCGCATTTGTTATATCCTGCTTCTAAAAACACGAAATTTTTTTACTGGGTTGGAATGAATCCATACAATTTTCCAAATAAAAATCTTTATGCTGCTTTTCACAAGTTTTGTTATGTTCGCAGCCACCGAACACAAATAAACTTAGTAATTTTTCTTAAATTTTCCAATCTTCTTGGAGAGTTATGATGCCATAATCAAATTTTTAGTATAATGTGTAAATACCTGCCATATAACATATTTGAAAAATCATGAAATTTTGAATCAAATTTGAACCATAAATATTATTACCGATTTTGACCTCGATAATTTTAGTTCAAAAGCTTATGAATGAAAAACTAGGAACTAAAAAAAACTTGTTATAGTTTCTTATACCTATTTATATACACGATGTTAAGGACCGATACGTTTAATAATTAATTTCTTACAATATAACGCATTTTTAGCAAATATTTTGCAGTTTTTTAAACACTATTTTTAAGTGATTATAATCTGGAGACTTTACTGGTTTTTGTGGTACTTTGTTTTGTACCACATCTTAGCGGTTTTGTTGATACCACAAATCATGCAAGTTTATTAACACCGAGAAATACGTTTTGATTTTATTTGTAGAAATATTTGAAATTTGTTGGGCTTTTGAAAAAAGATACGTATTTTTTCGTACTTTGTTTAACTTTTTTATTTAATAATAAATTTTTGTTCGTTTTTTTATTAGGGGATTTTTCAGTTTTTTGTACAGTTAAAGAAAACATTTTAAATTTAAAATTCCCTGGTACGAATTTTAATATGGTGTCAAATAAAATCATATCTCATTTGATAAGTTCCCATATAGTATACCCAGATACACAAAGAGAAAAATTTTGCTATTTGCCAACTAGAATTCTGTAAATAGGACTCAAATTCGGTTATTACGAATTTCAGTCATTTGGTACAACTGAACATTAGTTTTCACAACAAACTTCGGTTAATTCAACTAAATTTTAGTCTCAACCCCCAAAATATTCAAAAATTTAATATAAATATCGTTGCACTAACTAAATTTATAAGTTGTTACCATTCAAATACACTTTTCAATTCGGTTGGTACTTTATTTCTCTGTGTGTACAAACTGATTCGAAAAATGGGTCACATACATACATGTATGTAATTATATCGAATTAGATATAATTTGACACAATTTTATCCGAGATTTGTGCATATCCGGGACATAAAATTATATCTAGTTAGATATAATCAATAAAATTATTGCCGATAGCAGGTATGGTTTTAGTAACTTAAAGTTATGCGTAAAATTATTTAAGTTTAAAATTTAAATTTCCAGAAATCAAACATTTTAATGACCAAAATTTTTTTAAATGAAACAACGAAATGGTTAAAAAATGTCAATAACAAATTTAATGTTTCAAAAATTTATGATTAAGTGAAAACATATGTAATAAAGTCTTAACTTGCAGATAACTTAATTTGATATTGAACTTCACCAAAATATGTATGGGATTGTATATAATGCTATATAAAATTATGAATAAAATCTTTTCTGCAAAAGTGCATATTTAACCTATTAACCACCAAAGTTGTGGCAACATTCCCACAACTATCTACTCAAAACAATTTGAATTTAAACGTTGCTTCATAAACTTGTTTGTCAAATATTTTCAGTTTAATTTTGTAATTAATTTTAATAAGAAATAAAAAATATATTTTATAAAAAAAAATTAAATTACAAATGTTATTTATAAAATAAATAAAATATGGGAGACTAAGAGCTCCCATAAGTGGTTAAGTTATTTATTTAAAAATAATCACTATAATAGGCCGTTATTAGGAAGTCAATATTTTGTATTTTAGAATAATGCAGAAGGTAATGATATAGCAATACTTGTAATGCAAATAGTAATGAGATGACATTACCAATATTTTGCTGGGATAACGTAACAATGAGGTCTAAACTATTGCATACACACATTTTCAGCAAATATCCAACATTCTGAGCAGCAAATGCCAATGAAGCTTTTTTAGTTCTTTTTAGCGTTTTTTCCGAATTATCTCCTTTTATTCAAAAAAGAGACTTTAATAAGTTTTCAATGATCTTTGTAATTGTGTGAACTTTTGTGATTTATTTAAGGGTATGTTCCCTATTGTGGCCTGTTCCCTAAAGTGGACTTCACTTTTTTACGTGCTGTTACGTGAATATTTCGATACTGTAAACTGTCATTGAGTTTAATTTCCACTATCAATATTTTTAAAAACAATTACAAAAGTTAAATAAATTTGTTTTTCATTTTACTTTATTTTGTAACAAGGATTTTTGAGTGTTTTTTTAATTTAAGTCCCTTATGTAAACTTTTTTTCTTTTAAGTTCAAATATTTGAAAATATATTTTTTACCCGCCCGGTTAAAAAAGTTATTATATGATCATAATTTTTTTTATATGGTCATGTATGGGCATCCATATTCGAACATACTAGAAAAATTAACCTAAATTTCTTATTATTTTTTTATGTGGTCATCCTTATACATTCATTCATAATATATTTTTTGTTATTTTGTGGAAAACATTATATTTTAACCCTCTAACTGGCAAACGATGTTTTGCAATGAAATTCATACCATGTGCTCCACTCGAAAAACAAATAATAAGTTTTTCAACAAAATTATTTATCGTTGGCTAATTTAGGCGATATGAGCCAAAATATTTTAGGTTGCATTTTGGAAACTAAAGCATATAAAAGAGAAGTTTTGGACAAAAAATAGTTCTCTTACCAAGATATAACCACGCTCGAATAACTATTTTTGGAAAAAGCTAAATTAGGCGAAACAGTATCTTAACTTCAATTTATTTTGTTCAAACTTCAACGCTTTGCTACTAATACTTAATGTCTTCTTTCTGCAAAATTTCATAAAAATTCGTGTATTAATTTATAAGTTAAGACGATGTCCTCTAGAGGAATCCTGATAAATCCTGTGAGTTCTTGGACTAAAGCAAGGACTTATTATTAAAGATAAAGCTTTAATCTTACTTATATTTTATTATAAAGAGTTTTTAGTCAACTTAAATTGTTTTTTTAGATTTATGAAAACAATATTTTTGTTAAAAATAATTAGTTTTTGTAATTTTACGAAGTTTTGACGAAAAATTTCTTTTTCAACGTTGTGTTGACATTTTCCAAAATGAGTTGCAAAGTCAAGGAATGGGTTGATTTGGTTCCTTTGTATATAAGAACGTTTAATATAAAGTTTGGTGCCGATTGATTCGTCTTATAATATTTATGAAACATTTCATGAAAAGCTATGAAACCTATTCAAATTTATAAAACATTTTATAAATATGAAGCAGCTTGTCATCAATTTGAACTTTTATAAAGTGTTACATTGGGCGAAATTCATTAATATGATGATATCCTCAAAAAAATATTTCATAATTCATGAGTCCATTAAATAAAAAAATTTTTTTTTTTATTTTATTAATTAATAATCATATAATTACAAATTATATACTATTACCTTAACCGAGCGCTAGCTAATATGGTCTTCTACGCGTTGTAGCGAAAACAGACCAGTGCCTCTGGTGGGAATCGAATCCACGACCCCCGCACTGATAAGCCAGCACGCTACCAACTACTCTACCGGGGTGCACAAATAAAACAATTATATTGCAGTATTTAATTCCAAAAAAGTTTAGAATGTACGCTAGAATTTTATAGTCAAGTGGTATTTGGCACATTAGTTATCTGTGGTACACTCAAAAAAAAAGTTTGTAAAGTCAGAAAAAAATGTTGCTGAGTCAGCAAAATTTTAGTCAGGAGGGTGCTTGCAAAAAAATTGCTAATGTCAGCAAAATATTTTGCTGAAAATCAGCGAGCTGATTTTTAGCAACAAACTTAGTAGATTCAGCAAAAGTTTTGCTAACACTTAGTGGATTAGAAATAATGCCTTGCTAAAAATTAATAAATTGTTTGCTGAATTTTAGTAGACTGAAAAAAACGCAAAAAATTTGTAGAAAAATTGTAATTTAGTTAATTTATTTGCTGAAAATCATAAAACATATTTTTGTGATTCTTTTAAAAATAATTTACAATAATTACGAAATATAAAAATTTCATTTTCGCACATTGACGACATGAATTAATTTAATATCTGAAAATATATAGAAATAAATATATATAACATAACAAATATTTTCTTTCAACTACTTACATCAATGGTTGTCTAAATGATGCTTTCTTTTAAAGGACGCAACTGCCGAAGATAATTATAGAAACGAAACGAAAAAATAAACAAAAACAAACGAAACGAAAAAAACAACCCTTTTTTTGCAATAAGAAAAAGGAACCATAAAAATCTACCTAAGATGTGTGTCTTTGTCTTTCGCTTTACTCTGTCTACATGTCTGTATATGTTTGTTTGCAATTTGACCACACTAGATAATTAATCTATAAACATTTAGTTTAGAAATACATATTAAATTTAAATATGTTATTTTGTCTTTTATTTAATTAAAAGACAATTATTTTCACAAGCCGGTGACAACGCAAAATTTAAGTTCTTTTAATCCTCAATTTTGTTTTATGTATGAAAAACAGATACAAAAGTCTTCCATGGTTGAGTTTTTTTGTATGTCTTATTAGAGTTGTACTTTTTAGTATCATTTTCCTCGTCTCTACTACATCTTGCCATGCCGCGATATCTGCTTCATTCTGCGTATATCTTTCAATCTGGTTGTCGTCCACACTATTAATGTGCTTATCAGCAGAATTTTTTTTAGCAAAATTAATTAGTAAAACATTAGTATATTAGTAAAGTATTAGTATAAAAAAGTTAAGTGCTGAATAAGTATAACAATAATTTTAGCTGAAAACACGATTCTAGCAAAAAAATTTGCTAAAAAATAGTATACCTGATTTACAAGACGTTTTACTAACTTTTGTACTAACTTCTTTTTTTGAGTGTACTTTTTACTTCTGGGTTAGTTCTTAACCGATTTTGGATTTTTACACCCTTTTGTCTATGTATCGATTAATTTATTATATAGAATAAGTTTTATTACGACGTTAAAAATTTTTTTGCAAAACTTAAAAAAGTATTTTTTCCCCATATTGTTCAACAGAGTTGACACTACTTATTCTGAGATTTGGAGGCAGAAAGTGATAAAAATGAGGACACTACTCTAAAATTGTAACAGTAATGGAGACGAGGCAGCTGTGTCGAAAGTTGTGAGTAAAGTGTTGCGGAGGCCCAGAACTGCAATTTATTTTGAAAATGCATTTACTTTGGTATTTAATTTATTTTTATTCGGTATTTCTTTTATATGAAGTACTGCTGCACACCAAACACTCAGGGTAAGTATATGAAAGGATGAGTGTGCAGATGTGCATGTGTTTGCCCCAGAATTTTCAATATAACTTTTGTTGTAAAAGCGTGTGTTAGTGATACAAAAAAAAATGCCACAAAATACAATGAAAATTATTTACTTTTTGTCGGTGTATGTAGTTAGTTACAAGCTTGAGTGTGTTTTTCTGTATTTGCACAGATTTTTTTCATTATTATTTTTTTTGGAATTTACCATTTACTATTGTTATGCAAACATTTTCATTTGCATTATATCAGTTAGTTGTAGTTACGCAGTCAGAAAGTGCCAGTGGTACAAAAAATCAAGCACTTGCATACCACTGTCTAACCGAGAAATTGTAAATAAATTACTGGAAGAACACTTGTTTGTGACGATTTACCAGCGTTTCCAAGAAGAGTTTTGCTAGTATTATTGTTACAATAATTTCGGTGTTTAAAAAAAAACAAAAACATTGGCAAAGATTTACATGAGATCACTATGCCAACGTTGGCCAAATGTAGTTTCCCCTACCACCTTGCTACACAGTCAGAAATTGCCTACGGCTCGAAAGTCTAACCAGTGGAAGAGTATTTATTTAATAAAAATGATTATGCTTTGTTTGAAAAAGTCAAAAAGGTTTCGTGTTCAATAAGGTTTCGTGTTCAATTGAAACCAAAAGGTTTCGTTCCGAAATAGACAAGCGAAGCTCAAGCGATGCGTAAACCACTAAAAAAAGACTAAAACTTGGACAAAATTAACAAATATAACAATTTACAGTACATTATGAAAATTGAATTTGTGTTTGTTATTCACTTTTTATGTTTACGGAAAATGGCACATTATATTTCGTTTTTTTTGAAACGCCATAATAAAACCAAGAAGAACGTGTGTATTCAAGTCGGAATAGTTTTAAAATAGTGATAGCGGACATTAATCTAAATTACAGTTAACAGTTTTGACATATGCATGCAACAACACGATAAAAGCGAAAGGTCCACTTTAGGGAACAGGCCACAATTGGGTACATTCCCTTATTACGTACATATTGTGTTGGTAAAGTTTTGAGAATAATTTTAAATAAAACCTTTTAACAAATAATTTTTTAGTAAAATTAATAAATATTTTAAAATAAATTTTACAATAAACTCATAAAAAGCGAGGCAGAACAATACAATCGCGCATTGAGCTGGCATAGCGTCGGCGATAGTCGATGAATCGATGGCATAACGTGGCACTAACAATCTAGACAGTATTGGAAATAACTTCCTACTATTGACATAACGTGCCAATATAGAAAATCATTACCATATAAGTAACACAATTTTCAGTAAGTTAATGAAATTTTATTCACAATCTGAACGAAAATTTTTTTGAAATTAATGAAAAACTTCATACTTTTTATGAAACTTTTTCATTGAGTGAGTTAAACTATCAATTAATGAATTTATATTTTTCATAAACTTTACAAAAACTTGCATTAGTTTAATTAAAAGTTTTAATGGACGAGTTCTAGTGGCTGCTATGCAAAAATTTATTAATATCTTGCAGAGAATTCGCAAAAAATAGATTTTATCGTCTTATTTTGGCATTTGGAGACATTACAAAATATCCATTAAATTAATGAAATTGCACTGGAATTCGTCTATTAAAACTTTTAGTTAAGTTAATGCAAATTTATATAAAGATGTATGAAGAAATATAATTTTATTTATATACATTTTCTTACACGCAATGAAGAAGTTACATTACAAAACTATTTTGGAAAAAACTAGAAAGGGATTTCAATAAAAAAGTGTATTGAATCAATTTATGTTTAAATTGCTTTTGCACCTCTTACGGCAATAATAATATTAATTAACATTTTCATTGAAAATTAAAAAGAATAAAAGTTATAAATACCCTACAGGCAAAGAGACATGTCCCGGACGACACGCAGGATATGTCCCAAGATGGCGGTGACTCGTACTTTTTATTTGAAAGGGACATATCACTTTAACATGGCGTTGTCATTGGGGGTGACATATATGCACATTTTGGGCATCTGGTGCGTGTTAGTGTTTTACTGACGAATTTCCAAGGTACAAATTTTAATAAAAAGTTATGAAATTAATAGTTTAGTTTTTCTGTTTTCGAGATTTTTCTAAGCTCTTAAAACTGTGTTTATAGACTTGTTTTTGTTTGGGTTAAATATTTGTATACATATTATTCTGGTAATCATTTAACATCACGTTTTATCTGTGGTTGGTTTATACACTTGAACAACTCATGAGTTTCTTGTGGGTAGTGGATTAGAAAGAGGCTGATGATCACCTAGCTGCTTACGTCGAAAGTGCGGTACTTCCTCTTGCGCTGATCCTCACATGATTTTTTTATCTTTCTCTTACATTTATTAACAATTATTATTTTCTACTTATAACAGTATCATTTTAATTATGATCTCAAACCTAACAATTCAAAATGAAATGCAATTAAAAATAATTAAAAATATCAACAATACATCAAAAATTGTCCAATTTACAATTTTAAAGAATTTTTATTCAGTTAATGAAATTATTCATTAAATAAATGAATCAATTTCAATGAAATCAACCAGTAATACCAGTAGTGCGAGGTACTGTGAAATAACTCCCAAATGAAATAACTCCCAAAAAAAAAAATGAAATAACTCCCAAAAATTTTCCATATCAATTGGTATTTATTTCACTATGAAATAACTCCCAATGCGTTAGGACTTATTTCACAATTTTCAGTTAGGAATTATTTCGTTATGAAATAACTCCCAAATGAAATAATTCCCAACCAGATTTTGTTGGGAGTTATTTCACTTATTTTTGTCATTGGGAGTTATTTCACATTTGTTGGGACTTATTTCGTTTTCATTTTTAAATGTGATTTTATGGTTGGGAGTTATTTCATTTTTGTTGGGAGTTATTTCATTTCTATTAAAATCACATTTTGGTAAATTTTATGCATTTGTAGCGGTTCTTAAAATTGCCGTAAAGTAAATAATAGCAATACAATGAGTTATTTTACCAAAAGGAACGCAATTCTTGCTAGAATTTTGGTAATTTTGGTGCCATGACATAACGTGAAATGACAAAATGTCCATGGACGTTATGTCACTCGAAAAGTGTCATAATGTCCATGGACTTTAGACACTTTGCAATGTGACATTATGTCCACAAATGGAATGACATAAATTCCATGGACATTATACCACTTTTTGGGTGACATAAGGTCCATGAACATTATACTCCAGTGTGGAAACAGATCAGTAATTTTGAAGTTTCTTTTGTGTCGCACGCAGAAAAAACCTTATTTCGCGAAGCCGCCTGCCGCGTTCTACGGAGAAAAAAACCCCTAAGGGCGGCCGAAGGCCGCCACCCAGAAGAACTTCTTTTTCAAATCAGATGTCGAATCCGTTGAAATCTTACATTTTTAAGACATCAAGTAATTTGGAAAAATAAGTGTTTCTGGGGTTTTTTTCCTCCGTAGATTTTCCTCCGATTATACGATTTATAAGTTTAGTTTTATTTTGTGACATATACTTAAAAAAATTGTATTGATATACTAAGGGCCATTATTACAACTTGCCAATAGCTAAAGTTCGGATGTTATCTGACAGATTATTAGTTTTTCGTTATTATAAGTATACTTTAAGCTAAAAGTGACCGATAAGCTAAAGGGAAGATATTGTTACCTTTAACTTTAAACGTAAGGTTTATGTGTTTAAAGTTACCACATTTTCTACTCTATAAAGAAAAAGAAGAAAATACCGAATTTCACAACCGAATTTCACAAATTATTGTTTGTTTGTAAACAAATAAATAAAAGTACGTTGCCACTACGTATTTTTATAAACCAATTCATAAACCAATAATCGGTTTTTAGTTTGGTGCTGCCACATTATCAAAAATAGTAATTTTATTTTATTGGGAAGTTGTAATACAGAAAAAAATTATAGCTCACTTTATTAATCACTTTAGCTAAAGTTACTTGTTACTAACATTTACTTTAAAGGCAAGTTGTAATAACTGCCCTAAATATTATTAATCTTTTTATTTTAAAAAGTCTGAACGCTATGCCACATTTGAAAGTGACATAATGTCCAAAATTGTCAAATTCCAAATTGTCATGAAGTCCATGGAGATTATGACACTTTTCGAGTGACATAAAGTCCATGGACATTATGTCATTGGACGTTATGTTATGCCGCCTCTGGAAAGCGGTACGATTCGCGTGCTGCTGCGCGGCCGCGTTTCACGTAATGCGGCGCCACCGTAGTTCACGTTCTATAGGCGTGGCCACGGCCACGGCCGCGAATCGCAGAATTCGATATTGTATTGGGAATTATTTCATTTTTTTGGTACTTTTTTCATTGGGAGTTGTATCATTCTTTGTTGGGAGTTATTTTATTACTATGAAATAACTCCCAAATGTTGGGGCTTATTCCATTTTTTCTTTGGAGGTTATTTCATTTATTAAAATTTCATTTTTTTTTTGGGACTTATTTCATTGGGAGTTATTTTATTGGAACTTATTTCATTTGGGAGTTATTTCACGGTACCGTAGTGCGATTCTCTAACTTTCTTAGCGATTTTATCGATTTCGTTAACTAACGATAAATATCGGTTGAATTACCGAAAAAGCTTATTCTGTAATTTTTTTAATATTTGACAAATAATAATTTTAATACCGACAAAATTACTAATTTGAATTAAATTTGTTTTTCAATTTAATGAAGTAACGGCAAAAATCGTTAACTTGAATTTGAAAAAAATTTTTGTTGATAAGTTAACGTTTTTTTTTTTAACAAAAACTATCGTAAAAAAAAATTAACGAATAACTCTTTACAAACTTTTCTTGTTAATTATCGAATTTTCACATTGTAACGACCGAATTTTGTAGTTAAGAAGTTGCGGAATCGCACTACAGTTCTTAGAAAGAATTAATTCAATTTGAGCTTAATCCACAAAAATATTGATTCAGAATTTAAAAAAATTCATTTATCATTCCGTTATCCATTCCCTAATAATTAATTCATTTGCATCATTCAAAAGCTTTAATTGGCATTGAATGACTTCCAAAATTTAATGAATTTAATATTATGTTCATTCAAGATTTTGCTAATTGAATAAAGAAATGTTAGTATCATTCATTTTGTGCAAAGAAGTTTGACTACATACACAAATAAAAACAATACACACAAACAAACAAAGGAGTATTTTTTTTTTTTTTTGTATGATACACTAATTTTAAGTAATTTTTTTTTGGAAATGTTTTAGTTAAAGTATGACACATTTTGTTAATTATTTGACTAAGTAAATGAAAACAAATACTGCATCATTTACCTTCTTATTAAATAAATTAGGTAATTTTTAATCATAAAAAATAAATTCATTCTATTTCATTTATTTTAGAAAATTGAATTAAAGAATTAAGCCTTTTCAACCATTGACTAATATTATAAGGGAAAATTCACCATCGCAATTAGCTTACTCGACTTAACAATAATTTCGTTTTCCCAGTTGCATATTTACGAAACGCAGAACACCGTTTCCATGATACATATCTGTATTCTATCATTTTATTTTAAATTATGTTCAGCATCACTTCCATTATTACCATACGAAACTTTTTTTTAATTAACAGCTTATTTGTTATATTAGTAAGAGTAATTCAAAGGGTCGATTTGATTGATTTCAAAAAAAAAAATACGGAGCTATCTACTATAATGCCGCGTATATTACGAATTATTAAAAAAAAGTTACGTGTTGTATTCAGTGACAGTTATTGATTGATATTGTAAAAGGTCGATGGGGTGCTTCAAAATCATATAAAGAAACTAGACGTATACTCAAAAAAAAAAATAAGTTAGTAGTAAAGTTAGTAAAACGTTTTGTAAATCAGATATGCTATTTTTCAGCAAACTGTTTTGCTAAAATTATGTTTTCAGTTAAAATTTTAGTTATACTTTCAGAACTTAACTGTTCTGAATTTATTTTTTACTAAATTTTTACTAATGTATTACTAATTTATTTTGCTAAAAAAAAAACTATGCTGATAAGCACATTAATAGTGTGGACGACATATATATTGAAAGATATATGCAGAATGAATTAGATGTCGCGGTATGTCAAGAAGTGATAGAGACGTGGAAAATGATACTAAATAGTACAACTCTTGTAAGACATACACAAAAACCAACCATGGAAGAATTTTTGTATCCGTTTTTCATATCCGTTTTTTTGTATCCGTTTTTTCTACTAAATTGTGAACTAAGACAACTTAAATTTTGTGTTGTCACCGGCTTGTGAAAGTAATTGTCTATAAATAAAATTAAAGACAAAATAGAATATTTAATATTTCAATTTAATAAAGATTAATGGCCTGTTCCTCTCCTGCTACTGAGCAGGAGGATGGATATATACAGTTGTCTCATAGGCAATTACGAGACATGTACAATGTCCTGGAGCTGCCCACAAGCAGAGAAACAAGCCGAATGGCGCGGCGGTCGCCTAAGCCGCGCCGCCATTATTTTTCACTAGCCACGCAGCTGCCGAAATGCTCGGCTAATTTATATCACTTATAGTAAATAAATGTTAAAATTTGTTTTTTGTTTTCATTTCTCGATAGCATATTAGTAGCACTATGTTCAGTGCAAATGGTAGTAATCAGTAGTTGTTGTTTTTAACTGTAATTACAGTTGTTTTTATATGAAATGATACAAAAAAACTATTTTTTAATAGTACATATTTAACTAAGCAACTACCAAAACAGTAATTTTGCAGTAAATAGTTAATTATTGATAGTTATTCAGAAATATAAGTTTGTGTCGAGTTTTTAAAAATTCTCGTTTAGTTTATGTTTTTTTATTTTTGATATATTTATAGTTTGCAAATAACAAAAAAATTTGATTGTGTCATAAATTTAGTACCGTTTAGAATTTTGACTTTGCATCCCAGTGTAGAAAAGCATTACCATATAAGTGGTTACAATTGTTATTACAAATCTGATTACATTTATGCACACCTTACGAAAATAATGAGTCTACAAATAAATTTAAAAAAACTAAATTTAATATAAAAAAAAAATTTTTTTACACTCAAAAAAATAAGTTTGTAGAAAAGTTAGCAAAACATCTTGTAAATCAGGTATAATATTTTTCAGCAAATTTTTTGCTAAAATTATGTTTTAAACTAAAATGTTAGTTATACTTATTCAGCACTTAACTGTTTTGAACTAATGTCTTACTGATATTTTACTAATGTTTTTATGTTTTATTTTTCTAAAAAATTTGTGTTGATTAGCACATCAACCAGACTGAAAGATATACGCAGAATGAATTAGATGTCGCGGCATGTCACGATGTAGTAGTGACGAGGAAAATTATACTAAAAAGTACAGCTCTAGTAAGACATAATATAAAAAAAATCAACCATGGAAGATTTTTGTATCTGTTTTTCATACATAAAACAAAATTGTGGATTAAAACAACTTAATCTATTAATTAAATAAAAGACAAAATAAAATATTTAAATTTAATAAAGATTAAATGTGTATTTGTAAACTAAATGTTTATATATATTAATAAAATTGTGTGGTCAAATTGCAAACAAATATGCAATAAGTAGACAGACTAAAGCGAAAGACAAAGACATACCTCTTAGTTAGATTTTTCTGTCTCCTTTTTCTTATTGCAAAAATGATTATATTTCTATTATTTTTAGATATTACATTAATTCATATCATCAATTTGGGAGTATGAACATTTTTATATTTTGTAACGTATTGTAAATTATTTTAAACTGAAACAGCTCGGTGATTTTCAGCAAAAGATTTTGCTGACATTAGCAATTTGCAAGCACCCTCCTGACTAAAATTTTGCTGACTCAGCAAAATTTTTTGCTGACTTTACTAACTTTTTTATTTGAGTGTACCATTAAGCGATAACGATATTTTAGTTATTTCGGTAACGGTATTTTAAGGATATTGGTATTTCGCTTAGAAAGCGAAAGAAAGCATTCTTTCGATATCGAAGAACAGGTCATAAATGTATACTAAATGATTATAGATGTAGTGTTGTCAAATTGCAAAAACTATACGTTCAGGTAGACAGCATAAAGCGAAAGACAAGAACTCATATCTTAAGTAGTTTTTTATGTTTCCTTTTTCTTATACACTCAAAAAAAGAAGTTAGTAAAGTCAGCAAAAAATTTTGCTCAGCCAGCAAAATTTTAATCAGGAGGGTGCTTGCAAAAAAAAATTGCTAATGTCAGCAAAATGTCGTTTGCTGAAAATCAGCGAGCTAACTTTTAGCAATAAAATCAGTAGATTTTTGCTGAATATTAGTAGACTGAAAAAAACTCAAAAAATTTGTAGAAAAATTGTACTTAAGTTAATTTATTTGCTGAAAATCATAAAACATATTTTTGTGATTCTTTTAAAAATTCCATTCCGCAAAGTTTTTGTAACATATTCAATGAAATACATTAAATTTTATGAAAAATGTTCATAATATTTATTAAACATGTTATGTTATTTTCTTGTTCTTTTATTTACTACAATTAAATTTTTTTGTTTTGCGTATAAATTAAAATTTGCTTAAAAATTAAAAAATGCTTGCTAAAAGTTAATAAAATGTGTAAACTAAAAAAACTTTTTTAAAAATAATTTATAATATGTTACAAAATATAAAAATGTTCACAATCCTATATTGAGAACACCAATTTATTTAGTATCTAAAAATATATAGAAATAATTATATATAACATAAATAAATTATCTTTCAACTAATTAAATCAATGGTTGCCTAAGTGATTGGCATCTTTCTAGAAACGAAATAACAAAATATTAAATAAACAACCCTTTTTTTATAAGAAAAAGGAAACATACAAGATCACGTAAGATGCGTGTCCTTGTCGCTTTATTCTGTCTACCTGAATGTACAATTAATTGAAATTTGACCATACTTCATTAATAGTCACCATAATCATTCTGTTTACAAATACACATTTAATCTTTATTAAATTTAAATATTTTATTTTATAATGAAAATGAAAATTATTCAAGTTCGAGGCCATATACTCTATATTTCTTCATTAGGATATTGTCCTAACAAATAATCTATAGAGTTTTTGTTTTCAAATTTATTATTTGACCCTTTCAGGAATGTGTTGATAGATCTATTTCGGGAATTTTCTAGGTTCCCATCATCAGAACACGTTTTGAAAGCGGTAACAATCCCATGTCAAACATCAAGCATTCATATGAACTAGTTTACTCACTACATGAGAACTAATATACATATGATTTTGAAGTTAAAGATTATAACCATTGATCAAAAAATAAATTGAAAACTTGTTTGTGTGTATGTCTACCTTTGGTAAATATTCAATACACGTTTTTGTTTTTTTCCTCCTTTTTATGTTTTGTTAAGTTTGTAAACAAAACAGGGGAAGTAAACTAGGCGGTACTTTGCCTTTTTTCACAAGTTTGTTATAATTTTTATTAAAAATAAAAATTATGTTTTTTTCGACCTTTAATTGTGCAATGAAAATGAAAATTATTCAAGTTCGAGGCCATATACTCTATATTTCTTCATTAGGATATTGTCCTAACAAATAATCTATAGAGTTTTTGTTTTCAAATTTATTATTTGACCCTTTCAGGAATGTGTTGATAGATCTATTTCGGGAATTTTCTAGGTTCCCATCATCAGAACACGTTTTGAAAGCGGTAACAATCCCATGTCAAACATCAAGCATTCATATGAACTAGTTTACTCACTACATGAGAACTAATATACATATGATTTTGAAGTTAAAGATTATAACCATTGATCAAAAAATAAATTGAAAACTTGTTTGTGTGTATGTCTACCTTTGGTAAATATTCAATACACGTTTTTGTTTTTTTCCTCCTTTTTATGTTTTGTTAAGTTTGTAAACAAAACAGGGGAAGTAAACTAGGCGGTACTTTGCCTTTTTTCACAAGTTTGTTATAATTTTTATTAAAAATAAAAATTATGTTTTTTCGACCTTTAATTGTGCAATGAAAATGAAAATTATTCAAAAACGTGTATTGAATATTTACCAAAGGTAGACATACACACAAACAAGTTTTCAATTTATTTTTGATCAATGGTTATAATCTTTAACTTCAAAATCATATGTATATTAGTTCTCATGTAGTGAGTAAACTAGTTCATATGAATGCTTGATGTTTGACATGGGATTGTTACCGCTTTCAAAACGTGTTCTGATGATGGGAACCTAGAAAATTCCCGAAATAGATCTATCAACACATTCCTGAAAGGGTCAAATAATAAATTTGAAAACAAAAACTCTATAGATTATTTGTTAGGACAATATCCTAATGAAGAAATATAGAGTATATGGCCTCGAACTTGAATAATTTTCATTTTCATTGCACAATTAAAGGTCGAAAAAACATAATTTTTATTTTTAATAAAAATTATAACAAACTTGTGAAAAAAGGCAAAGTACCGCCTAGTTTACTTCCCCTGTTTTGTTTACAAACTTAACAAAACATAAAAAGGAGGAAAAAAACAAAAACGTGTATTGAATATTTACCAAAGGTAGACATACACACAAACAAGTTTTCAATTTATTTTTTGATCAATGGTTATAATCTTTAACTTCAAAATCATATGTATATTAGTTCTCATGTAGTGAGTAAACTAGTTCATATGAATGCTTGATGTTTGACATGGGATTGTTACCGCTTTCAAAACGTGTTCTGATGATGGGAACCTAGAAAATTCCCGAAATAGATCTATCAACACATTCCTGAAAGGGTCAAATAATAAATTTGAAAACAAAAACTCTATAGATTATTTGTTAGGACAATATCCTAATGAAGAAATATAGAGTATATGGCCTCGAACTTGAATAATTTTCATTTTCATTGCACAATTAAAGGTCGAAAAAACATAATTTTTATTTTTAATAAAAATTATAACAAACTTG